>NC_069406.1:54503406-54581906 GCF_026875155.1 Cherax quadricarinatus | reverse complement strand
AGTTCATGTCTGAAAATAGGTAAAGCCCCCTAATGCTTCCACCCCCTGTGTCGCCTGTTGTCAGCATCTTGGTTATAATCTTGCCCCATGTTTTTTTCCCAAATGTAAAATTTGAGTCTTGTTTACATTCAACATCCTTTTAGATCTTGTCTCCATCTCAAACATCTTCACCTCTCTATTTTGCAGCTCACCACTTTGATTCCTTAAAAGGTTATCCATCTCATTTGGTTTCCTTTAATTTTTTTCGAGCCCTCTTCAAAACTTTTTTTTTACTCTTGCTAGAGTTGGTTAATATTACCTTATGCAATGTACAAAACTTATTACAGTAGAGAATCCTTTATCCAAAATTCCAAAATCTGAAAATCTGCAAGTTTTTAGTGTTGACATGACACTCCACAAATGGATCATTCAGCATGAAATGTGGTGGCAACAGATGAGCTACATATTTGTACTATGGGGGGGGGGAGGACAGAGGACAGATGTAGGTTTTGTAAACAAACCAGCGAATGCGTATTGTTTTAGTTCACTCTGGCAAGCCGACTGGAAAAAAATCTCATTTAGTTTAATTTATGCTACTGTGGGTATATTTATCATGTTATATGTTACATAGCATGTTTAATATATAATTTTGAAAAAAAATATCATAGATGGATTAAGCAGAATGTCTATACAAGTATCCCTCAACATTTGCAAGGGTTAAGGGATGAAGAACCTCGCAAATGTTGAAAAATTGCAAATGTTTGGTGCCCCAATATATTTTAGGGAAATATAATACAGTACTGCTTCCTTAACCTATTGAACCATGAACAGTCATAAAACACATGAAAACATCGTAAAGTATTGTACTAGTGCCAGCCCTTTGGTAAAGCAGGTGAGAAAAACTAAAGAATTCAAAAAAGAACTCTTAGCAGAGTACCAAAGTGGAGGAGGAGGAGGAGGAGAAGGAGAATTTGCCTTCTTTAGTGATTCAACGATATGTACGATACTAAAGCAGCACAAGCCGATAAAGGCTATAGCGCCAGCCAGCGATGAAGGCTGTTGCGCCAGCCAGCGATAAAGTGTAGCATTAACAATGTAGCAAGTAAGTTAAACAATTAATCGATAGAAAAAGGACCACTGCCTCTAGTCTCTACCTCTTCTGATGCCACCTCCACCACCACTATGTAAGGCTTATGCTCTCAGTGGCCCTTATACACCCAACAACAGCAACACAGCAAAACTCATGACATACTTAATGATGTATTTTATTCATTCTAGAGTATATGTCATGTTTCTGTATGTTTAAATATTATTTATTATGTCATATTAGTTGAATTGTGATAGATAAATAAGCCGTAGAGTTGATATTAGTGTCATATTGAAGGACTATCTTGTCCTATCTCCAAACAAACTCTGCCAACATCACAATTCCTAAGATATGTAATGACATACTTTAAACATGATTGGGTGGCTGTTGGGTAATGTTCGAAGCCCATGAAAGTGGAAAACACGAATGTTGAAGGAGACCTGTATTAACGTTTTTTAACGACATTTAAGGCGCCTCAGAGTGATTATTATTGTTATTATTATTATTATTATTATGAGACTAATGAGACACTTAGTGATTTTAATGTGTACCTGCATGCCAGCACAGTGTATAAGTTTACTTAGGTACAGGTACACACAAGCATAATTATCAGTGTTTTTATAAAATATGAAATACTAACTTTAAATTGCTTGAAATTTTGGAACGTTTCCAAACATAATGGAGAAATGCGGTGCTCACAGAGAATGTAAACAAACTGGGTGGCATGCACCATATTAGAAAGATGGGGAGCTGTATAGAGAGTTTTGGTCATACAGTTGTCCCTCGATAATCGTAGGGCTCAAGAGTCGTAATTTTCGGAAATCATAGCAATATTTTTGTAAAAATATGGGCTCGCTAATCGTAGATTGACTCACGAATAGTAGATCGTCCAGGACGCGTACGCACGCTCTGAGCCCGGGCGGCCTCCCTTCCATGCCAGTGTGGCATTGTTTACCAGTGAGCGACGGTCCCCTCACTTGCTCATACGAAATATTTCATAATATTCCATTCATTTTAGTGCTTGCAAGTACTAAATATGCTACCATGGCTCCAAAGAAAGATCCTAGTGCCAAGCCTTTGGTAAAGAAGGTGAGAAATATGACTGAATTTAAGAAAAACATCATTGAACAATATGAAAGTGGCATACATGTGGCCAAACTGGCCAGGATGTATAACAAACCCTATACAACCATAAGTTCCATCGTGGCCAAGAAAGGAAATCAAGGATGCTGTTGTTGCAAAGGGGGTAAATATGCTGACAAAAATGAGATCACCAGTACTCGAAGAGGTTGAGAAGTTATTGGTGTGGATAAACGAGAAACAATTAGCAGGAGATAGTATTATGACGTTGATTATTTGTGAAAAGGCTAGGCAGTTACATGACGATCTGGTAAAGAAATTGCCTGCAACAAGTGGCGATGTGAGTGAATTTAAGGCCAGTAAAGGTTGGTTTGAGAGGTTTAAGAACCGTAGTGGCATACAGTGTGGTAAGGCATGGTGAGGCTGCCAGTTCGGACCACAAAGCGGCTGAAAAATATGTGCATGAATTCAAGGAGTACATAGAGGCTGAAGGACTGAAACCTGAACAAGTGTTCAGTTGTGATGAAACAGGCCTCTTTTGGAAGAAAATTCCAAAGAGGACCTACATTACACAGGAGGAAAAGGCACTGCCAGGACATAAGCCTATGAAAGACAGGCTGACGCTCATGTTCTGTGCTAATGCTAGTGGGGATTTCAAAGTGAAGCCGTTACTAGTGTACCATTCTGAAATTCCCAGAGTGCTCAGGAAAAACAATGTTATGAAGAGTAAACTGTGCGTGTTTTGGAAATCTAATAGTAAGGCATGGGTCACGAGGAACATTTTCGTCGAGTGGTTCAATGAAGTGTTTGGCCCAAGTTTGAAGAACTACCTCCTGGAAAAGAAATTGGATCTCAAGTGCCTCCTAGTAATGGACAATGCACCTGCTCATCCTCCAAACTTGGATGACCTAATTTTCGAGGAGTTTGGGTTCATCACAGTAAAGTTCTTGCCCCCGAATACCACTCCTCTCCCCCAGCCCATGGACCAACAGGTCATTGCAAACTTTAAAAAACTCTACACCAAAGCAATGTTTCAAAGGTGCTTGAATGTGACCTCAGACACTCACTCGACCCTAAGAGATTTTTGGAGAAAACACTTCAGCATCCTCCATTGCATAACCCTTAAGGTAGGGTTTGGGGGGGGCCCTGACTCCCAGGACTTTAACTCTGCTTGGGGGAAAAATTGGGGCCAGATTGTGTGGGACAAGGGGGGTTTTTAAAGGGGTTTGGGGCCCTGAACCCTGATGAGCCTATGTCTTTGTTAACCCTTGACTTTTTCCCGACGTATAAAATTCGTCTTATGGGGCCAATTTTTTCTGACGTATTTATACGAAAAATTTCCCTAGCGGCTTCAGATCAAGCCCCAAAAGGGCCTGGTGGCCTACCGGGGAAAAGGGGTTTCCCCAGGGGTTTGGTGGGAAACCCTGTGAAAAAAATCGGGACCCAGGGGTTTGGCATTGTGGGAACGCCATTTTGTCAGCCCAATTTTCACCATGCCTCTGGGTAAAAAAAGTTCCTCATCCCGGGGCCCGGTTTGGAGGTTTTTTAATTCCCAGTGTTAGCTTTTAACACGATGAAAAGGGGTCATTTGCCCAATAAATTTCCGGGGGTTTTTTTGAAGTGAGTTTTAAACCAAAAAAAGTGCCCAGGATAACGAAAAAAAAAAATAGTGACAAAAACCCCAGATGACCCACAACCTTCGACCTCTGGTGCGGGTTGCCGGCTTATTAAACGTTCCGTTCGCCTTTTTACCAGGACAAAAAGGGGAGGAAAACTTTTGGTCGTGTAAAAACACCCAGATGATGGGCAGTGTTTAGTGAAGTAAATTTAAAGGGTCTTTGGGGAAAGGTTTAGGGGACAGTGGAGAGGTATATTCCCCCCAGTGAAAGCGCCAGTTGTACGAGGGAAACATGCGGCCCTGGTAGTGTTTCATATTTTTTCCCAAGGGGGAAAAGGAGAAACTCTGGGGCACATCCTGTGGCCCTACCCCACGACCTGATAGTGAAGATGCGAAAATTAAAAAGGGGATGGGTATGAATGGTGACATTTGAGGGAGGGGGCAGTGGTGGTGATAGGGGAGGGTGGAAACGGCCCATGGGGCCCCCATCACCGGGCCACGTTTACTACCCACGCGGCTGACTCAACAGAAAAACCCAAAGCCTCACCCCCCCCCAAAACCCCCTCTACCAACCCCCCTTGCCCCACCACAACCCCCCAAACCACAACCTGAACAACCAAAACCCCACGGTACAATATCCGGGCCCCCACCAACGACCTCATCGGGGAATTGGCAGGAGGTGCCCGAGTTTTTTCCCCCAGCCCCCCAATGACTTTGATGAAACACAAAGTGGAATAAAGCCATCTTTTTCCACTTGGGAACAACCCAGTGAACTGGATTTGTTTTGAGTTTTTTCTTCGATGCCCCCCCTTGGACATCATTGTCGGGGAAAACAAACACAACTAAAAACACCATGGAAAATCATTCTCTCACCAAAACACAGGTTTCACAAGTGGAAGGAGAAAACCTGTGAAAGAGATGAAACCTGTTTTTTCCCACAACAATGCTTATCCCCACATGGGGTTTAAGCCACTGTCACCCCCATACTGGAAACAAAATCCCCTTTTTTCCCAACTCCAGGTTTTAGGACAAAATAGGGGGTTCAATCGTTCCTGATACTGTTACGTATTTTTACCCCTTTTTCAAAAAAACCGGGCCTGCCCGAACGACAGGTTATAAAGATAAGAAATGTTTTTAAATTTTCCTGAAACAAAAGTGTGATGTTTTTTTAAATCCCTTCAGGAAGTTTGTTATTGATGACCCTTTAATTTTATTAAAAAGGAAAAATTTCATTAAAGGGCAATAAAATTCCCAAAAAAGAGGAAAACGTTTTGGTTTATAAACTATTTGTACTGTGTGATTCCCAGAAGTGGTCTTGTTTTAGAAAAAAAATTGTGTACCTGGCATAATACTTTGAGAAAATACCATGAAGTTTATTGGGTATCTCTGGGGGATGGGGTTTCCCCGAAAAATGAGGGAAACCCATATTTTTGGAAAGGGGGCATAGGGTTTATTTACTGATAACTGGTACAAAAGCCCCTTACTCGTATTTTCTTGCGGGGGCCGGAACTTGACAGACGTGTGTGGCACAGTGCGTGGGTAATCGCAAACATATGCCAAGGTTCGACGCTGGCACTCGCAGAGGTGAGGTGAAAAGCCTTTGCTCCCAATGACATCATGGCATTTCGGTGGCTTTGAAAAACGTGATGTCAAAATTGTTGAAAATCTTTCACAGAAAACAAAATGGTACCCATTTTCCCAGGGACAACCGGAGAGGCCCAATAAAACCCTTTCTAAACCTCCCGGGGCTTTTCATGGACTACAACCTCAATATGCGCTTAGTGGACAAAGGGTGACATGCAGTTTTGGGGTTTGGGGGGACTGTGTACGAAAGAGTTTTTAAGGGGGTATTTTCAAACTTTTTTCCATCTTGTTGTATCCCCTTAGCAAAAATGCTTATAACATAAAAAAAAAGTTTAAGCCCCAAACCCAAAACACCAAAATAGGGTTAAATTTTTGCCTGCCCAGGAATAAGACAAATAATTGCAAAGTACAAAGGAGCAACTCCTGCAAAAACCAAAACCGCCCCACAGACGTCTTCTGGGTAGGGAGGCCGGGGTGATCACACCCCTACAACGGGCCTCCTACTCCTCCCCAAGGGAAAAAATGCTAGAAGAGGTGTTATGAGGGAATGCATACCAAAACGCCCCAAAAACCCACGCAGAGACACTCTTTTTATTTTGGGGAGGAGTGTGAAGTCCCCCTCTGCATATCCCCATGTTTCAAAAGAGTTCCCCCAAGCTGCAGCAGTTCTAGGAACGTGGTTAGTAAAATGAAACATATGTATAATTTTTTATGGAAAAATATTTAAAAAAACTTTGTTTTGTATTGTTTGTTTGTGTAAAAAAAAGGTATACCCCAAACTAAAGTGATAAAGTTTTTTCTGTTATTGTGTTTTTAAATAAGGGGAGTGTATATTTAAACCAATGCACCTTACTTTGGTTTTCCCCGGCCACAAAAATTTACCTGGAAAAAAAAAAAATATTGAAAAAATGCAAAAAAACCCTTTAAATTTTAGAGTAAATAAAAGAAAGGGGGGGGGCAGCAGTCGCCGCTGTTGCCGTCCCGGCACGTTCAATTTCTGAAAAACTTTGCGGCTCTTTTCTCAAAAAGTACTGAGGGAAAAAATTTTTTTTTAGGCTTAAAACATAGTAAAATTTTCCCTAACATTTTTTTTAAAAAAAAATAATATTTTTTTTTTCGAATATTGGCGAAAAGGGGAATGAAGTTTCAGAGGGGGCCCTGAAACAGTTTAAAGGGTTTTTTAAAACAAATTTTGGCACGGGGGGTTCCATGGGGTTGGAAAGGAGTTTGGGGGGATGTGGAAAGTTTGGTGGGAAAACCACAAAAAAGAGCCCCACCACGAGGACTGCAAGAAACTTCAGCAGGAAAAAAGGAACAGAGGGAGCTCAGAATCTTGCTGCAAAAGGAGGAGGGAAAGAGATGGGGAAAAAGTTGCCTTTTTCAGAAATTAGGAGATTTTTGAAATGTAAAGTATATATATATAAACATAAATCTAGGTTTTTCTTCTTTTTCTAAAAAAGGGTCCCCGTTCTTTTTTATTTCTTCTATTGTCCATGGGGAAATGGAAAAAAAATCTTTCCTCCGAAAACCAAAGGGGTGTCGTATTAGGGGAACTAAAATGCCGGGGAGCCCAAAGGGCTAGTAACCCCTTCTCCTTTTAGTCATTTACTAAAAAAAGAAAAGAGAAAAACCTTTTTAAAATGGGTGCTTGAATGTGCGTGGGAAAAAGTATGCGGATGAAAAAGAAAAAGGATTTCTGATGGGTTTTGAATGAAAAGAAGTTGGGATGTCCTTGGGGCCCCAAAGCCAAAAAATAGCTGAAGGGGGTAGGGGAGTTTCCCGGGGGGGGGGAAAAAAATGGGAAATTTAAAAATTTGGGGTTTTCCCGAGAGAGTAAAAAGCAAAGGAAGGGGTAGCAGTAATGTTGAAGGATCCCTTTTTTTGGGAAAGGGGAAAAAGAGAATAGAAAGTGGAAATTCAAAAATTTTGTGGATTTAAAATAAAAGGTTTTGGTGTTTAAAAGTGGGTCATAATAACGTGGGATGCACCTGGAAAGAGAGGAAAAGTAGAGGAGGAGAGAGGAATTTTTGGGGTTTAAAATTTAAAGTATAGGAGCCTTTTTAACCAAATGAGAGAGTAATTGTGGTAGGGGGCCCAATGTTAAAATAGGAAAACTTTTTTGGGAGGGGTGGTGGTAATTTTTTGGGGGGCCAGGGAAATGATAATGGGACCCCCTTTTATTGAACTTTGTATAGAAAGGGGTTTGGGAAAAGGTAAAACTATTTTTTTGGGGGAAAAAAGGATAAATTTAAAATTTTACAAGATATTATGAAAGGGGGAAATGACAGTAAATTTTTTGGAAATGTATTGGTTTGATAAAAGGGCTGTTTATAGACTTCAGGTTACCTGTTTTTTAGAGGGGCCCAGATATATCAGATCACTTTTTATTGTACTACAAATGAAGTAAAAGGTAGATGGGAAAAACAAGGAGAATAGAACATCAGGGAAGAGAGAGGTGAAAGGGTTTTTAAACTAAAAAGGGGAGGCAGTTTTTGGGGGAAGATAAAAAACAGGGTATTGGAGGAAAAGATGGGCAAAGAAGCATTTGGCAAATGGTTTGAAGAGGTATGGGGTAGGTTTAAAAAATTTGTGTTGGGGGTTTTTTCAGCAGAAGTTTGTGGTTACAAGGGGGTCGGGTTTTTTCGGGAGGGGGAAAAGGAGCGATTTGGTTTGGGAAAGATTTTGGGAAAGAGTAGTAAGGGAAAAAAAGTTAGCAAAAAGAGAAGTTTTTACAAAGGGAGGGAAATGATTCAAGGAGGTAAGAGTATATGGAGGAAAAAAAAGGGGAGGTTAAAAGTGGTTGAAAAACAATGTAAAAAAAAGGGGCAAATGGAGAGTGGGGGGAGATGTTATCAAAAAAATTTTGTGAAAATAAAAAAAAAGTTTTGGGTTTAGATTAACAAGTTTTAAGGGAAGCCTTTGAGAAAAAAAGGATTTGCCCGTTTAAAAATAGGAAGGAAGTTATTAAAAAATAAAAGTTAGGGTTTTTGGGGAAAATGGGGGGGAATATTTTGAAAGGGAAATTGGTTTAAAAATTTTATGAAAAAAGGGGAAAATGTGATTTCGTTATAGGGTAAGGAGGAAAAACATCTTGTAGGAGTGGGGGAAGAGCCAGTTGTGAGTGTGGGGGAAATTCATGAGGCAATAGGTAAAATGAAAGGGGGTAAGGCAGCCGGATTGATGGGGTGAAGATAGAAATGTTAAAAAACAGGTTTTGGGGGGTTTTATTTTTTGGGTGGTTGGTGAAAATTTTTTTAATAAAGTAATTTGGGGAGGGGGAAGGTACTTAGGGGTTGGCAGAAAAGCATGCTAGTTCCTTTTATAAAGGGAAAGGGGGGTAAGTTTGTTGAGTGTACCTGGTAAAATTTATGGTGAGTTATTTTTGAAAGAATTAAGGTAAAGAAGGAGAATAGGAAAAGCCCGAAAGAACAAGGAGGCCCTTTTGGGAAAAGGGAAGGGGGGGTTTTTGGACCCGGGTTTACAGTTAAAAAACGTAAATGAAAAAGTATTTAGATGAGGCTAAAGAGGGCTTTTTTGGCATTTATGGATTTTGGGGGAAAGGGCCCTAGACAGGGGGGATAGGGGGGGGAATGTGGCAAAGTTGCCCGGTGTTTTGGTGTAGGAAGGGAGGGGTTAAAGGGAAAAAAGTGAAGAAGGGGTTTTTTCGAGGAAGTGAGGCTCAAGTTAGAGTTTTGTAGGAAAAGGGGAAATTTTTTTTCCCATTTTTTGTAGGCCTTAGACCAAGGATGTGTGATGTCACCGGGGTTGTTTTAAAATTTTTTTAGAGAGGGGGTTTTTTTAAAAAGAAGTAAATGCGAGGGGCCCTTGGGGAAGAGCCCTGGAGGGTTTAAAAAATAAAGGGAAACACAAATAAAGTGGGGGTTTTTACAGTTTGGGTTTTTTTTTTTTGCTGATGACACGTGGGGTCTTTGGAGATTTGAAAAGGGAAATTGCAGAGATTGGGGGATGAATTTGGTTGGGATGCAAAAAAAAAGAAAAAATTTAAAAAAGAATACAGGAAAGAGTAAGGTTTTTGAGGATAACCCAAAAAGATTAGGGGATTTAAAGATTGGAAACAGATTGGAAAGGGAAAAGGGGTAAGGGGGGAGGTGAAATTTTTTTCAGATATTTGGGAGTGGACGTGGGCAGCGGATGGGTCTATAAAGAAGAGGTGAATTTAAAATATTAAGGGGGAAAAGGGTGAGTGGGCCCTTAGGAGTTGTGGAGACAAAAAAACTTTGTCCTTGGAGGCCAAAAAGGGGGAAAGTATGGGGAGTAAAGTTTTAAAAAACGCTCTTATATGGGTGGAAGCATGGGTGATGAATGTTGCAGAGGGAGAAAAGGCCGGAGGGAGTGGAGGGTGTCCATGTTGAGGCAATTTTTGTGGTATGGGAAAATATGCAGAGAATTTGTAAAGTTTGGGAAATTAGGAGGAAAAGGGGGGGGATTACCAAAAAATGTTGTCCCAAAAGGGTGAGGAAAGGGGTTTTTGAGGTGGGTTGGGGCATTGTAGAGAGAATGGAGCGAAAACCCGAATGACTTCAAAAAGTTTAAACAGTTTTGTAGTGGAAGGAATGCGGAAATAGGGGTCGGGCCTAGGAAAAGGTTTTGGGGGGAGGGGTTTTAAAGGAGGTTTTGGGTCGCGAGGGGCCCGGGTTTGGGTAGGAGTGAATGGAGGGCAAAGGTTTTTTAAAACTTCCCCTGCTGTTGGGGGTGGGGAGCAAAATTTAAAATTTTGAAGGGATTCAGGGAAAACCCCGGGAGGCCGGGACTTGATCCTGGAGATGGGGGTACAGTGCCTGCACCCTTAAGGAGGGGTGTTTTAAGTTTCAGTTTAAAAACTGTAGTGTAAAGCACCCTTCTGGCAAGACAGTGATGGAGTGAATGATGGTGAAAGTTTTTCTTTTTTGGGCCACCCTGCCTTGGTGGGAATCGGCCAGTGTGATAATAATAAAAAAAAAATTTTTTGAAATGTGGGGTAAGGTGGAAAGATTTATAGAGAAACATCACCCTGACAAGGCTGTTGTAAGCCATGTTGGCAACATGTACAGTGACAAAGTCTTGGCCCATTTTAGGGAAGTGTTAGAGACTCCAGAAACAGAGCTCTCTGGACAGTTATTTTGCGAGATAGGACTCAAGTGACTCCCAAGCTGGTCCTAGTGGCATTAAGAAACAGAGAAGAGAAGTAACCCCAGAAAAGCAATTGGTACCTGAGGTGTTGATGGAAGGGGATTCCCCTTCCAAACTGTAAATAATCCAATCTCTCTCCTCCTCCAGTCTTCCATACACTAAGAAGAATTGCCAGTAAAGGTAAGTGTTATGCTGTTAATGTTTCATTCATCATGTCCCATTGTATTGTTTATGTACTACATCTATATTTCATGTAAAAAAAATTTTTGTTTTAGTACTTCTTGGTGTCAGGAACGGATTAATTGTATTTACATTATTTCTTATGGGGAAAATTGATTCGAAAATCATAGATTTTGATAATAGTAACGCCTCCAGGAACGGATTAATTATAATAAAAGAGGGACCACTGTAATTTGAAATCACCGTATTAGCGGAACTCCGCAAGGCAAAACGCCGTAAAGCAGGGCCCTACTGTATAAGTGTAAACATGCTGTGGTAGGCAGAAACTCCATCCTCACTGTTTTAACCCTTTGAGGGTTTCGGACGTACTAGTACGGCTTACGACCCAGGGTTTTTGACGTACTAGTACGCCTAAATTCTAGCGCCCTCAAATCTAGTGGGAGAAAGCTGGTAGGCCTCTATATGAAAGAATGGGTCTATGTGGTCAGTGTGCACGGTATAAAAAAAATCCTGCAGCACACAGTGCATAATGAGAAAAAAAAAACTTTGACCGTTTTTTTGGAATAAAACAGCGACTTTGCACTGTATTTTCGTATGGTATTTATTGTTGTATTCTAGTTTTCTTGGTCTCATTTTATAGAATGGAAGGCATATCATAGAAATTGAGATGATTTTGACTGGTTTTACAATAAAAAGTACCTTGAAATTGAGCTCAGAATAGCAGAAATGTTCTATTTTTACCAAAGTTCAAAAGTAAACAAATCATGCCAAGCGTCCAATACACGTCAACTGGTGAGTCTAATATTCATTTGCAAGTGCGCCAATATGATTCATACCATTTTTTACACTAATGCAGTAGTCTGCATAACAGTAAATCTTCTATTTTTTGTGAGAATAAAAATTCAAAGTGGAAAGCAAAAGAATGTAAGAGGAACCTTGAGACGTGACTAATGAACAGAGGAAATGTCATTTTAGTGCCAGGAATGTATTTCTTGTTTATTCTGGATCCAATTCGGAAATTGGCATCTTTTGAAATTTGTGTGAAATTGGCAAAATTGCTAAATTCTGACCACTGTACTGGGTAATTGAAATTGGTAAATGGGTGGCTTCTTGCACTCATTCAATAGAAAAAATGGAGTTCTAGCGAAATATTCATGTTTTTTGTCGACTAGTACAGTACAACTGGCGGAAAATGGGGCTCAAAGAGGGCAAAATCGCTGATCCGTAAACATCGCCGAGACCGCTAACTTCACGAGAGCATAATTCCGTAAGTTTTCCATCAAATTTCATATTTTTGGTGTCATTATGATCGGGAAAAGATTCTCTATCTTTTCATAAGAAATTTTTTTTTTTTTTTTTTAAATTTGGCCGACCCTGAGAACGAGTCTCGGAGAGGGCCTGTCGACCCTCAAAGGGTTAAAGGTGTGAATATCTTACCAATCCATTATTATGCTAACAAAAGCATGGACCACTAGAAACATCTTTTCTGATTGGTTTTGCAAACATTTTGTGCCATCAGCTCATGCTCAGTGAAGGGAAGCCAGACTGGATGCCAAGTGCAAGATTTTGTTATTCCTTGACAACTGTTCTGCTCATCCTCCAGTTTAACTTCTCATCAAAAACAATATTTATAGCATGTACTTTTTCCCAAATATGACTTCATTAATTCAGCCATGTAACCAAGGCATCCTTAGACCAGTGAAGACTAAATATAGACAGTTTTATGAAGAGCATGCTGGCAGCAATGAACAGAGGCATGGGTGTGGATAGCTTCAAGGAGTTTACTCTGAAAGATTCTGTATATGCAGCTGCCACTACATTGAATCATGTAACTAAAAGCACCCTTGCACATGCCTGTCACAACCTCTGGCCTGTGGCTATGTTCAGTGACGCTGATGGGCAAAGTGATGAGTTTGAAGGATTCAGCATGTCAGATGAGAAAAAGATGTCAGACCTTTCATGTGCAAAAGGTATACCTTCAGAGTTCATCAGTAACCCGGAGGAAGTGGATATCGAAGAAGTTCTTAACATCGATGATAGTACTTCAGTTGTTCGTTCAATGACTGATGGTGAAAAAGCTGAAATGGTTCTGAAGCAATCTCCTTCCTCCCCAAACCAAAAATCCAAAATCCGAAACACTTCCTGTCGCAAGCACTTCGGATAAAGGATTCTCAACTTTTTTTTTTTTTTAACAAGTCGGCCATCTCCCACCGAGGCAGGGTGATCCAAAAAGAAAGAAAATCTCCAAAAAGAAAATACTTTCATCATCATTCAACACTTTCACCTCACACACACATAATCACTGTTTTTGCAGAGGTGCTCAGAATACAACAGTTTAAAAGTATATATGCATAAAGATACACAACATATCCCTCCAAACTGGCAATATCCCAAAACCCCTCCTTTAAAGTGCAGGCATTGTGCTTCCCATTTCCAGGACTCGAGTCCGGCTATATAAAATAACCGGTTTTGATGAATCCCTTCACTAAATATTACCCTGCTCACGCTCCAACAGATCGTCAGGTCCCAAATACCATTCGTCTCCATTCACTCCTATCTAACACACTCAGGCACGCTTGCTGGAAATCCAAGCCCCTCGTCCACACAACCTCCTTTACCCCCTCCTTCCAACCCTTTCGAGGATGACCCCTACCCTGCCTTCCTTCCCCTACAGATTTATACGCTTTCCATGTCATTCTACTTTGATCCATTCTCTCTAAATGACCAAACCACCTCAACAACCCCTCTTCAGTCCTGTGACTAATACTTTTATTAACTCCACACCTTCTCCTAATTTCCACACTCTGAATTTTCTGCATAATATTTACACCACACATTGCCTTTAGACAGGACATCTCCACTGCCTCCAACTGCCTCCTCGCTGCAGCATTTACAACCCAAGCTTCACACCCATGTAAGAGTGTTGGTACCACTATACTTTCATACATTCCCTTCTTTGCCTCCATAGATAACGTTCTTTGTCTCCACATATACCTCAATGCACCACTCGCCTTTTTTTCCTCATCAATTCTATGATTAACCTCATCCTTCATAAATCCTTCTGCTGATACATCAACTCCCAAATATCTGAAAACATTCACTTCTTCCATACTCCTCCTCACCAATTTGATATCCAATATTTCTTTATCTAAATCATTTGATACCCTCATCACCTTACTCTTTTCTATGTTCACTTTCAACTTTCTACCTTTGCACACACTCCCAAATTCGTCCACTAACCTCTGCAATTTTTCTTTAGAATCACCCATAAGCACAGTATCATCAGCAAAAAGTAACTGTGACACTTCCCATTTTGTGTTTGATTCCCCATAATTTAATCCCACCCCTCTCCCAAACACCCTAGCATTTACTTCTTTTACAACCCCATCTATAAATATATTAAGCAACCATGGTGACATTACACATCCCTGTCTAAGACCTACTTTTACCGGGAAGTAGTCTCCCTCTCTTCTATACACCCTAACCTGAGCCTCACTGTCCTCATAAAAACTCTTTACAGCATTTAGTAACTTACCACCTATTCCATGTACTTACAACATCTGCCACATTTACTCCCCTATCCACTCTATCATATGCCTTTTCTAAATCCATAAGTGCAATAAAAACTTCCCTACCTTTATCTAGGTACTGTTCACATATATGCTTCAATGTAAACACCTGATCTACACATCCCCTACCCACTCTAAAACCTCCTTGCTCATCCGCAATTCTACGTTCTGTCTTCCCTCTAATTCTTTCAATAATAACCCTACTGTACACTTTACCCGGTATACTCAATGAACTAATTCCTCTGTAATTTTTACAGTCTCTTTTGTCCCCCTTCCCTTTATATAAAGGGACTATACATGCTCTCTGCCAATCCCTAGGTACCTTCCCCTCTCATACATTTATTAAACAAAAATACCAACCACTCCAACATTATATCTTCCCCTGCTTTTAACATTTCTGTCATGAGCCCGTCAGTTCCAGCTGCTTTACCCCCTTTCATTCTATGTAATGCCTCACGCACCTCCCCCACACTTACAACTTGCTCTTCTTCACTCCTAAAAGATGGTACATATATTCACTGGCCAGTGAATGAAATTACCACCTCCCTTTCTTCGTCAACATTTAAAAGTTCCTCAAAGTATTCTCGCCATATACCCAATACCTCCATCTCCCCATCTACTAACTCTCCTACTCTGTTTTTAACCCTTGAATGGTCCAAACGTATATATATGTTTTTTTAACATCTGAAAGTATGTAAAAAATGTAGATCTTCTTTTTTGTTTTACATTTGAAAACATGTAAAAAAACTTTTATCTACATTTTTTTTGGGTTATATTTGAAAATATGTAAAAAAAAAAGTAGATCTACTTTTGTAGCACTACGAATTTGAACGTCGATCTGTTTGGACCGTTTAAGGGTTAACTGACAAATCCATTTATCCCTTAGGCTTTCTTAACTTGTTTAACTCACTCCAAAATTTTTTCTTTCATTAAAATTTCTTGACAGTGCCTCTCCCACTCTATCATCTGCTTTCCTTTTGCACTCTCTCACCACTCTCTTCACCTTTCTTTTACTCTCCATATACTCTACTCTTCTTATAACACTTCTGCTTTGTAAAAAATCTCTCATAAGCTACCTTTTTCTCTTTTATCACACCCTTTACTTCATCATTCCACCAATCACTCCTCTTTCCTCCTGCACCCACCCTCCTATAACCACAAACTTCTGCCCCACATTCTAATACTGCAATTTTAAAACTATTCCAACCCTCTTCAACCCCCCCACTACTCATACTTGCACCAGCCCACCTTTCTGCCAATAGTTGCTTATATCTCACCTGAACTTCCTCCTCCCTTAGTTTATACACTTTCACCTCCCTCTTACTTTTTGCCATTTTCCTCTTGTCTCATCAACCTCTTACTCTAACTGTAGCTACAACTAGATAATAATCTGATATATCAGTTGCCCCTCTGTAAACGTGTACATCCTGAAGCCTACCCATCAATCTTTTATCCACCAGTATATAATCTAACAAACTACTTTCATTACTTGCTATATCATACCTTGTATATTTATTTATCCTCTTTTTCATAAAATATGTATTACTTATTACCAAACCTCTTTCTACACATAGCTCAATTAAAGGCTCCCCATATTCATTTACCCCTGGCACCCCAAATTTACCTACTACTCCCTCCACAACATTTTTACCCACTTTAGCATTGAAATCGCCAACCACAAGTACTCTCACACTTGGTTCAAAACTCCCCATGCGTTCACTCAACATTTCCCAGAATCTCTCTTTCCTTTACACTTCTCTCTTCTCCAGGTGCATAAATGCTTACTATAACCCACTTTTCACATCCAACCTTTATTTTACTCCACATAATCCTTGAATTAATACATTTATACTCCCTCTTTTTCTGCCATAGCTTATCCTTCAGCATTATTGCTACTACTTCTTTAGCTCTAACTCTATTTGAAACCCCTGACCTAATCCCATTTATTCCTCTCCACTGAAGCTCTCCCACCCCCTTCAGGTTTGTTTCACTTAAAGCCAGGACATCCAGCTTCTTCTCATTCATAACATCCACAATCATCTCTTTCTTATCATTTGCACAACATCCACGCACATTCAGACATCCCACTTTGAAAATTTTCTTCTTATTCTTTTTAGTAATTATTACAGGAAAAGAGGTTACTAGCCCATTGTTCCCGGCATTTTAATCGACTTTTACAACATGCGTGGCTTACGGAGGAAGGATTCTTATTCCACTTCCCCATGGATATAAAAGGAAAAGTAATAAGAAACAAGAACTATTAAGATAAAATCAAAGAAAACTCAGATGAGTGTGTATAGATAAATGTGTACATGTATGTGTAGTGTGACCTAAGTGTAAGTAGAAGTAGCAAGACATACCTGTAATCTTGCATATTTATGAGACAGACAAAAGACACCAGCAATCCTACCATCATGTAAAACAAGGCTTTCATTTTACACTCGCTTTCAGGACGGTAGTACCTCCCTGAGTGGTTGCTGTCTACCAACCTACTACCTTAATATCAAATAACCCACTGTTATTTTTTATTTTTAACAAGGGTTTCTAAAAAATAGTTTCTATGTTATTTATATTGTTATTTATATTGTTCTCAACTATATTAAATATTTTATGTATATTATAGTGTTAATGTATACACATAGAACTGCTGTTTTGTGTTATTTCCAGTTGAAAAGTACATTGAAGGTAAGCTGTTGGGTGAAAATTCTTTGGGGGGGGGATAACTAAAACTAGATATAGAAAATTAGGGCTCAAAATTCATTAATATATTTTACATTGTTTCTTATAAGAAAGTAGGTTCTGAGTATGGAACATTTGACTTGCTATGAATTTCCTGGAATGCATTAATGTTGTAAGTTAGGGCCATAATTGTGGATGTATGTACATGCATGTACAGTGGTACCTCGAGTTACGAACTTAATTCATTCCAGAAGGCTGCTCAAGTGACGTTACCGAACGAATTTGCTTACAAAAATGCACTAACATAATTGTTCGAATTGGGATCTGTTCGAAACTTGAGGTACCACTGTACTTGTATGTTTGTACATGTGCACCCATGCTGTATACAGGGCACTCTTATGTATTCATTAATGTTTGGGTGTATGATAGATGTAAGACTGAAATCACAAGTGAAAAATATCCTATCCTTTTCTTAATCAGTCATTTCATCCATATCCTTCATTTTTTCATTCACCATTTATAATCACAATTACCAAGAAAATTTAAGGGACATTTGTTTTAAACAGGTGCTCAGATTGAAAAGACTACAAACCGTGAGGCATGCAGAGATCTGAGTGGGCGACGTTTAAGAGACATTAATGAGGAAAAGAGGTAAAGCAGTAGTTAACTTGTTCAGCAAGTAGAGCATTGTACTGGAGCGACAAAGAAGATAATGGAAATTGTTTTATGTCAATTTTATTGAAAATATTTATGCTTTAGGATTATTAAATGCAGCAGAGCACCACTTATGTGGCGGGTTAAGTTCCAAGCTACCACCGTAAAGCGGAAATAGCTGTAAAGCAAATCGTGTTTTTTTTTCACTTATAAATACATATAAATGCCTGATAACATCTTTACTTTATCATATATTAAGTTAGCAATAGAACTAAGATAAAAAACAATAAAAAAGCGAAATGCGTTACAGTACACTTATTACTTAACTTAAAATATTTGTAGTCTTAATGTAAGGTGAGAGGTAAGTAGAAAAACAGGTGTGGTAGCCCACCCGACTACCACACACCCAACAGAGGTAAGTAGAAAGCCAGGTGTGGTAGCTCACACTAGCGCGGGGCCCCTTTAGGCACGGGGCCCAATTGGGAGCAGTTGATCAAATCAGCTTAACCCTTCGACTGTCGCAACCCCCAATCCTGAGGTGTCTCCTGGTGTCGCAAAATTTAAAAAAAAAATTATTTTTTCTTATGAAATGATAGAGAATCTTTTCCCGATTGTAATGACACCAAAAAAACGAAATTTGATGGAAAACTGACGGAATTATGCTCTCGCAAAGTTAGCGACCTCGGCGCTGTTTACAAATCGGCGATTTCGCCCACTTTGAGCCCTATTTTCGGCTAATTCCATTGTTCCAGTCGCCCAAACTCATAGCTATTTCTTTAGAACTCCATTTTTTCTATTGATTGAGTACAAGAAACTGCCCATTTACCGATTTCAACTACCTAATAATGTGGTCAGAAATTTGCAATTTGGCCAATTTCACGAAAACTAAAAAATATGACAATTTCAAAATAAGGTCCAGAATGAACAATGCAGACATTCCTGGCTCTAAAATAACATTTTCTTTGCTCATCAGTCATGTCTCCAGGCCCCTCTGATATTACTCTTGCTTTCTATTTTGAATTTTTATTCAAACAAAAAATAGAAGACTTACTATTATGCAGACTACTGCAATACTGTAATAATTGTATAAATAACATCAACCCATTCATGACTGCATATTAGAATGGCTAGTTGGACATTTATTGGACAATGGCATCATTTGTTTACTTTTGAACATTGGCAAAAATCAAACATTTCCCCTACTTTGAGCTCCATTTCTAGGTTCTTTTTATAGTAAAATCAATCAAAATCACCTCTATTTCTATAATATGTTTTCCATTCTATCAAATGAGACCAAGAAAACGAGAATACAATCATAAATACTATACGAAAATAGACCACAAAATCGGCATTTTAATTAAAAAAATCGGTCGGAGTTTTTTTTTTCTCATTATGCACTGCGTGCTCGAGGATTTTTTTTATATGGTGCACACTGATCACACAGACCCATTCTCTCACATGTGGGCCTACCAGCTTTCTCCTGCTTGATTTGAAGCCGCTAGAATTTATGAGTATACGTCAAACACGGTACCTCGTAAAACGTATATATACGGCCGCGACAGTCAAAGGGTTAATGCTGGCCCTGATTGTGGGTGTATGTACAGTGATACCTTGCATATGCTGCCTGCCATTATCCAAACCTTGCCAGTATCTGAACAGGCCCTGGGAAAGGGCAGAATTCTAAAATATTACCGAAACATCCGAACAGCTGTTCGGATATGGCGGAAAGCTGAATCAAACTTGGCGCACACTTTAGTGTACCAGTTGGCCACTAGGAGCTGTGCTCTTCACCACCTCTGCCACCCACTGTTCTCAATCTCGCTATTGTCCCCTAACCAGATAGGTGCGCATAATGGCGGTGCAGTCTGGAAGCGAGTTTGTGGCCTTTGTGGGGTTTCACTCCTTCTTTTAGCATTATTACTACTGTGTTTTGTCCTAGCTATCTTGTATATGACACCAAAGAGGGCCAGGAATGTGCTTACTCTAGAAAAATGGAAGGAAATACAGTGGACCCTCGCCTAACGATATTAATCCGTTCCTGAGAGCTCAGCGTTAGGCGAAATCATCGTTAGCCGAATTAATTTTCCCCATAAGAAATAATGGAAATCAAATTAATCCATTCCTGACACCCCAAAGTATGAAAAAAAAAAATTTACCACATAAAATATTAAGTTTAATACACACAAACTGAAGAAGACATGTACAATTACATGACACTTACCTTTATTGAAGATCTGGTGGTGATTGATGGGATGGGAGGAGGGGAGTGTGTGGATGGTGTTAATGTTTAGAAGGGGAATCCCCTTCCATTAGGACTTGAGGTGTCAAGTCCTTTTCCGGGGTTACTTCCCTTCTTTTAATGCCACTAGGACCAGCTTGAGAGTCACTGGACCTCTGTCGCACAACATATCTGTCCATAGAGGCCTGTACCTCTCGTTCCTTTATGACATTCCTAAAGTGTTTCACAACATTGTCAGTGTAATAGTCACCAGCACGGCTTGCAATAGCTGTGTGAGGGTGATTTTCATCAAAAAAGGTTTGCACTTTAAGCCACATTGCACACATTTCCTTAATCTCTGAAGTAGACAACTTCTTCAATTTCTCTATCCCCTATTCCCGAGCAGTTTCCTCAGGTCTGGCCTCTTGCTGTTGAAGATGATCTTGCAGCTCATCAGTGGTTAGTTCTTCATTGTCCTTCTCCACCAACTCTTCCACATCCTCCCCACTAACCTCCAATGCCACAATTGATTCCACAACTGGCATAGGCTTCTCAGGGTTAGCCTCAAATCCTTCAAAATCCCTTTTGTCTACACATTCTGGCCACAGTTTCTTCCAAGCAGAGTTTAAGGTCCTCTTAGTCGCTTCCTCCCAAGCCTTACCTATAATGTTTACACAATTGAGGATGCTAAAGTGATCTCTCCAAAACTCTCTTAGTCAGTTGAGTTTCTGAGGTCACTACAAAGCACCTTTCAAACATAGCATTTGTGTAGAGTTTTTTTGAAGTTTGCAATGACCTGCTGGTCCATGGGCTGCAGGAGAGGAGTGGTATTAGGAGGCAAAAACTTGACCTTAATGAAGCTCATGTCCCCAGAAAGTTACTCTTCCACATCTGAAGGATGACCAGGAGCATTGTCTAATGCCAGGAGGCACTTAAGGTCCAATTTATTTTCCAGGAGGTAATTTTTCACAGTGGGGGCAAATGCATGGTGTAACCAGCCATAAAAAAGGTCTCTAGTGACCCATGCCTTACTGTTTGCCCTCCACATCACACACAAATTAGCCTTGAGGACATTGTTTTTCCTGAACACTCTGGGAGTTTCAGAGTGATACACCAATAAAGGCTTCACTTTGCAATCACCACTAGCATTAGCACACATCAAGAGAGTAAGCCTGTCTTTCATAGGCTTATGTCCTGGGAGTGCCTTTTCCTCCTGAGTAATGTAGGTCCTGCTTGGCATTTTCTTCCAAAACAGGCCTGTTTCGTCACAATTAAACACTTGTTCAGGTTTCAATTCTGCACTGTCTATGTACTCCTTGAATTCCTTCACATATTTTTCAGCTGCTTTTTGGTCCGAACTGGCAGCCTCGCCATGCCTTATCACACTATGTATGCCTCTATGATTCTTAAATCTCTCAAACCAACCTTTGCTGGCCTTAAATTCACTCACATCACCACTAGTTGCAGGCATTTTTCTAATTAAATCGTCATGCAACTTCACATATGATCGCTTGAGAGATGCTGTCTCCTGCTATCTGTTTTTCATTTATCCACACCAATAAGAGTCTCTCAACATCTTCTATCACTTGCGATCTCTGTTTCGAAAACAAAGTTGCACCTTTGGCAAGAACAGCTTCCTTGATTGCCGTTTTCTTGGCCACAATAGTAGCGATGGTTGATTGGGGTTTTATGTACAACCTGGCCAGCTCGGAGACACGCACTCTACTTTCATACTTAGCAATGATCTCTTTCTTCATATCCATAATAATTCTCACCCTTTTTGCTGTAGGGTTGGCACTAGAAGCTTTCTTGGGGCCCATGGTGACTTATTTTGGAGGTGCAATCACTAAAAACGCTATGATAATATGAAATGTTCTGATTGTATGTTTGGATGCAACTGCGGTGGCTGGCTTGTAAACACTGGCACCCACGGGACAAGTGAGGCGTGCTCAGGCCACACGTGGACGCGTCTTGAACAGAACAAATCGAGTTGGGCGAGTTTTTTAGCGCTAGCCGAGGCAAAATTTTTGCGTTGAAATGTATCGCTAGGCGGATTTAGCGTTATGCGATGCGTTCGTTAGGCGAGGGTCCACTGTATTGTCACACATGGATGCAGGTTGGTCCAACACGCGACTTATGGCTGAGTGTAATTTGGCAAAGTCAGCCCTCTATGATATCAAGAAGGCTCGTGATAAGATTATGGCCTACACAAGTGAGTTTTCTGCCACCTCAAAATCTGGAAAAAGTGCCTAAAGTAAAGTGATGGCGAAGCCACAGAGCTTGGAATTCGATGAGTGTGTGATGAAGTGGTACCTACAACAACGTGGTAGTGGTATGATGGTTCGTGGCACTGAACTATCATACCCAGTGCCTCCAAGACCAAAAACTTCAGCAGCAAGGGCAGGTGCCGAAACACTTTTGGGGTATTTGGAACATCCACTGTCTACAGCCCATTTGAAAAGTTATGGTCCTGTGATCTGTGAAATCTGGGAGGCTGTTATTCGAGCCCAGAGTGTCTGGTCCCACTGCCAGACAATGTTGGACTCGTTTTCTAAACCTACAGCGCCGTCGCCAATGGTGATATGATGGGGTACAGATGGCTATATGATGGTACGGATGTGCATTTTTTTCCTCATGTATCCGGAAACTCGCGTGCTTCCGAATCAGTCTCAGCCCATATAGTTTGGATATGAGAGGTATCACTGTATTATGTACATGAATGGTATACAGTACTGACAAGATGAAAATTAGACACATGCAACATCTGGGTATCTTTAATGTAGATGTTTCACCATCCAGATTCTTCATGACTATGGTGCTCTTCACACCAACTCCAAGGCTGAGGGACTGATTACCTCATCTTTTGTATATACTAGTTCTACTGTCTTCAAATTATGTCCTAGAATTTGTATTCATAAAGCCACTGGATGGCAAAACATCTACATTCACAATACCCAGATGTTGCATATGTGTCTAATTTTCAAGTATGTATGATGTTTGTGATATGTAGCATGTTTATTGTATAATCTTGAAAAAAAATCATAGATTGATTAATGAAAATGTCTATATTTGTAATATACGACATTTAACCCTTTGAGGGTTTCGGCCGTACTAGTACGTCTTACGCGCAGGGGTTTTTGACGTACTAGTACGCACAAATTCTAGCGCCGTCAAATCTCGCGGGAAAAGGCTGGTAGGCCTACATGTGAGAGAATGGGTCTGTGTGGTCAGTGTGCGCGGTAGAAAAAAAATCTGGGACCCAGTGGTGCTTTGTGGGAACGCCATCTTAGTAAACAATATCCACCATGCCTCGCGGTAAGAAGCTCCTCACTCCTCGGCGAATTGGGACACTTTTGTTCCCCAGTGACAGCTCTAATACAGATGGAAGTGCCAGTGAAGATGAGTTTCAAGGTTTTGGTGAGGTTTTGACCGAAACTAATGACCATAATATCGGTAATAGTGAGGAAAACCCAGACGACCCTCAGCCTTCCACCTCTGGTGCTGGGCCGTCTTGTTCATGTTCAGTTGTACCAGAATCCAAGAGGAAACTTCTGTTTTCCCAAATCCCAGACTCAGATGAGAGCATATGTGATGATAGTGATAGTGAATATGAACTACAAGCTCTTCAAACTAGTTCCAGTAGTGATAGTGAAGTGCAATATTCCCCAGTGAAGCGTCAGTATATACGACGATATATGCGCTCTGGTAGTGTGCCATATGCTATTCCAAGGGGAAGGAGTGCATCTCGGAGTACATCCCATGGCTGTGCAACAGGAACAGACAGTGAAAATGACGATGATACTGTTGCAATTGGGATGGAAAATGTGCGTGGTGGTAGTGGTGCCGGCGGTGAGGCACCAGCAGTGGGCCATGCTGCCACCCATGCTGCCACTCATGCCGCTGCCTCAGCTGATCTACAACAAAGGCACCCCACCCACCCACCACACCAGCCTCCACAACCACAACCTCCACAACCACAACCACCTGTCATTGTCCAGTACCCACCAGCAGACCGCACCTGGGATTGGCAGGAAGCTGTCAATTTTGTTCCAAATGCCCACCAGTTTGATGACAGCCAAAGTGGAATACGGCCATCTTGTACACTTGGGAACAATGCCACTGAACTGGAATGTTTCGAGTTATTCTTTGACGAACCACTAATGGAAAGTATTGTCATGGAAAGCAACACATACTACGAGTACACCATGGCAAACACATTACTTTCACCAAAATCACGTCTACACCAGTGGAAGAGAGGCAACTGTGGCTGAGATGTATCTTTTCTTTGCCACAATAATGCTTACGCCACATGTATATAAGCACAAAGTGAAATCATACTGGTCAACAGACCGCCTGATTGCAACCCCAGGTTTCAGTGATATAATGCCAGTGAATCGATTTGTGCTAATGTTACGTATGCTTCACTTCTCAGACAAAACCAGGCCTGACAGAAACGACAGGTTATATAAGATTAGGAATGTGTTTGTGTATCTGAAAGAGAAATTCAGTACGCATTTTTATCCCTTCAGGAAGCTTGTAATTGATGAGTCTTTGATTCTGTTCAAAGGAAGACTTTCTTTCAAGCAGTACATATCAAGCAAGAGGAAATGCTTTGGTATAAAGTTGTTTGTGCTTTGTGATTGTTACAGTGGTCTGGTATTGGATATTATTGTGTACACTGGAAGTTATACATTGCAAAATACCAGGAAGCTATTGGGCATCTCAGGTGATGTGGTTAGAACAATGATAGAACCATACCTTGGTAAGGGGCATTTATTATATACAGATAACTGGTACACAAGCCCCTCACTCAGTGATTTTTTGTGAGTGAACATGACAGATGTGTGTGGCACAGTGCATGCAAATCGGAAACATATGCCCAGGTTTGACTCTGGCACTCGTAGAGGTGAGGTGCAGGCGTTTGCTGCCAATGACATCATGGCATTTCGGTGGCATGACAAACGAGATGTCACACTGTTGTCATCAGTTCACCCTAATGAAATGGCAGACAGTGGCAGGCAGCATAGAGAGAGAAATGAACCCATTCTAAAACCTGCAACTGTGATTGATTACACCTTCAACATGCGTTCAGTGGACAAATGTGACATGCAGATTGGGTTTGCTGATTGTGTTCGCAAGAGTTATAAGTGGTACATAAAACTCTTTTTCCATCTTCTGGACATTTCCATGCTCAATGCTTATAATATGTATAAAATGAGGACCAGAAACAAACCACAGTACGGCGAATTCTGTTTCTGTCATCAGACAAATAGTATTCAAGTACCAAGGAACAGCACCTGCAATTGACCGCCCACCAAATTATCAACAACTACCTGCTCGTCTGAAGCAAAGTGATCACTTCCTGGTAAAAGTGCCTGCTACTGCTTTCAAGAAAAAGGCTCAGAAGAGGTGTTACGTCTGTTCACATACAAAAAAACGCCCACAACAACGCAGAGACACTCGTTTTATGTGTGAGGAATGTAAAACACCACTGTGCATGACACCATGTTTCAAAGAGTTCCACAGGCTGCAGAACTTCTAGAAACATTCCCCGTGACTGTATATGTGTATATAAAATATAGAAAAATAGTAATAAACAACATTTCATATCGTTTGTTTGTGTAAATGTTTTCTATAAACAAAATAATGACAACAGTGTTTACGCCCTTATTGTGTAGTATTGAAAAAGAAATAACTTACAAAATAATGATCATGTTGGCCTCAGAGGCCATAAAAGTTTCTCAGAAAAATTGAAAAATAATTGAAAATAGTACATAAAAAAGTAAATAGAAAAATACTGGGTGACGGCAGTTGGCGATGTTACCAGATGTTGTTCAATTTTGGCAAACTTCATGCCTCCATATCTCGGTAAGTATTGACGGTAAAAATTTTTTGTTTAGCCTATAATGTTTAGAAAAAAAAAATCTATTTTTTCATAAGAAAAAAAAATTTTTTTTTTGAATTTTGGCCGACCCTGAGAACGAGTTTTGGAGAGGGCCTGTCGACCCTCAAAGGGTTAAAACAGCCCAGAGGGATTATTATTATTATTATTATTATTATTATTTATATTATTATTAATTATTAATTATTATAGGCATCTTCAACACTAGTGAGACACTCTTATTGGTTTTAATGTGTACCTGCATGCCAGCACAGTGTGTAAGTTTATTTAGGTACAGGTACACATAAGTATAATTATCAGAGTATGTATAAAATATGCAGTAATTATAAAACACTTGAAATTTTGGAAAGTTTCCTGGCATCATTGAGAGACAGAGCTCACTGAGGATGTAAGCAAGCAGAGTGGCACTCAGATGCTATAATAGCAAATCAGGGAGCCGTATAAACAAATTTTTGGTTATAATTTGATATGTTTGTATTAGCGAATTGGTGTAAAATGAAGTGCCATGAAGTGGGGCTCTCCTGTCACAGAAAGTAGTGAACTTTTGTAAAATAAAAAAAAATCAGTTTTGTTGAAAATTTTCATCCACTATGTTGGGACAGTGTTTTGTACAGTACAGATAACTTGTTCCCCCCTCTGCAAACTTTTATATCATTGTAAATTTTATGTACAGTTTTTGTTGAAAATGCTGCAATACTTTATCTTAAACATGTCTGTCTACAAGGCTTGGTATTGTACAAAAGTATCCCTTGTATATGATACTGACCACTGAATTGTCAGAACACGAAGTGTTACAAATGCTGCATCTACTAAAGTAGGCATCTACCAGAGAATGCTAGGTCAGCTTATTGATACCACTCTATCATCTAACCTGTTTCTGGCTCTTTTCCCTGGCTGGACATCATCAAGGCAACACCTCTCCTCTTCACCCTGTCTGGTAGAACTTTGTTCTCTGGTCTTGTCATGCAGACTCATTTTTTGGTAGAGTATGTATGATATGGAAGCCTGTAATTGTTTTACATGATGGTAGGATTGCTGGTGTCTTTTTTCTGTCTCATAAACGTGCAAGATTTCAGGTATGTCTTGCTACTTCTACTTGCACATAGGTCACACTACACTTGCATGCACAAGTATGTATACACACCCCTCTTGAGTTTTCTTCTATTTTATTATTGGTTCTTGTTCTTGTTTATTTCCTTTTATCTCCATGGGATAGTGGAACAGAATTCTTCCTCTGTAAGCCATGTGTGTCGCAAGAGGCGACTCTAATGCTGGGAGTAAAGGGCTAGTAACCCCTTCTCCAGTATACATTACTAAAGTTAAAAAGGGAAGCTTTTTTTTTCTTTTTGGGCCACCCTACTTTGGTGGGATACAGCCGGTTTATTGAAAGATGATGATGTGTGATATGGTGAGCCAGAACATATATCTTGTACTCGGTGCAACTCTGTACACACAGCTTTGTTTAGAATAAATGATTTTTTTTTTTTTACATTTTCTGAGGTGAATCAAGACATTCAATGTGCTTCAGGTCCCAAGTCTAACTCTAGATCTGATTTGCTCTGACTAACATCTATGCACTGTTATAGTTGGGGTTTGGAAGTTGCTGAACTCAGATTCTATAATTTGGAGTTTTTTGCCTTTTATGGAGGACATATTCCATGTCCCCAGTTAGGGTCAATGTTTCCTTCCTTGGGCGATGCTGTGCTGCTTATGGATGCTTCGTACATTTTGCAGTTTGGCGATCTTTACTGTTCAAAGAAAGCAGTGATTGTTGCCTCTTGGTTGGTCAGGAGTTAGTCTATTTAGGAACTTATTGCTTTTGTCAGTAACATTCTTTATTGAATCTTGCTGAGCATGCCACACACATGTATATTACTTATTCTAGTACATACTTTTGAGTATAATGCAGTACAGTAATGTACCATATGGTAAAGTTTATCATTAAGAATAAAGTATTGTACAGTATTGTAAATGATAAAAGCACAGTCTAAATATAATGTACAGAAATATTGAATACTCATAATAATTATCAAACCTATGCACCTAGTGGTGTTTAGGAGCCTAATTCCAACATCATTAATTTTATCTGTATACATGTATGTTGTTAACTCTAGACTAACCTTTTGTTTAATAAAGTTCTCATACTTTTTTTGTTGGTAATTATTCAACCGGTTGCATTCCCATTTGCAAAACCCTGTTGAGAAAGAGCACTTGTCAAATACTATGAGGAAAAACTTAACCCCAGATTGCTATGAAAAGCTCCGTATGGTACAGTACATGATAATTGGTCTTGAGTTCTTACTGACGAACTGTTACAAAGCCAGAAATAGGCTAAATGCTAGAGGAGGAGTATTATACTATTTTCTGGTGATGTCTGTACCAATAGATGTTATATTTGTAACATCAGGGAAATAGGAATCTGGGCCTTCAGAGGGTATGTATTTGTAATGTATCTAATGTGTATCTAGTACTGTATCATGTGTATTCTTGTAGCCTAAAAAAGCATTTGATATAGTACCACATCAGAGATGAGTCCATAAATTAGAGGAACAGGCAGGGTTTAAATGCAGAGTACCCTGGTAGGTCAAGAGGTATCTGAATGACAAAGTAGACAATAACAGTAAGGAATGAAACAGAATGTGGGAAAGAAAGTAACAAGTGGGCCTTTGCAAGAACAGGAGATTCCATCCCTAAATTCATAATTTTTGTAAAGATTCTTTATCTCTAAGTTCTCCAGTATCCTTTATCTTTACTATCTTTTCAAAGAAAAATGAAAGTTTTTCTTTTCAAATTTAGTAATTTATACAGGGGAAGGGGTTACTACCCCCTTGCTCCTGGCATTTTAGTCACCTTTTATGATGTGCATGGCTTATGGAGGAAGAATTCCTTTTCAATTTACCTTGGAGATAAGAGGAAATAAGGAAAAACAAGAACTATTAAGAATATAAAAGAAAACCCAGATGGGTTTGTAAATGTGTGTAACATGCATATGAAGAGTGACCTAAGTATAAATAGAAGTATCAAGATATACCTGTTATTCCACATGTTTATGAGACTGAAAAAAAGACACCAGCAATCCTACCATCATGTGAAACAATTACAGGTTTCCGTTTCACACTCGCTTGGCACGATGGTAGTTTTTCCCTGGGTGGTTGCTGTCTACCAACCTATTAAATAGGAACTATTGACAGTATGTATGGTAAAATAAAATATTAGATGATGTATCATTTCAACCAGGAAAATGACAGTGGATAATGAAGCCTTTTAAATTGAGAAACAGTGCCAATGGTAATGCTATTTAAATCACTGTGTCAACACATGTGGTTCAGGATTATTCAACTTGCTATCAGCACACAGTGGACACATTGCCAGAACAGGTGTAAAAATTTCAAGAGGAAATAGAATTAGTACCTTTTCCAAATGCCAGATCAGCCAGACTGTGATGGACATGTAGACTAGTAGGCCACCAACAGTAAAAAAAATCTGGTCAAATAGACAACCAACAGAAAAGCCTGGCTCAAGGCTGGGCTGCAAGACTAGAAAAATTCTTGAAGCAAGTCAATGGATATATCATGGGTACAGTAGCCATATGCAAGTCATACAGTTCATAAAAAGCCTGCAGTATTGAGCATTGTTATTATGTAGTAATGTATGTTCATGGTCTGATTGACCTTAGTATAGCTTACATTAGCTTGCAATCATCTGCACAAAGCAAGGGACACTAGTAGTTGACAATTACTGCTTTTAAAATGAGATCCAGTATACATAATTTGTCTGCCGAGTGATTACCTTACATTGGCAGGTGCTATTCATGTGATCACTGCAACATTGTGGATAAAACAAAAAGGTAATGAAATGTCATACATCTTTAAAAACATTTTTTATTTTTTTCAGATTAAAGGACTTCATCAGCAAAAAAGCAGAAAGAGAGCGAGAAATGCAGGAACGAAAACGTCAAAAGTTTGAAAAGTTGAAAGAAACTCCAAAGCACATCTTTCAAAATGACTCCTATTATCAGCAACGGGAGCTGAGGGAGAAAAACCTCTATGACTCTCTAGATAAAGGTGAGCTTCATTGGGAGACAGCCAACTTGAGGAAGTGGAATAAGAATCTTTCCTCTGTAAACCATGCGTGTTGTAAAAGTCAACTAAAATGTCGGGAACGATGGGCTAGTAACCCCTTTTCCTGTAATAATTACTAAGAATAAGAAGAAAATTGTCAAAGTGGGAGTGGGAAAGGCACTGTCAAGAAATTTTAATGAAAATAAGAAAATTTTGGAGTGAGTTAAACAAGTTAAGAAAGCCTAGAGAACGAATGGATTTGTCAGTTAAAAACAGAGGAAGGGAGTTAGTAGATGGGGAGATGGAGGTTTTGGGTAGATGGCGAGAATATTTTGAGGAACTTTTAAATGTCGACAAAGAAAGCGGAGTGGTAATTTCATGCACTGGCCAGGGAGGTATACCATCTTTTAGGAGTGAAGAACAGGATGTGAGTGTGGGGGAGGTGCGTGAGGTATTACATAGAATGAAAGGGGGTAAAGCAGCTGGAACTGACGGGCTCATGACAGAAATGTTAAAAGCAGGGGAGGATATAGTGTTGGAGTGGTTGGTATTTTTGTTTAATAAATTTATGAAAGAGGGGAAGGTACCTAGGGATTGGCAGAGAGCATGTATAATTCCTTTATATAAAGGGAAGGGGGACAAAAGAGATTGTAAAAATTATAGAGAAATAAGTTTACTGAGTATACCAGGAAAAGTGTACGGTAGGGTTATAATTGAAATAATTAGAGGCAAGACAGAATGTAGGATTGCAGATGAGCAAGGAGGTTTCAGAGTGGGTAGGGAATGTGTAGATCAAGTGTTTACATTGAAGCATATATGTGAACAGTAATTAGATAAAGGTTGGGAAGTTTTTATTGCATTTATGGATTTAGAAAAGGCATATGATAGTGGATAGGGGAGCAATGTGGTAGATGTTTCAAGTATATGGAATAGGTGGTAAGTTACTAAATGCTGTAAAGAGTTTTTATGAGGATAGTAAGGCTCAGGCTAGGGTGTGTAGAAGAGAGGGAGACTACTTCCCAGTAAAAGTAGGTCTTGGACAGGGATGTGTAATGTCACCATGGTTGTTTAATATATTTATAGATGGGGTTGTAAAAGAAGTAAATGCTAGGGTGTTCGGGAGAGGGGTGGGATTAAATTATGGGGAATTAAATACAAAATGGGAATTGACACAGTTACTTTTTGCTGATGATACTGTGCTTATGAGAGATTCTAAAGAAAAATTGCAAAGGTTAGTGGATGAGTTTGGGAGTGTGTGTAAAGGTAGAAAGTTGAAAGTGAACATAGAAAAGAGTAAGGTGATGAGGGTATCAAATGATTTCGATAAAGAAAAATTGGATATCAAATTGTGGAGGAGTAGTATGGAAGAAGTGAATGTTTTCAGATACTTGGGAGTTGATGTGTCAGTGGATGGATTAATGAAGGATGAGGTTAATCATAGAATTGATGAGGGAAAAAAGGTGAGTGGTGCATTGAGGTATATGTGGAGATAAAAAATGTTATCTATGGAGGCAAAGAAGGGAATGTATGAAAGTATAGTAGTACCAACACTCTTATATGGGTGTGAAGCTTGGGTTGTGAATGCAGCAGTGAGGAGGCGGTTGGAGGCAGTGGAGATGCCCTGTCTAAGGGCAATGTGTGATGTAAATATTATGCAGAAAATTCGGTGTGTGGAAATTAGGAGAAGGTGTGGAGTTAATAAAAGTATTAGTCAGAGGGCTGAAGAGGGGTTGTTGAGGTGGTTTGGTCATTTAGAGAGAATGGACCAAAGTAGAATGACATGGAGAGCGTATAAATCTGTAGGGGAAGGAAGGCGAGGTAGGAGTCATCCTCGAAAAGGTTGGAAGGAAGGGGTAAGGGAGGTTTTGTGGGCGAGGGGCTTGGACTTCCAGCAGGCGTGCATGAGCATGTTCGATAGGAGTGAATGGAGATGAATGGTATTTGGGACCTGACGATCTATTGGAGTGTGAGCAGGGTAATATTTAGTGAAGGGATTCAGGGAAACCGGTTATTTTATATAGCCGGACTTGAGTCCTGGAAATGGGAAGTACAATGCCTGCACTCTAAAGGAGGGGTTCGGGATATTAGCAGTTTGGAGGGATATGTTGTGTATCTTTATATGTATATGCTTCTAAACTGTTGTGTTCTGAGCACCTCTGCAAAAACAGTGATTGTGTGAGTGAGGTGAAAGTGTTGAATGATTATGAAAGCATTTTCTTTTTCGGGATTTTCTTTCTTTTTGGGTCACCCTGCCTCGGTGGGAGACGGCCGACTTGTTAAAAAAGAAAAAAATTCTAGCGGCTTCAAATCAAGCGGGAGAAAGCTGGTAGGCCTACATGAAAGAGAACGGGTTTGAGTGGTGGGTGTGCACCCTGTGAAAAAAATCGGGACTCAGTGGTGCATTGTGGGAACGCCATCTTGGTAGTCCATTTTCACCATGTCTCGCGGTAAGAAGTACGTGCCTCACTCCTCGGCGGACTGGAGGTCTTTTGTTCCCAAGTGATAGCTCTAACAGTGATGGAAGTGCCAATGAAAGTGAATTTCATGGTTTTGGAGTGTGTGACCGAAAGCAGCACCCAGGATAACGTAATTAGTGATGAAAATTCAGACAACCCACAACCATCCACATCTGGTGCTGGGCAGTGTCATTCAAATTTACGTATCTGTACCAGGACGAAAGAGGAGACTATTTGCCAGTGTACAAGACTCACATGTGAGCAGTGAAAGTGATAATGATAATGATTTCAAAGCTATTGAAAGCAGTTCTAGTTGCGACAGTGAGGGTGAATATTCTCCAGTGAAGCGGCAGTATATACGATGTAGCATGCATTCTGGTAGTGTGTCATATGTTGTTCCAAGGGAAGGAGTAAATCTCAGAGTACATCCTGTGGCCTTACACCACGAACTAATAGTGAAGATGATGATATTGTTACAATGGGTATGAATGATGTGACTGAGGCAGCAGATGGTGGTGGTGATAGTGATGGTGGCATGAGTCATGTGGCACCAGCAGCAGGCCACTCTACTACCGATGCTGCTAACTCGGCACAACCACAACCAGCCTCGACCAACCGCACACTCCCACAACATCCACAAACACAATCTGCACAACCACAACCACCTTTCAATGTCCAGAACCCACCAGCAGACCGCATCTGGGATTGGCAGCAAGGTGACAATTTTGTTCCCAATCCACACGACTTTGATGAAACACAAAGTGGAATATGGCTATCATGTACACTTGGGAACAATGCTACTGAACTGGAATGCTTTTAGTTATTCTTCGATGAACCCCTGATGGACATTGTCAGGGAAAGCAATACATACTTTGAGTACACCATGGCAAACAATTCTTTCACCTAGATCACGCCTTCACCAGTGGAAGGATACAACTGTGGCAGAGATGTATCTGTTCTTTGTCACAATAATGCTTATGCCACATGTGTATAAGCATAGTGTCAACACATACTGGTCGACAGACTGCCTGATTTCAACCCCAGCTTTCAGTGACATTATACCAGTGAATAGATTTGTGCTACTGTTACGTATGCTACACTTTTCAGACAAAACAAGGCCTGACAGAAGCGACAGGTTATATAAGATCAGAAATGTGTTTATGTACCTGAAACAAAAGTGCTGTATATATTTTTATCCCTTCAAGAAGCTTGTTATTGATGAGTCTTTGATTTTGTTCAAAGGCAGACTCTCATTCAAGCAGTATATACCAAGCAAGAGGAAACGCTTTGGTATAAAGTTATTTGTATTGTGATTGCAAAAGTGGTCTGGTTTTGGATATAATTGTGTACACTGGCAGTAAAACATTGCAAGATACCAGGAAGTTACTGGGTATCTCTGGTGATGTGGTTAGAACAATGATGGAACCATATCTTGGTAAGGGGCATATTTTATATACTGACAACTGGTACACAAGCCCTTTACTCAGTGATTTCTTGTGAGTGAACACGACAGATGTGTGTGGCACAGTACGTGGAAATTGTAAACATATGCCCAGGTTTGACGCTGGCACTCATAGAGGTGATATTCAGATGTTTCCTGCCAATGACATCATGGCATTTCTGTGGCATGACAAACGTGATGTCACACTGTTGACATCAGTTCACCGACATGAAATGGTAGACACTGGCAAACAGAATAGAGACCAATGAACCCATTGTAAAACCTGCAGCTGTGATGGATTTCAACCTCAGTATGTGGTTAGTGGACAAATGTGACATGCAGATTGGGTTTGCAGGAGTTATAAGTGGTACATAAAAATTTTTTTCCATCTTCTTGACATTTCCATGCTGAATGCTTATAATATGTATAAGTTGAAGACCAACAACAAACTCAAATAGGGTGAATTTTGTTTCAGTTATCAGAGAAAAATAATATTCAAGTACCAAGGAACAACACTTGCAATAGACCAGCGCCCACGAAATTATCAACATGCCCTCTCGTCTGAGGCCTGGTGATCACTACCCCATACCACTGCCTGCTACTGCTTTCAAGAAATACGCTCAGAAGAGGTATTATGTCTGTGCACAAAAACGCAGAGACACTTGTTTTATGTGTGAGGAGTGTAAAACACCATTGTGTATAGACCCATGTTTCAAAGAATTCTACAAGCTGCAGCAGTTCTAGAAAAGTGTCCAGTGATTGTACATATGTATATATATTATAAAACAATCGTAATAAAAAAAATTTTGTTTGTGTAAACAAGTTTTGTAAACAATGATACTAGTGTTTTTGCTATAATTGTGTTACATTCAACGAATGTATATATGAACATTGCACCATACTTTGGTCTCACAGGCCACATAAGTTACGTGAAAAAAAAGTAGTGAAAATAACAAGAAACCTTCGAATGCAAGTAAACCAAAGTTTACCGGGTGAGCGGCAGTCGCCGCCGTTGCAAGTGGCCCAGAGCGATATTATTACCATCGACTTACCTTGTTCACTGAATGTAATCATTTCTAACAACTACCTTTAGATGCCATCGTAAATGAAGGAAGAAGTGATGAGAAGTCATGCTGAGAATTGTAAACAAAGCCGAATGGGTTCAAGGGAATCACTGGGTTAAACGTGCATTGATGCGCATTTTCTCTGGTGCTGGAACAGAGAAAACCTAATTTTTTCCCTCAGCCCGGCTACCTCGCCTCATATTTATGTGAAATTTATTGTACTGTGGATGTATGTACCATGTATATTTGTTATGTAACATGTTTCTTATATAATTTTGAAGAAAATATCATAGATGGATTAATGAAAATGTCTATATTAAGGTAAAATAAGACATTTAATGTGCCCAAGAGTGATTATTATTATTACGTATTAGTATCATTATTACTAGAGGGACACTCTTAGTGATTTTAATTTGTACCTGCATGCCAGCACAGTTATTTTTTTTTATTATCACACTGGCCGATTCCCACCAAGGCAGGGTGGCCCAAAAAAGAAAAACTTTCACCATCATTCACTCCATCACTGTCTTGCCAGAAGGGTGCTTTACACTACAGTTTTTAAACTGCAACATTAACACCCCTCCTTCAGAGTGCAGGCACTGTACTTCCCATCTCCAGGACTCAAGTCCGGCCTGCCGGTTTCCCTGAACCCCTTCATAAATGTTACTGTGCTCACACTCCAACAGCACGTCAAGTATTAAAAACAATTCATCTCCATTCACTCCTATCAAACATGCTCATGCATGCCTGCTGGAAGTCCAAGCCCCTCGCACACAAAACCTCCTTTACCCCCTCCCTCCAACCTTTCCTAGGCTGACCCCTACCCCGCCTTCCTTCCACTACAGACTGATACACTCTTGAAGTCACTCTGTTTCGCTCCATTCTCCATTCTCCACTCTCTCAACAACCCTTCCTCAGCCCTCTGGACAGCAGTTTTGGTAATCCCGCACCTCCTCCTAACTTCCAAACTACGAATTCTCTGCATTATATTCACACCACACATTGCCCTCAGACATGACATCTCCACTGCCTCCAGCCTTCTCCTTGCTGCAACATTCATCACCCATGCTTCACACCCATATAAGAGCGTTGGTAAAACTATACTCTCATACATTCCCCTCTTTGCCTCCAAGGACAAAAGTTCTTTGTCTCCACAGACTCCTAAGTGCACCACTCACCCTTTTCCCCTCATCAATTCTATGATTCACCTCATCTTTCATAGACCCATCCGCTGACACGTCCACTCCCAAATATCTGAATACATTCACCTCCTCCATACTCTCTCCCTCCAATCTGATATCCAATCTTTCATCATCTAATCTTTTTGTTATCCTCATTACCTTACTCTTTCCTGTATTCACTTTTAATTTTCACTTATATGTTTCACTGTAAACACCTGGTCCACACACCCCCTACCTTTCCTAAAGCCTCCTTATTCATCTGCTATCCTATTCTCCATCTTACTCTTAATTCTTTCAATAATAACTCTACCATACACTTTACCAGGTATACTCAACAGACTTATCCCCCTATAATTTTTGCACTCTTTTGTCCCCTTTGCCTTTATACAAAGGAACTATGCATGCTCTCTGCCAATCCCTAGGTACCTTACCCTCTTCCATACATTTATTAAATAATTGCACCAACCACTCCAAAAACTATATCCCCACCTGCTTTTAACATTTCTTTCTTTATCCCATCAATCCCGGCTGCCTTACCCCCTTTCATTTTACCTACTGCCTCATGAACTTCCCCCACACTCACAACTGACTCTTCCTCACTCCTACAAGATGTTATTCCTCCTTGCCCTATACACGAAATCACAGCTTCCCCATCTTCATCAACATTTAACAATTCCTCAAAATATTCCCTCCATCTTCCCAATACCTCTAACTCGCCATTTAATAACTCTCCTCTCCTAGCACAGTATGTAAGTTTATTTAGGTACAGGTCTACATAAGTATAATTATCAGAGTATGTATAAAATACATAGTAACTTTCAAACACTTGAAATTTTGGAAAGTTTCCAGTCTTAATGGAGAGACTTGCTTACATAGAATGTAAACAAACCGGTGGCTCTGTGACCATATAGAAGGTCAGGTGGGGGGAACCGTATAACAAGTTTTGGTCATAATTTGAAATGTCCATATTAGCGGAATGCTGCAAGGCGAAATGCCATAAAGTGGGGACCTACTGTACAAGTCACTTCGCAACATCCTACATGTAGGCATGTCGTAGACTTAAGTGAGAAAAGATAGGTCCATCTTCCTTCTTTTGTTTGCACATTAACCTCTTGGGTTAGGCTTCAGTATGCGAATGTTTAACCAAGACATACGTGTTACAGTGTTAATGTGCATTTTTGTTTCAGCTTTTGAAAATATGAACGATAGCGGTCCTTCTGGTATCAAGAGACAGTGTCCAGATAGCAGAGAGAAAACTGCCTTTAAGGCTAAGAGAGGAAGATTCATGGAGTATGTACCTATACATTTATTGGTAAAATTACTGAAATATTAGTTAAATGGAGACTAGTAACAATGAGACATTTATTACAGCTGTGTTTTGCTTACCAATGATTTTGTCAATAAAAACAGGGTATAGAAAGGGAACAAAGTGGGCAGCAGGAGGCAGGACATAAATCATGGTAGCTGTAATAAAATGATTTGTTGTGTTCGATAACAACAGGGTCTATCATTTTAAGGAGGATTCATGCTAATATATCAGAGAGGATGAAGCTGCCTTTGATCTGTGTCAGAGTATCTGAAATGGAGATTAATGCCTCTTCTAGGCACTTTCATCTGTGGGTTTCTTATTCTTTAATTATTAAGTGAGCATCATTCCATGTCATCAGATGATTGGTGGTGATCTGTTATTGTGCATGTGTATTATTCAAGCCACATCTGCATGCATAATGTGTTCATTTAGACATGTCCTAGTTTCTAGCTGTTTTCCCAATGCATACCAGTCATTGCAGAGGTTTACATTCTCTGTGGAAGCTGGGACAAGGTATATACACATTAAGGAAAATCACTAGAAACCTAAGATATGTCTAATTGAACACACATACACATGCAGATACAACAACCTGAACAGTGCAGATGTACAACACTAGAAAAACACCAGTCATGATATAACTGAACCACTTAATGATTAAGGAACCAGAAACTCACAGATGAAAATGACTAGAAGCAGCCTTAATCATCATTTCAGATACCGCTACACAGAGCAAAGGTAGCTTCATAATGTCTTGAAATATAAGCACACATTTTCCTTAAAAAAATAAACTCCATTATCACCTGAGAACAATATTCTTACATCTATTACTATTATCACTACTATGAATTCATGATGACTTTCTGCCTCCCTCTCCTCGCTGTGTTCCTTTGATATACCCACTGCATCTTGGTACTGATTGCATTGGCTTGATAATCTCTTTAGCAACTGAAATGCAGTTGTAATAAATGTTGGACTGGTCACTGTTTCCTTTGCCTAATAGAGTATGTACCTATTTTATATCTGCAATTTCAGTCAACACTTTCATTAATGGTTAATGAATGCAATTAGCTGAGTGTATTGTATTTGGATCACACTATTGATTGTAATATAATTGCTAAATTTAATTTTTTTCTAAAGTTTAAATTTTTTGCATGTATGTATATATTTATTTTATTATATTATTATCACACTGGCCGATTCCCACCAAGGCAGGGTGGCCCAAAAAAGAAAAACTTTCACCATCATTCACTCCGTCACTGTCTTGCCAGAAGGGTACTTTACACTACAGTTTTTAAACTGCAACATTAAGACCCCTCCTTCAGAGTGCAGGCACTGTACTTCCCATCTCCAGGACTCAAGTCCGGCCTGCCGGTTTCCCTGAACCCCTTCATAAATGTTACTTTGCTCACACTCCAACAGCACGTCAAGTATTAAAAACCATTTGTCTCCATTCACTCCTATCAAACACGCTCACGCATGCCTGCTAGAAGTCCAAGCCCCTCGCACACAAAACCTCCTTTACCCCCTCCCTCCAACCTTTCCCAGGCCGACCCCTACCCCACCTTCCTTCCACTACAGACTGATACACTCTTGAAGTCACTCTGTTTCACTCCATTCTCCATTCTCCACTCTCTCAACAACCCTTCCTCAGCCCTCTGGACAGCAGTTTTGGTAATCCCGCACCTCCTCTTAACTTCCAAACTACGAATTCTCTGCATTATATTCACACCACACATTGCCCTCAGACATGACATCTCCACTGCCTCCAGCCTTCTCCTTGCTGCAACATTCATCACCCATGCTTCACACCCATATAAGAGCGTTGGTAAAACTATACTCTCATACATTCCCCTCTTTGCCTCCAAGGACAAAGTTCTTTGTCTCCACAGACTCCTAAGTGCACCACTCACCCTTTTCCCCTCATCAATTCTATGATTCACCTCATCTTTCATAGACCCATCCGCTGACACGTCTACTCCCAAATATCTTAATACATTCACCTCCTCCATACTCTCTCCCTCCAGTCTGATATCCAATCTTTCATCACCTAATCTTTTTTGTTATCCTCATAACCTTACTCTTTCCTGTATTCACTTTTAATTTTCTTCTTTTGCACACCCTACCAAATTCATCCACCAATCTCTGCAACTTCTCTTCAGAATCTCCCAAGAGCACAGTGTCATCAGCAAAGAGCAGCTGTGACAACTCCCACTTTGTGTGATTCTTTATCTTTTAACTCCACGCCTCTTGCCAAGACCCTCGCATTTACTTCTCTTACAACCCCATCTATAAATATATTAAACAACCACGGTGACATCACACATCCTTGTCTAAGGCCTACTTTTACTGGGAAATAATTTCCCTCTTTCCTACATATTCTAACTTGAGCCTCACTATCCTCGTAAAAAACTCTTCACTGCTTTCAGTAACCTACCTCCTACACCATACACCTGCAACATCTGCCACATTGCCCCCCTATCCACCCTGTCATACGCCTTTTCCAAATCCATAAATGCCACAAAGACCTCTTTAGCCTTATCTAAATACTGTTCACTTACGTTTCACTGTAAACACCTGGTCCACACACCCCCTACCTTTCCTAAAGCCTCCTTGTTCATCTACTATCTTATTCTCCATCTTACTCTTAATTCTTTCAATAATAACTCTACCATACACTTTACCAGGTATACTCAACAGACTTATCCCCCTATAATTTTTGCACACTTGTCCCCTTTGCCTTTATACAAAGGAACTATGCATGCTCTCTGCCAATCCCTAGGTACCTTACCCTCTTCCATATATTTATTAAATAATTGCACCAACCACTCCAAAACTATATCCCCACCTGCTTTTAACATTTCTATCTTTATCTCATCAATCCCAGCTGCCCTTTCCCCCTTTCATTTTACCTACTGCCTCATGAACTTCCCCCACACTCACAACTGGCTCTTCCTCACTCCTACAAGATGTTATTCCTCCTTGCCCTGTATACGAAATCACAGCTTCCCTATCTTCATCAACATTTAACAATTCCTCAAAATATTCCCTTCATCTTCCCAATACCTCTAACTCTCCATTTAATAACTCTCCTCTCCTATTTTTAACTGACAAATCCATTTGTTCTCTAGGCTTCCTTAACTTGTTAATCTCACTCCAAAACTTTTTCTTATTTTCAACAAAATTTGTTGATAACATCTCACCCACTCTCTCATTTGCTCTCTTTTTACATTGCTTCACCACTCTCTTAACCTCTCTCTTTTTCTCCATATACTCTTCCCTCCTTGCATCACTTCTGCTTTGTAAAAACTTCTCATATGCTAACTTTTTCTCCCTTACTACTCTCTTTACATCATCATTCCACCAATCGCTCCTCTTCCCTCCCGCACCCACTTTCCTGTAACCACAAACTTCTGCTGAACACACTAACACTACATTTTTAAACTTACCCCATACCTCTTCGACCCCATTGCCTATGCTCTCATTAGCCCATCTATCCTCCAATAGCTGTTTATATCTTACCCTAACTGCCTCCTCTTTTAGTTTATAAACCTTCACCTCTCTCTTCCCTGATGCTTCTATTCTCCTTGTATCCCATCTACCTTTTACTCTCAGTGTAGCTACAACTAGAAAGTGATCTGATATATCTGTGGCCCCTCTATAAACATGTACATCCTGAAGTCTACTCAACAGTCTTTTATCTACCAATACATAATCCAACAAACTACTGTCATTTCACCCTACATCATATCTTGTATACTTATTTATCCTCTTTTTCTTAAAATATGTATTACCTATAACTAAACCCCTTTCTATACAAAGTTCAATCAAAGGGCTCCCATTATCATTTACACCTGGCACCCCAAGCTTACCTACCACACCCTCTCTAAAAGTTTTCTCCTACTTTAGCATTCAGATCCCCTACCACAATTACTCTCTCACTTGGTTCAAAGGCTCCTATACATTCACTTAACATCTCCCAAAATCTCTCTCTCTCCTCTACATTCCTCTCTTCTCCAGGTGCATACACGCTTATTGTGACCCACTTTTCGCATCCAACCTTTACTTTAATCCACATAATTCTTGAATTTACACATTCATATTCTCTTTTCTCCTTCCATAACTGATCCTTGAACATTACTGCTATCCCTTCCTTTGCTCTAACTCTCTCAGATACTCCAGATTTAATCCCATTTATTTCCCCCCACCAGAACTCCCGTACCCCCTTCAGCTTTGTTTCGCTTAGGGCCAGGACATCCAACTTCTTTTCATTCATAACATCAGCAATCATCTGTTTCTTGTCATCCACACTACATCCACGCACATTCAAGCATCCCAGTTTATAAAGGTTTTCTTCTTCTCTTTTTTAGTAAATGACTACAGGAGAAGGGGTTACTAGCCCATTGCTCCCAGCATTTTAGTCGCCTCATACGACACGCATGGCTTACGGAGGAAAGATTCTTTTCCACTTCCCCATGGACAATAGAAGAAATAAAGAAGAACAAGAGCTATTTAGAAAAAGGAGAAAAACCTAGATGTATGTATATATATATGCATGTGCGTGTCTGTGATAGTGACCAAAGTGTAAGTAGGAGTAGCAAGATATCCCTGTTATCTAGCGTGTTTATGAGACAGAAAAAGAAACCAGCAATCCTACCATCATGCAAAACAGTTACAGGTTTCTGTTTCACAGTCATCTGGCAGGACAGTAGTACTTCCTTGGGTGGTTGCTGTCTACCAACCTACCAACCTACTACCTATGTATATATGTGTATTTTTTTTTTTAACATGTCGGCCATCTCCTACCAAGGCAGGGTGACCCAGAAAAAGAAACACTTTACCATCATTCAACACATAATCAATGTTTTTACAAAGGCACTCGTATATGACAGTTTAGATGTCACTCCAAATAGCCAATATCCCAAACCCCTTCTTTTGAAAGTGCAGGCATTGTACTTCCCACCTCCGGGACTAAAGTCTAGCTAACCGATTTCCCTGAATCCCTTCACAAAGTATAACCCTGCTGACACCAACAGCTTGCCAGGTCCCAAAAACCATTCATCTCCATTCACTTCTATCAAACATGCTCACACATGCCTGCTGCATGTCCAAACCCCTTACACACAACCTATTTTACCCCCTCCATTCTTTCTTACAGCAATCCCTACCCCTCCTCCTCTCCAAGTCATCCTGTTTTGCTCCATCCTATCTAAATGATCTTACCACTTCATCAACCTCTCTTCAGCCCTCTGAATTATACTTTTAGTAACTCTACACCTTCTCCTAATTTCCACACTATGAATTCTCTGAGTAATATTTATATCACACGTTGCCCTTAGACACGACATTTCAACTGCCTCCAGCCTTCTTCTCGTTGCAGCATTTACAACCCATGCTTCACAGCCATATAAGAGTGTTGTACCACTATACTCTTGTACATTCCCTTCTTTGCCTCCATGGATAATGTTTTTTTGTCTCCGCGGATACCTCAATGCACCACTCGCCTTTTTCCCTTCGTCACTTCTTTGGTTAACCCCATCCTTCATATATGCAATGAGATCACAGTAAACAGATGATATCACAATATGCAGAACAACCACTGTGAAAAAATAGTGAACTTCCAAGCACTTTTGTCGTTTCTCACGTATCGAGGAACTGTAAAAATAAAAGATCAGCCGAAAGCATACATGGGCGAGATTACACCTTGTGGTTAACATGCAACACCTGACCCTTTATGATGATGTGGGTAGGTGGCCAAGGAACTGTCAGACACAGCTTATATTTTACCTAAACTTTAAGATTTTAACTTTGTTGAATAGTATATCTTAAATTCTTCCTAAATTTTATTAATTATAAATGAGTTTAATTTGTATAATCCTAAATTAATATTCATATTAATTTCAACACTATTTTTATGAAACTTTATTCTATTATATTTCTCTCAACCTTTGACTTGCTTGATACAAGTTTCTCGACCTTTGAAAGTCAATTGGATAGTTAAAATCTCGTGTGAATAAACAGAACATTAAACTCTTGTCCACTTCTAATGCTATATTTGTGTTGTTGTACTCTTAGTTCAAGACATTTCCCAGTTTGATTGTAATAAACTTTTTCACATTTTTTACAGGGAATCTTGTAGATAGTCATCAGCATATTTTGGGAATTTTTAATCAAAAGTTTTTTTTACTGTATCAGAATTTTTAAATACATCTTTGACATTAAAATTCTTAAGCAAAGAAGGTATATCAAGAAAGTTTTCACAGTAAGGGAAACCAACATATTTTTAGATGAATAAGGTTATTTGTACTTTTTTGAATTGTAAAAAGTATTTCTAGCATTTTTAAAAGATTTGTTAATTAAGTGTTTTGGGTATTTTAGATCATTAGCTATTTCATAAATTTTCGAGATTTCTTTATCTTAGAACTCTGGAATGCAAATGCAGTGGACCCTCGACCAACGATGGCATCAATTAACGATAAATCCGACTAGCGATACATTTTATCGCAAAATTTTTGTCTCGACTAGCGCTAAAAAACCCGACCAACGCTATTCGTTCTGTTCGAGACGCGTCCACTTTGGCCTGAGTGCGCCTCACTTGTCCCATGGGTGCCAGTGTTTACAAGCCAGCCAGCCACCGCGGTCGCTTCCAAACATACAATTGAAACATTTCATATTATCACAGCCTTTGTAGTGATTGCACCTGCAAATTAAGTCACCATGGGCCCCAAGAAAGCTTCTAGTGCTGACCCTACAGCAAAAAGGGTGAGAATTACTATGGAGATGAAGAAAGAGATAATTGCTAAGTATGAAAGTGGAGTGCGTGTCTCAGAGCTGGTCAGGTTGTATAGTAAACCCCAATCAACCATCGCTACTATTGTGGCCAAGAAAACGGCAATCAAGAAAGCTGTTCTTGCCAAAGGTGCAACTATGTTTTCAAAACTGAGACCGCAAGTGATAGAAGATGTTGAGAGACTCTTATTGGTGTGGATAAACGAAAAACAGATAGCAGGAGATAGCATCTCTCAAGCGATCATATGTGAAAAGGCTAGGAAGTTGCATGACGATTTAATTAAAAAATGCCAGCAACTAGTGGTGATGTGAGTGAATTTAAGGCCAGCAAAGGTTGGTTTGAGAGATTTAAGAAGCGTAGTGGCATTCATAATGTGATAAGGCATGGTGAGGCTGCCAGTTCGGACCACAGAGCAGCTGAAAAATATGTGCATGAATTCAAGGAGTACATAGACAGTGAAGGACTGAAACCTGAACAAGTGTTTAATTGTGACGAAACAGGCCTGTTTTGGACGAAAATGCCAAGCAGGACGTACATTACTCAGGAGGAAAAGGCACTCCCAGGACATAAGCTTACTCTGTTTATGTATGCCAATGCTAGTGGTGATTGCAAAGTGAAGCCTTTATTGGTGTATCACTCTGAAACTCCCAGAGTGTTCAGGAAAAACCACGTCCTCAAGGCTAATTTGTGTGTGCTGTGGAGGGCAAACAGTAAGGCATGGGTCACTAGGGACTTTTTCTATGACTGGTTACACCATGCATTTGCCCCCACTGTGAAAAATTACCTAATTGAAAATAAATTGGACCTTAAGTGCCTCCTGGTATTAGACAATGCTCCTGGTCATCCTTCAGACTTGGCAGAGCGACTTTCTAGGGACATGAGCTTTATTAAGGTGAAGTTTTTGCCTCCTAATACCACTCCTCCTCCTGCAGCCCATGGACCAGCAGGTCATTTCCAACTTCAAGAAACTGTACACAAAAAGCTATGTTTGAAAGATGCTTTGTAGTGACCTCAGAAACTCAACTGACTCTAAGAGAGTTTTGGAAAGATCACTTTACCATCCTCAATTGTGTAAACATTATAGGTAAGGCTTGGGAGGAAGTGACTAAGAGGACCTTGAACTCTGCTTGGAAAAAACTGTGGCCAGAATGTGTAGACAAAAGGGATTTTGAAGGGTTTGAGGCTAACCCTGAGAATCCTATGCCAGTTGAGGAATCCATTGTGGCACTGGGGAAGTCCTTGGGGTTGGAGGTTAGTGGGGAGGATGTGGAAGAGTTGGTGGAGAAGGACAATGAAGAACTAACCACTGATGAGCTGCTAGATCATCTTCATCAGCATGAGGCCACACCTGAGGAAACTGCTTCGGAGGAGGGGATAGAGAAATTGAAGAAGTTGCCTACTTCTAAGATTAAGGAAATCTGTGCAGTGTGGCTTAAAGTGCAAACCTTTATGGATGAAAATCACCCTGACACAGCTACTGCAGGCCATGTTGGCAACCTGTACACTGACAATGTTGTGAAACACTTTAGAAATATCATAAAGGAACGGGAGGTACAGGCCTCTATGGACAGATATGTTGTGTGACAGAAGTCCAGTGACTCTGAAGCTGGTCCTAGTGGCATTAAAAGAACAAGGGAAGTAACCCCGGAAAAAGACTTGCTACCTCAAGTCCTAATGGAAGGGGATTCCCCTTCTAAACACTAAGAAGATCAACACTCACCTCCTCCCATCCCATCAATCATCACCAGATCTTCAATTAAGGTAAGTGTCATGTAACTGTGCATGTCTCCTTCAGTTTGTGTGTATTAAAATTAATATTTCATGTGGTAAAATTTTTTTTTTCAATACTTTGGGGTGTCAGGAACGGATTAATTTGATTTCCATTATTTCTTATGGGGAAAATTAACTCGACTAACGATAATTTTGATAAACGTTGAGCTCTCAGGAACGGATTAATATCGCTGGTCGAGAGTCCACTGTACTCAGAGCTCTCAAAGACATTGATGAGAATACAGAAAGTTTAATTATCAAGATTTGAAGAATAATAGTGCACATAAGAACAGTTATTTGTTGATTTTCTCTAAATTTTAACCCTGAAACTGTCCCAACATAGATCTACGTTTTCTCTGCTAGCCTTCTGAATATTTTGATATTTTTTTTAAATAAAGAAGGCAATTTTCTGTGTAATAAGACCACAAAAAAAAAAAAATTAGGGTCAGTACTTACCCAAGATATAAGGCTGCAAAGTTGACACTAGAAGCTCACCTAGCGGCAACATGGAGTCCTGCCGCTTTCAGAAATTTTGCCAGTGTACCTAATGTTAGGTACTGAAATAGTAATCAAATAGTCACAAACACACTGACAGGTGAACATTTACACCTGCCTTGATCACATACTGTTGTCTAGAAATATATTCAAAGTATTTATAGGTCTCAGTAATGTTTTTAGACATGCTGGAGTAGTACAGTGGACCCCCGGTATTCGATATTAATCCGTTCCTGAGAGCTCATCGAATACCGAAAATATCGAAAAGCGAATCAATTTTCCCCATAAGAAATAATGGAAATCAAATTAATCCGTGCAAGACACCCAAAAGTATGAAAAAAAAAATTTAATGCAATAGAATAATTACAATAACAATAATGATAGAATAATTGACACTTACCTTTAATGAAGATCTGGTGATGATTGATGGGATGGGAGGAGGGGAGAGTGTCGAAGTTGTTACTGTTTAGAAGGGGAATCCCCTTCCATTAGGACTTGAGGTAGCCTGTCTTTCATAGGCTTATGTCCTGGGAGTGCTTTTTCCTCCTGAGTAATGTAGGTCCTGCTTGGCATTTTCTTCCAAAACAGGCCTGTTTTGTCGCAATTAAACATTTGTTCAGGTTTAAATTCTTCACTGTCTATGTAATCCTTGAATTCCTTCACGTATTTTTCAGCTGCTTTTTGGTCCGAACTGGCAGCCTCACCATGCCTAATCACACTGTGTGCCACTATGATTCTTAAATCTTTCAAACCAACCTTTGCTGGCCTTAAACTCACTCGCATCACCACTAGTTGCAGGCAATTTCTTTACCAAATCGTCATGCAACTTCCTAGCCTTTTCACAAATGATTGCTTGAGAGATGCTATCTCCTGCTATCTGTTTTTCAGTTATCCACACCAATAACAGTCTCTCAACATCTTCTAACACTTGCAGTCGCTGTTTTGTAATCACATTTGCACCTTTTGCAAGAACAGCTTCCTTGATTGCCGTTTTCCTGGTCACTATAGTAGAGATGGTTGATTGGGGTTTACTATACAACCTGGCCAGCTCCGACACACGCACTCCACTTTCATACTTTGCAGTTATCTCTTTCTTCATTTCAGTAGTCATTAGCACCTTTTTTCTCGAAGGGTTGGCACTAGAAGCTTTCTTGGGGCCCATGGTGACTTATTTTGCAGAAACAAGCACCAAAAACAGTGATGATATGGAATGTACCAAATGTATCCTTAAATGCGTGCACACTGCCTGGCTTGTAAACACTGGCACACACGGGGCAGTTCAGGCCACACGTGGAAGTTCAGGCCACACGTGGACACGTCTCGTACGAATCGCATCGAATACTGGGTTTTGGATCGGATACCGAGGCGAAATTTTTGCGTTAAAATGCATCGAATACCGGATTTATCGGATACCGATGCCATCGAATACCGGGGGTCCACTGTATATGAAACTCCTTGAAGCATTGTGTAAGACTAAGTGTCACTCTACACACTGTTGCACATAAACATGTTTATCTGTCTGTCTAGCTTTCTGTTTATCTCTACGTCTGCTTATCTTGCTTTCTGTCTGCCTGTGTCTCTGCCTGTCTGTCTGCTTGTCTCTTTGTCTCAGAGAGAGCCGCTCATGAACCAACATGTATTACACACGATGCAGAGTAGTCATGTCTGATTCCTGAACAAGTGAAAATGCGTATTACTTGCCAGTCATGCTTATTATGCCTTTTATCTACAATCACAGTATAGCACTCTGCCTGGATTTTTTGGGTTATCCTAGGTAATTTACACTATGTATGATAACTGTACTCGTGTACCTGTGAGATAGAGACAGATATGTACAGAGAGAGAGAGATACAGAGAGAGATACAGAGAGAGAGAGAGAGAGAGATACAGAGAGAGAGAGAGAGAGATACAGAGAGAGAGATAGAGAGAGAGAGATAGAGATAGAGAGAGAGATAGAGAGAGATACAGAGAGAGAGATACAGAGAGAGAGATACAGAGAGAGAGATAGAGAGAGACACAGACAGACAGGGATACGGAGATGGGGACACGGAGCCACAGAGACAGAGATGTAGACAGAGACAGAGATGTAGACAGAGACAGAGATGTAGACATAGTGATAGACAGACTGAGGTACAGACAGACACAAATACACACAGATACAGACAAAAAAAAGTCAATCCAGCCAACCAGCCGGCCAGCCAGCCAGCCTGCCAAACACGTATTACACATGTCCCTGAATCATTTCTCTTTACTTAGGGCATAGGTTATAGGACATTCTGGCAGGGTGACACTACCAGTGGTATCAAAACTGATAGGATGTTGCACATGGGTTATTATTGAGATTTTTTATATTTCCTCGACCACTTGTAGCCATATCTATCTCAAAGCCACTAAACTCAGGATCAGCATCACTTTCCTTTTAAAAGGGAAGTGTTAATACAACATGGCATCATTGAATCCCTGGTGTTTGCAACTGTGTTTGCTCCTGCTAGCGCTCAGTTGAACTGGTGCTCCCACAAGGTACTAAGTGGTTCCAGATTTTTTTTAATACTGCGCACACCGAGTGTTAACCCTTTCAGGGTCCAGAGGCCAAATTTCAAAGGGTGCACCAGTGTCCAAGAATTTAAAAAAAAAATTGTTATTTTTTCTTTTGAAATGGTAGAGAATCTTATTCTGAAGGTAATAAAACAAAAAGTACGAAAATTGATGGAAAATTGATGAAATTATGCTCTCGCGAATTTTGATGTATCAGCGACATTTACAAATGGGCGATTTTGCTGGCTTTGACTCCCATTTTAGGCCAATTACATTATTCCAGCTATTTCACTGGTATTACTTCTATTCTATCGATTGAGCACAAGAAATCACCAAGTGAACTGTTTCAATTACAAAATAAAGTGATCAGAAATTGGTAATTTGGCCAATTTAACACAAAGTTCAAAATATTCCAATTTCAAAATAGGGTCCAGAATAAACAATGTAGGTATTCCTGGCACTAAACTAACATTTCCTCTGTTCATTAGTTATGTTTTGAGGCTTTACAAATGAATTACATTTTTATTTTTTATTCACATAATGAATTTTTATTCACACCAAGAAATAGAAGATTTACTGTTATGGAATATTGTAATAATTGTATAAATATCCCCACATTTGTGAATGTATATTAGACCCACCAGCTGGCATGTATTAGATGTGTGAGGTCGTTTGTTTACTCTTGAACATCGGTAAAAATTTAACATTTCTGCTACTTTGAGCTCAGTTTCAAGCCATTTCCAGTGCTAAAATCAATCAAAATCATCTCTGTTTCTGTAATATGTCTTCCATTCTATCAAATGAGACCAAGAAATCGCAAATACAACTGTAAAAAAACGTGCAAAAACACTGCAAAAACGCTGTTTTAATCGAAAATCACCGTCTGTTTTTTTCTCTCATTACACACAGTGTGCTGCAGGATTTGTTTTTTTGTGGTGCACACATACCACATAGATGTATTTTCTCATATCTAGGCCCAAATTTACCACTGGTTTATCAAGAGTGAGATGAGCTCATGGCGTAGATCTACGGTTTGGACCCTGAAGGTAAAGCCGTAGATCTACGGGACGGACTCTGAAAGGGTTAAGACCCGTTCTATACTGACCAGGCATCTCCGGCCAATCGTGCCAAATTTGGAGTCTGGAAAAATAAAACAATGATGTATATTTGGAGTGCTAGCAGTGAAAACATAGATGTATGTTTGGACAGTTTAAGGGTTAAATCATGGTTCCCCTCAACCCACTGAGGGTCGGCATCCCTGATCTGAAATCCTCTCTCAGGGTTGGAGAATTTTCAACAATATTTTTGCATATGAAATGATGGAGAATCTTTTTCTGAAGGTAATGAATCTGAAAGTATGAAATTTGATGGAAAACTCATGGAATTACTCTCACAAAGTTAGCAGTCTCGGCGATATTTACGCATTGGTGATTTCACCCACTTAGAGTCCTATTTTCGGCCAATTCCATTGTTCCATTTCTTTCAACACACCGGCCGTATCCCACCAAGGCAGGGTGGCCCAAAAGGAAAAACGAAAGTTTCTCCTTTTACATTTGGTAATATATACAGGAGAATGGGTTACTAGCCCCTTGCTCCTGGCATTTTAGTCGCCTCTTACAACACACATGGCTTACGGAGGAAGAAGTCTGTTCCACTTCCCCATGGAGGTAAGAGGAAATAAACAAGGACAAGAACCAGAAAGAAAACCCAAAGGGGTGTGTATATATAAGCTTGTACATGTATGTGTAGTGTGACCTAAATATTTTCCCCCCCATTATGCACTGATTGCTGTAGGATTTTTTTTATATGGTGCACACTTACTGCATAGACTCTCTCATATCTAGGCTCAAATATACCTCTCACAGCTTATCTGTGTGAGTTGAGCTCATGGCGTAGAACTATGAGACTGACTCGGGCTTCAAAAGCGTAGTACCGTAGGACTGACTCTTAAAGAGTTAATAATTAAAACATCTAGAAAAGGCAATGAGTTATTTTATTCAAACTCAGCAGTAAAATTTATGAAATGAGCTAAACTGCTTAATTTAACAAGGAAATGGTTTATATCTATATTCTTAGGCATTAGACATAAAACATCAGCATATCTGTACTACTTAGCTGTATTGAGAAGGATTTTAACCCTTTGAGGATTCAGACCCCTAATCTGATGAAAATGCCTCACAGGGTCCAAGAATTTAAAAAAAATTTAATATTTTTTCATGAAATGGTACAGAGATTTTTTCTGAAGGTAATGAAACAAAAAGTATGAAATTTTATAAAAAATTTATGAACTTACACTCGCGAATTTTGCTGTGTCAGTGATATTTATGCATCAACGATTTTTGCCCTCTTTGAATCCTATTTTCAGTCAACTGCATTGTTCCATTAGACCAAATTCTTAGTTATTTCACTAATATGTGTTCCATTTTATATGTTGAGCACAAGAAATCACCCAATCAAATATTTCAACAGCCCAGTAAAGTGATCAGAAATTGGTAATTTGGCCAATTTCACACAAGGTTCAAAATATTCTAATTTCAAAATACAGTCCAGAATAAACATTGCAGGCATTCCTGGCACTAAAACAACATATCCTCTGTTTATTAGTTATGTTTCCAGGCTTTACAGATGAATTCCATTTTGATTTTTTATTCATACCAAAAACAATAGTAGATTTATTGTTATGCAACATTGTAATAATTGTACAAATAATATCAGTGCATTTATGAATGCACATTAGACCCACCAGCTGATGGGTATTGGACATGTGATATGATTTGTTTACTCTTGAACATCGGCAAAAATTTAACATTTCTGCTACTGTGAGCTAAATTTCAAGCTGATTTCAGTACTAAAGCCAATCAAAATCATCTCCGTTTCTGTAATATATCTTCCATTCTATCAAATGAGTCCAAGAAACTGCGAATACAACTGTAAAAAACATAGGAAAATATACCACAAAGTTGCTGTTTTATTCCAAAAAGTCAGTTTTTTTTTTTCTCATGCACTGTGTGCTGCAGCATTTGTTTTATATGATGCATACTTGCCACATAGATGTATTCTCTCATAATCACGCACAAACTTACCACTCTCAGCTTACCTGAGTGAGCTGAGATCATGATGTAGTACTGTGGCTTGGACCCTGGCTTCAAAGCTGTTTTCCTGGAGAGAGAGTTCCGGGGGTCAATGCCCCCCTGGCCCGGTCTGCGACCAGGCCTCCTGGTGAATCAGAGCCTGATCAACCAGGCTGTTACTGTTGGCTGCACGCAATCCAACATACGAGCCACAGCCCGGCTGGTCAGGTACTGACTTTAGGTGCTTGTCCAGTGCCTGCTTGAAGACAGCCAGGGGTCTGTTGGTAATCTCCCTTATGTATGCTGGGAGGCAGTTGAACAGTCTCAGGCCCCTGACACTTTCTGTATGTGTTGTCTCTTAACGTGCTAGTGACACCCCTGCTTTTCATAGGAGGGATGTTGCATCGTCTGCCGAGTCTTTTGCTTTCATTGTGAGTGATTTTCGTGTGCAAGTTCGGTACTAGTCCCTCTAGGATTTTCCAGGTGTATATAATCATGTATGTCTCCCGCCTGCATTCCAGGGAGTACAGGTTCAGGAACTTCAAGCGCTTCCAGTAATTGAGGTGTTTTATCTCCGTTAGGCGTGCCGTAAAGGTTCTCTGTACATTTTCTAGGTCAGCAATTTCACCTGCCTTGAAAGGTGCTGTTAGTGTGCAGCAATATTCCAGCCTAGATAGAACAAGTGACCTGAAGAATGTCATCATGGGCTTGGCATCCCTAGTTTTGAAGGTTCTCATTATCCATCCTGTAATTTTTCTAGCAGATGCGATTGATACAATGTTATGGTCCTTGAAGGCGAGATCCTCCAATATGATTACTCCCAGGTCTTTGATGTTGGTTTTTCGCTCTATTTTGTGGAAGGAATTTGTTTTGTACTCTGATGAAGAACTATGGGACGAACCCTCAGAGGGTTAAGCAATCTTGTTTCAAAATATTCCATGTACAAATTACATAGGACAGGTGAGATAGGATTTCCCATTGCCATACCAAGCTTCTGAGTGTAAAACTCATCGTTAAGTTTAGTATGGCAGTGGGAAATCCTCTCACCTGTCCTTAGTAATTTGTACATGGAATATTTTGAAACAAGATTGCTTAACAAAATCCTTCCCAGTAGAGCTAAGTGGTATAGATATGTTGATGTTTTATGTCTAATGCCTAGCTCATTCCATAAATTTTACTGTTGAGTTTGAACAAAATAACTCATTGCCATCATTTAAAATTTAAAGATTACAGAAAGCCAAATAACTTGTATGCACTGTTATTCTTCACATGATGATAGTTAAACTTTCTGTATTCTCATCAATATTTTTGAGAGCTTTGCGTATTTACAACCCAGAGTTTATAAATGAAGAAATTTTGAAAATTTATGAAATAGCTAATGATCTAAAATACCCAAAACACTTAATTGATACTTTAAAAATGCTAGAAATATTTTTTACATTTCATAAAAGGACAGACAACCTTATCAAAAAATATGTTGGTTCTCCCTTACCATGAAAACTTTCTTGATATACCTTCTTTGCTTAAGAATTTTAATATGAAAGTTGTATTTAGAAATCTTGATACAGTAAAAAAAAATTTTTTTGATTAAACATTCTCCAAAATATTCTGAAAGCTGTATCTACAAGACTCCCAGTAAAAAAATGTGATAGTTTATTACGGTCAAACTTGGAAAAAATCTTGAACTAAGAATACAACACAAATATAGCATTAGAAGTGGACAAATCTAATGCTCTGTTTATTCATGTAAGAGATTTTTAAACATCGAATTGACTTTCAAAGGGCTGAGAAAGTTGTATCAAGCAGATCTATGGCTGACAGAAATATAGAACCAAGTTTCATAAAAAATAGTTTTGAAATTAATATGAATATGTTTTGGGTCACCCTGCCTTGGTGGGAGATGGCCGACTTGTTAAAAAAAAAATTGGTTTAGGATTATACAAATCACTCATTTATAATTATAATTAACAATTATAATAAGATGTGTAGATCAAGTGTTTACATTGAAGCATATGTGTGAACAGTATTTAGATAAAGGTAGGGAAATTTTTATTGCATTTATGGATTTAGAAAAGGCATATGATAGTGGATAGAGGAGCAGTGTGGCAGATGTTGCAAGTATATGGAATAGGTGGTAAGTTATTAAATGCTGTAAAGAGCTTTTATGAGGATAGTGAGGCTCAGGTTAGGGTGTGTAGAAGAGAGGGAGACTACTTCCCGGTAAAAGTAGGTCTTAGACAGGGATGTGTAATGTCACCATGGTTGTTTAATATATTTATAGATGGGGTTGTAAAGGAAGTAAATGCTAGGGTGTTCGGGAGAGGGGTGGGATTAAATTTTGGGGAATCAAATTCAAAATGGGAATTGACACAGTTACTTTTTGCTGATGATACTGTGCTTATGGGAGATTCTAAAGAAAAATTGCAAAGGTTAGTGGATGAGCTTGGGAATGTGTGTAAAGGTAGAAAGTTGAAAGTAAACATAGAAAAGAGTAAGGTGATGAGGGTATCAAATGATTTAGATAAAGAAAAATTGGATATCAAATTGGGGAGGAGGAGTATGGAAGAAGTGAATGTTTTCAGATACTTGGGAGTTGACGTGTCGGCGGATGGATTTATGAAGGATGAGGTTAATCATAGAATTGATGAGGAAAAAAGATGAGTGTTGTGTTGAGGTATATGTGGAGTCAAAAAACGTTATCTATGGAGGCAAAGAAGGGAATGTATGAAAGTATAGTAGTACCAACACTCTTATATGGGTGTGAAGCTTGGGTGGTAAATGCAGCAGCGAGGAGACGGTTGGAGGCAGTGGAGATGTCCTGTCTAAGGGCAATGTGTGGTGTAAATATTATGCAGAAAATTCGGAGTGTGGAAATTAGGAAAAGGTGTGGAGTTAATAAAAGTATTAGTCAGAGGGCAGAAGAGGGGTTGTTGAGGTGGTTTGGTCATTTAGAGAGAATGGATCAAAGTAGAATGACATGGAAAGCATATAAATCTATAGGGGAAGGAAGGCGGGGTAGGGGTCGTCCTCGAAGGGTTGGAGAGAGGGGGTAAAGGAGGTTTTGTGGGCGAGGGGCTTGGACTTCCAGCAAGTGTGCGTGAGCGTGTTAGATAGGAGTGAATGGAGACGAATGATACTTGGGACCTGACGATCTGTTGGAGTGTGAGCAGGGTAATATTTAGTAAAGGGATTCAGGGAAACCGGTTATTTTCATATAGTCAGACTTGAGTCCTGGAAATGGGAAGTACAATGCCTGCACTTTAAAGGAGGGGTTTGAGATACTGGCAGTTTGGAGGGGTATGTTGTGTATCTTTATATGTATATGTTTCTAAACTGTTGTATTCTGAGCACCTCTGCAAAAACAGTGATAATGTGTGAGTGTGGTGAAAGTGTTGAATGATGATGAAAGTATTTTCTTTTTGGGGATTTTCTTTCTTTTTTGGGTCACCCTGCCTCGGTGGGAGACGGCCGACTTGTTAAAAAAAAAAAAGATATATTCACAAAGTTAAAATCTTAGTTTGGGTAGAATATAAGATGTGTCTAACATGTCCTTGACCACCTTCCCACATCATTGTAAAGCGTCAGGTGTAATCTCGCCCTTATATCTTACATGTCTTCTGCTGATCTTTTATTTTTACAGTTCCTTGATAATGTGAAAAATCACATTGGTTGTTCTGCATGTATGTATATGTACATTTACAGTGGTACCTTGAGTTAAGAGTTTAATTTGTTCTGTGACCGAGCTCGCAACTCAATTTTCTTGTATATATCAGATCAATTTTCCTCGTTGAAATTAATTGAAATGCCATTAATCTTTTCCAGCGGAATTCCTGGCTCTTGAGAGGCAGGAGAAAATACTTAAATATAACTCTAATATCAACTCTGTGGCTTATTTTCTATCACAGTTGATCTAATATGACATAATAAACAATATAAATAACATAGAAACATTATATATTCTTTAGAATGAATAAAATGTCATGTGATGAGTGGTGGAGGCCACTCCCGGGGTAAAAATAATTATCGCTCTGACCATATCTTCCCATTCTTGTCCTTCTGAGGTCTTATTATAAGAGAAAATGGAGTGCTTGTGAGGCTAACTGCACTAGATCACTAGTTTCATAAAGAAAACACTGAAACAAAAGTGATTTTCTCACGTTTTTCTATGATTTCATACTTTAATTCAATAGACATCATCATCCTTTTCTTCTCAGCACTGTCCTTTGCACTTACTTTCTTAGGACCCATGGTTACAAAAAGAAATTTGGCAAAACTGCACAAAAAGCACAAAATGATGGGATGCTGGGTGGATGTGGCGTTCACTGCACCAACTACTGGTGGCGTATCTGAAGCTCATGATTTTGTCTCGCAACTCAAAGCAAAATATTGACCGAGCGACGGCTCGTAACTCGTAAGTCAAGGTACCACTGCATACACATGTCCAAGGCCTAGGTAGTAGGTTGGTAGACAGCAACCACCCAGGGAAGGTACTACCATCCTACCAAGTGAGTGTGAAATGGAAACCTGTAATTGTTTTACATGATGGTGGGATTATATCTTGCTACTTCTGTGTACACTTAGGTCACACTACCATGCATGTACACATATATTTACACATCCATCTGGGTTTTCTTCTATTTTCATAATAGTTCTTGTTCTTTGTTTCCTTTTATCTCTATGGGAAAGTGAAAAAGAATTCTTCCTCTGTTAAGCCATGTGTCATAAGAGGTAACTATAATGCTGGGAGCAAGGGGCTAATAACCCCTTCTGTATAAATTACTAAATGTAAAAAGAAAGACTTGTTTTTCTTTTTATGTCACCCTGCTTTATTGGGATACAGCCAGTTTGTTAAAAAATAATATACAATTTATATTTATATTTTCTTTCAACAGTGATTTGGATGTATCAAGTGAAGAAGATGGTGAGGAAGATTCTGAGGCAACTTTTGGAGTGAAGAATAGCATGTGTAGTGAAAAAGATGAAGATAAACAAAGTGAAGAGAAGTTCTGTAAAGAAACTACATGAAGATGATTTGTGTACAAGAGAAAAATAGTAAGGGTATTCCTTACAGTAATTGTAGCAGTATTCAGACACTAAGACACATTACTCAGACCGGTTAGGACCAAGAGCTTTCTCTTAACACTGAACTACCATTTATAACAAAGAATATATATAAAATATAATGTATATAAAATGAGAAAAGGACCTGCCATTAAATTAAATGTTGAATTGTTATACTGAATTGGCATTGGCCAAAGCAAGCTAGAATTGTATTTAAATTTTTTTTTACCATTAAGTGCTCTGTATATCCTCCAACCATTTTGATACAGGTGTGGTAGGTGGGCCCATAACCCAGAGATCCACAAATGTGTGAAGCCTGGGTTGTGAATGTTGCAAGGAGACTGGAGGCACTGCATATGTCATGTCTGAGGGTACTGTGTGGTATAAATATTATGCTAAGAATTCATAGCTTGGAGATTAGGTGGTGATGTGGAATTACTAAAAGTATTATCTAGAGGGATGGAAAATGTGTTATAAATTTTCTGCAGTTTTATACGAGACAGAGAATAAGGCAAGAGTTGGGCAGATTGCATTATCTTGGACTGCAGGAAAACAGTACCATACCACAAGAGAGATTAGTCAGAAGGTTAAGAGGAGCAAGCAGGGGTAAAAGGCAGTGCACTCCCATGGGTCAAGGGTCACATTCTGATGAGACATCAGAATGTGAAACAAGCGAGTGAGGTGTCCCAAGAATCAGTACTAGGACCACTATGGTTCGTAATGTATGTGAATGACCAATGAGAGGGGCGAGTCATGCGTCACTATTAAATGGATAATGTAAACCAATTGGGAAGAATAAGAACAAGAGAGAACAATGATAAAGTTCAGAGGCCTTTAAAGACCAGACGTAGTCAGACAAGTGGCTCCTTAGTTAAGCTCGCCTCCAATTTATACGAATTTTAGGTGAGGGCACTGACCAGTGCAGCACAGACAGAAAGAAGCTGCAAATACCAATGCGAGAAAAGGACCTGCAGGTAAGTATAACACCAGGTATATGGCCAGAAATACATGTATAGTTTGTAATGTCAACAGCACATATAAACTTAACTAGCCTTAGAATAGCATTCAGGAACTTCAGTAAAGTATTCTTCAAAACCTTATATTCTGTACTACGTAGGCTAATCATTGAGTAAGCAGTCCCAGCATGGATGTCACCCCTGATGTAGCATGTGAGGAAGTTTGATAAGTCTCAAGGTTTGCAACCAGGCTAGCACTGAACAAAGAAATGCACTATGAGGTGAGGTTGAAGGAACTGAACCTGACTACCCTAGCTAGACGTGATTATGACAAAATCTTAACTCTTTCAGTGGACGTCACATTGAAGTATGTCATTGATGCCAGGGGTCTCGAATTAGATCTACACCTAAATTCTAGCAGCTTCAAATTTGGTGAGAGAGGCCTGCATATGAGAATGGGTTAGTGTGAGCACTATACCAAAATTTGGAGTCCTTGCAGTGCATTGTCGGAACTCCGTATTTAGTACACCTTGTTCACCATACCATGCTGATGAAAAAGCCTCGCTCCCAGGGAAAAATGAATGTTTTGTTCCCCATTGACTGCTCCAACAATGATAATTATGGAACTGATCAATTCTTTGGTCTTGAACACACAATGACAGTGACGCTAAGGGCACCACAATTGTAGATGAGAGGTGATTATTGAATATCCTCTCGTTTGAAGTGGGGTGATTACTTCCTGCTACAAAAAAGATGAAATAGACTGTTATGTCTGCACACACAATAAGGTGCCAAGCAAGGTGCAGGCATGTTTTACGAATAGATATGTAAAGCACTGCTATGTATGGAGAAGTGTTTCAGACTATAACAGCTCTAGGAACATGGCCAATGCTCATATATATGTACATAAGTGTTAGAACAGTAGTAATGTTAAACATGTACCTGTGTGTTTTTAATTGTGAAAGCATGTTTTATAAACAAGGTACTGATGACTATTTGTGCAGGCATTGTGCTGCATACAACAGGAGATATATGTTCCCTGTGCATATAGGTCACAAGGCCCACAAAGTTACTGAAAAATACAATTAGAAAATCCCAGAAAAAAAAAAATAATGAAACGTGAAACGTGGCAAGCACTGATGTTGCCATCAGCAAAGTGGTTAAAGGGAATTGATAATTATTATTATAATCAAAAAGAAGTGCTAAAGGAAATTGATAAGGCAGATTGAATAAGAGGATCAGAGGGATGAAAGTTGAAAGTAGTCCCTAAAGGGGGGTTCCTTGATGCTGGTGAGGGGCTCTATATAGCCCTTGTGGCTTAGCACTTCTTTTTGATTATAATAATAATGGTGAGGGGCTCTTGATCTAGGGAATTGGATCTGTGCTCCAGTTCCCTGAATTGAGCCTGAATATCTTCCATCCCCCCACATGCGCTGTATAACCGTATGGGTTAAGCACTTCCCTGTAATTAAAATAATAATGTTGAAAGACAGATGAGCCACAGTGATATAAGGACATATTTGTCTCAAGGTGATTGAAAAGTTCAATGACTTGGACGAGGCAGTGGTGAGGGCAGACTCTCTACACAGCTTCAGGACAAAAATCAGTGATGCCAATCAAAGTAGTCTAGGAGGCATGACCAAGGAGCCAAGTCTTGACCCCTCCCACCCCCCCCCCTTTTTTTTTAAGGATATAAGACATTACAAATAAAAAAGGAATACTTTATTGCTGTTCTTAGCTTAGACAAAAAAAAAAATGCATTTTAGGCCACATAAAAAAAAGCTGCAGTTGTACCTTCAGCAAGTCTTAATGTTTAACAGCAACAATACGGTTATGTTATGCCATTGGACCCTTGATGCTAAACAGCGACAATTTACAAAATGTACATTAGTTATATGAGGATGAAGAAAAATGAATCTACCTTGTCCAGAATCAAAGTAGACACCAAGAAACTTTGGTGGGAGTGTATTCAAAGTACAAAAAACTATGAACTCACTCCTGATCCTCTTCATATAACAAGGTTCTATCTTCCCTATCCTCATTATTTGTAGTCTGAGATCCTAATAAAAGTGCACAGAATGCACCTAGCAGATGACAGAATGTAGCTTTTATTGAATAATCTGCAAATGTTGCTGAGTATATGTATGAGAAACAAATTATCATCACTGATTAATGTCAAATGACTTGTATAACTATTTCCAAAAATATAACAAATAGTTCAATAACAATTTAATATTTTTACCATACTAATTTTTCAGCATTTATCAGTACAATATATTTCTAGGATGGTTTCTTATATGGCAGTGGGATATTTGAGTAAAATATGGCTGACTATACAGGTATGAGTAGTGACAAAATGAAAAAAATTCAATCCATGATTTATCATTAAAATAATAATCCATGCTGTAATTTTTTTTAGCCCTTTAAAAAATATTACATAAGCTGGGGTATTAGCAAGGAAAAGGGAATAATTTAACAACAGAGTTATTATAAGGTATGAAGTATCAAGATGTAATTAATAGCCCTCCACCCAAGGAATAAGACTTGTCCTCCCCTTGGATCAAACCGTATCACCCCCATTTGCCTGGTGCTGTATGACCCCATAGTGTTCAGCCCATTTTATTCTTAACATGTGCTGATAACAGGAATAAAGTGCATGCATATTTTGGCAGCTACAAACAAGGATAGAGAGAATACAAACTGAAGATAGGATACAGAATGGTATAATAAATGGTTAGTTTAATCCCAGCCAAAGAAAAACTAAGAGACCAAAGGCAGAATACCACTCAGAGGAGTGTTGGAGCTTCTCTTCCTTGGATCAAACATGACTTGCAAAAGAGGTGCCTCAACAATGATGAAAAGATTTTGATTAAAATAATTTGTGCCACCCTCTTTCCTTGAATCAAATCTGATTGCCTCCCATTCCGCAAGTGTGGCATGCAAGATAAGACAGGGCATAGTCTCTTTACCTGATGTTGAATGACCCCATTGTGTTAATAAAAAATATATAAACAATGGGTCATACAGTGCTGCTCTGTTTAAATGGTTTTCATCAGTGATTTAATAATGAGGGCAAAGTTGGACATTAGAATGAAAAAGAGCCACAACGATATCACAAGACACAAGGAGAGAGGGGGACCCAAAATGAACTGATGGCTTCATACAGGGGTTAAAGAATACAATGATACATTAACTATTATGGGGAAGTTGAAAAAGAATAAAAGTTGGAGCATCCATCCCTCTTCCAAACTCTCATCATGACCTTAATAACACTCACTCTTACTTGCAAAATCTGGACTCCCTGTATTTAAATAATATAAAATAAATATATAATATATATATAATTATAGAATATTTAAAAATATAAATATAAAATAATATATATAATATATATATTAAATATAATATATAATATTACTCTTTATAAAATAATATATATATATATAATAATAATAATATATATTAATATTTAATATTATAAATATATATATTATTATAAATAAAGCTATGTTTGGACTACAGTAAGTAATTTAATGCCCTGAAAGATTTAAACAATCCTTTTTTTTTACAACAATAAGTGGGGTGGGGTGAAGAAACTAACATACAATGAACCTTTATGGCTTTTCCATCTCAGTTGATGGGAAGACATGTGCTCAGCATAACCTATAAAACACAATTACATTCATGAAGAGCACTAAACCTGCGGGGAATGGGAGCCACTCAGGTTTGATCCAAGGAAGGGAAAAGGGCAGGTCCAATTCACTGGATCAGGAGCCCCTCATTGGCATCAAGAACCTCCATTGAGGAAACATGGTAGAGCACTACTAATATTAGATGATTAACTGCTTGATCAATTGTTCAGCATTGCCAAAACCCTCAAAAATTAACTGTTTAGTAGTAGTTTTTAGCTTAGTTACCCTGTTTTATATTCTAAAATTAATGATGTAAATATTAAATTTCATCAAAGAAGTATTAAATCTTATGTATATAAAATTTAGCAAATAAAGGTGGGAATGCTCACAAAACTGCAAAATGCATGATAAAATGTTTATAAAAATTCAATTCAGATATGCAAAAAAGGTATGAAAAAGTGATAAGGTTATTTATGAGCTGTCAGATGAAAATTTTGAAATACAAAAATATTCAGTACCTTTTGCAGACTATTCACTGGTAATGGAAGAATTTTACATGACTATTATAAATGCAAAATTAATAACAGGTTATAAGGATCATTACATAAAAATAAAATTTTTGGCATTGCCTTGTATTGTGCAGGGCTCGTGTAGAGTAGGTAGGAACCTTACCCATGCACAGTGACGAGTAAAAATTTATGCAAAATATATAAGAGCACTACTCCTTATAAATGGGTACACACAAAAAAAAAAAAATGAGGTAGGACCTAATAATAATAATTCTCTCCAAAAATATGAAAGTGGAAATAGAAAACTTAAAACAAAATTCAACCATTAATGAATGAACAGGGAGGTCCAAGCCAGCCTCAGATGAGAAAACTCATACAACAAGAAATGTTGTACCCAAAACCTTCCAATGAAGCACCCATGAAAGTAAAAGATATCAGCTTAGGCACAAGCATTTAACATAATCATGTATTCAAAACATTTGATATAATCATTGTGTATTCAAAGTGTATGAGTTCCATATTCACATCAGTTTTACTTAAGAATCACCCAAAAGGATGCTTGCATTAAATAAAACCTTCACCTTTATTAGTAGTCGTTAATTCTGAACTAAATTTTCATGGCGATTTTATGTAGATATAAATTTTCATACAAATGCTTTGACTTCAATCTTGTGCCCACAACAGGAAGTACAAAGATAAATTAAACAGTAAGCTAAAGAACACAAAGCATGAACAATGACTGAGGATAACTCAGACAACCCTGTTTATAGTCACCAACTCAAACTCTGTCTATTAAATCCCCCCTGAACCTAATGCTAATTAATGGGGCATTGCTTTTTTTTTTTTATTACTGTTTACTGGAAATTTTTTGGTAGGGCCAAATTGGTACACCATTTGGATATCATCAACAGTTGATTTAAACCTCTGGTGTAAAGTTTGTCAATAAGTATATGAAAAGATCACTGGGCTCAACTATTCATTAACCCGTAAACGGTCCAAACGTATATATACGTTTTTTCAACATTTGAAAGTATATAAAAAAAGTATATCATTTTTTTTTTTTTTTACATTTGAAAATGTATAAAAAAACTTTGATCTACTTTTTTTTGTTACATTTGAAAATATGTAAAAAAACGTAGATCTACTTTTGTAGCACTACACGTGAACGTAGATCTGCTTGGACCGTTTACGGGTTAAGCAGCTGGTACCACCCAGATCAGACTTCAAGAGTAATCTAATTCTTGGTAAGGAACCAAGACATAAAGAAATATCATTATGTCCAATAATCATAATAAACCTGGACATTTCCTTCGTATCCAAGCTTTAGGTAATTTTACTAAAAGGTCTCAGTTTTAGCAAATGCCTTGCAAAGTACTAGAGCCAAAAATCTAAACAGCATAAAAATAAACACCTAAGTTGAAAGCAGTTTGAGGCTGAAGAATATTTGCTTTCATACTTGCGGAGATTTTTAACTGAAGAGATTATGAAAAAACACGATTCATAAGGAAAATATATAAAGATATTTGAACTTGGTGATCAAAATCTTAACCAACTATAAAATAAAATTGAGACCTTCTAGTATACAACCATCTTCAAGCTGGTTTCCACTGGAAGATCACCAGTTATCAAAATACAAATTGCACATTGGGTTGGTAATCATTTGGTACCTAACTTTCATATATCTGGTTATTACATCAAAATCTGTTGTAGAAATAGAGATGAACATGAACAAAAGGACGGTTTTAAATAATGAGTCAATCATGCAAAATTTTCTGTTAAAGCTGCTACAATATTTACTTAGTATTAAAAAAAATTGACTGACCTCAGTATATCCAAAAGGAAATTGTACATCAGCCTATCAGCCACTGACTTTTACTATCCATTTACTATTCTTTACACTTTTCCCCACTTCCCTTCCCATATTCAAAGTGGGGTGTATGATTTCTTATTTCAGTAGTCTTTAATGGTTATGAGAGAGAAAAAAAATAAACTTATTCTAGAGGTCTTATCTCTCTCTTGAAGCAAGGTCATAGGTCAGATGAAGAACATTTACTAGTTAAAGTATCAACTACTTTTGATGCACTTTCCTCAGTGTGCTTTGCACTGTCTGTTTCATAACCTGTTAATGTGTGGTCACAATCTAAAGATGTATCTAAGCTGGCATTAAGGCTAGTCCAGTCTTCAACGTGTTCTTGTGTTTGGCCGTTATCGGCTGCCGAAAGGAGACTATCAACATCCTCAGGTGAAAGGTGTGGCGTTTCTGCAGAATGGAAGTCATCATCTAATCTAGGATGGTGACTGGAAGAAGCATCAGTTTGGTTACTGTGAAAAGATTCTTGACTTTCCTCTCTTGGTTCTATTTCATCAGTTTCTGATTCAGAACTAAGAGATTTAGTCTCCTCAAATTCATCATCTGGATCATAGTACACCTCAGCTCCAGCAAAAATGTACTTATGACCACCAGTGTACAGGAACATATTATCTGAAATATAAATGATACTAATTAATGACTAGTTAATTAAATGTTACATACAACAGATGAAATATAATCAATATAAAATTTCTACATGAAATAATTCTCAACTATCTCACAATTAAGAGAAAAGTTTTAAAATATATTTCAGTTGTCTAAAAATTTTATCTTCAAGTTATGATCTACAGAAGCTGTAAACTGTTCCAGTCATAGTACTGTGATTAATTCAACTGTTTCTTTTGAGGTATCTTTCATGCTCTAAAGAAATTTTTAAAATTGCTGAAATGCATTTTACTCATGTCAAAATGAATCTTAAGCCCACCTCTATTATATGCAGCTGTACTTTCAATAATACTGTTTTTCTTATTAAAACTGTCTCATTCATCTTCAGTTATTATTTTTCATTCTTCCTATTTGGAGTGGTTGGTGCAATTATTTAATAAATGTATGAAAGAGGGTAAGGTACCTAGGGATTGGCAGAGAGCACGCATAGTTCCTTTGTATAAAGGCAAAGGGGACAAAAGAGAGTGCAAAAATTATAGGGGGATAAGTCTGTTGAGTTATAGGTAGTGGGTTGGTAGACAGCAACCGCCCAGGGAGGTACTACCGTCCTGCCAAGTGAGTGTAAAACGGAAGCCTGTAATTGTTTTACACGATGGTAGGATTGCTGGTGTTTTTTCTGTCTCATAAACATGCAAGGTTTCAGGTACGTCTTGCTACTTCTGCTTACACTTAGGTCACACTACACATACATGTACAAGCATATGTATACACACCCCTCTGGGTTTTCTTCTATTTTCTTACTAGCTCTTGTTCTTGTTTATTTCCTCTTATCTCCATGGGGAAGTGGAACAGAATTCTTCCTCCGTAAGCTATGCGTGTTGTAAGAGGCGACTAAAATGCCAGGAGCAAGGGGCTAGTAACCCCTTCTCCTGTATATATTACTAAATGTGAAAGGAGAAACTTTTGTTTTTCCTTTTGGGCCACCCCGCCTTGGTGGGATACGGCTGGTGTGTTGAAAGAAAGAAAGAAGTCTGTTGAGTATACCTGGTAAAGTGTATGGTAGAGTTATTATTGAAAGAATTAAGAGTAAGATGGAGAATAGGATAGCAGATGAACAAGGAGGCTTTAGGAAAGGTAGGGGATGTGTGGACCAGGTGTTTACAGTGAAACATAAGTGAACAGTATTTAGATAAGGCTAAAGAGGTCTTTGTGGCATTTATGGATTTGGAAAAGGCATATGACAGGGTGGATAGGGAGGCAATGTGGCAGATGTTGCAGGTGTATGGTGTAGGAGGTAGGTTACTGAAAGCAGTGAAGAGTTTTTACGAGGATAGTGAGGCTCAAGTTAGAGTATGTAGGAAAGAGGGAAATTATTTCCCAGTAAAAGTAGGCCTTAGACAAGGATGTGTGATGTCACCGTGGTTGTTTAATATATTTATAGATGGGGTTGTAAGAGAAGTAAATGTGAGGGTCTTGGCAAGAGGCGTGGAGTTAAAAGATAAAGAATCACACAAAGTGGGAGTTGTCACAGTTGCTCATTGCTGATGACACTGTGCTCTTGGGAGATTCTGAAGAGAAGTTGCAGAGATTGGTGGATGAATTTGGTAGGGTGTGCAAAAGAAGAAAATTAAAAGTGAATACAGGAAAGAGTAAGGTAAATGAGGATAACAAAAAGATTAGGTGATGAAAGATTGGATATCAGATTGGAGGGAGAGAGTATGGAGGAGGTGAATGTATTCAGATATTTGGGAGTGGACGTGTCAGCGGATGGGTCTATGAAAGATGAGGTGAATCATAGAATTGATGAGGGTAAAATTGTGAGTGGTGCACTTAGGAGTCTGTGGAGGCAAAGAACTTTGTCCTTGGAGGCAAAGAGGGGAATGTATGAGAGTATAATTTTACCAACGCTCTTATATGGGTGTGAAGCATGGGTGATGAATGTTGCAGCAAGGAGAAGGCTGGAGGCAGTGGAGATGTCATGTCTGAGGGCAATGTGTGGTGTGAATATAATGCAGAGAATTCGTAGTTTGGAAGTTAGGAGGAGGTGCGGGATTACCAAAACTGCTGTCCAGAGGGCTGAGGAAGGGTTGTTGAGGTGGTTCGGACATGTAGAGAGAATGGAGCGAAACAGAGTGACTTCAAGAGTGTATCAGTCTGTAGTGGAAGGAAGGCGGGGTAGGGGTCGGCCTAGGAAAGGTTGGAGGGAGGGGGTAAAGGAGGTTTTGTGTGCGAGGGGCTTGGACTTCCAGCAGGCATGTGTGAGCGTGTTTGATAGGAGTGAATGGAGAAAAATGGTTTTTAACCCCTTCAGGGTCCAAGGCCCAAATCTGAAGTGGTGCCCCAGTGTCCAAGAATTTTCCTCAAAAAAATTTGTTATTTTTTCTTATGAAATGGTAGAGAACCTTTTTGCGAAGGTAATAAAACAAAAAGTACGAAATTTGATGGAAAATTGACGAAATTATGCTCTCGCGAATTTTGATGTGTCAGCGATATTTACGAATCGGCGATTTTGCCAACTTTGACTTCCATTTTAGGCCAATTACATCATTCCAGTCGACCAAATTCTTAGCTATTTTACTAGTATTACTTCTATTCTATCGATTGAGCACAAGAAATCGCCAAGTCAACTGTTTCAACTACAAAATAAAGTGATCAGAAATTGGTAATTTGGCCAATTTAACACAAAGTTCAAAATATTCCAATTTCAAAATAGCATCCAGAATAAACAATGTAGGCATTCCTGGCACTAAACTAACATTTCCTCGGTTCATTAGTTATGTTTTGAGGCTTTACAAATAAATCCCATTTTTATTTTTATTTACATAATGAATTTTTATTCACACCAAAAAATAGAAGATTTACTGTTATGCAATATTGTAATAATTGTATAAATATCATCACCACATTTGTGAATGTGTATTAGATCCACCAGCTGGCGTGTATTAGACGTGTGAGGTCGTTTGTTTACTCTTGAACATCGACAAAAATTTAACATTTCCGCTACTTTGAGCTCAGTTTCAAGCCATTTCCAGTGCTAAAACCAATCAAAATCATCTCTATTTCTGTAATATGTCTTCCATTCTATCAAATGAGACCAAGAAATTGCAAATACAACTATAAAAAACATACGAAAAAACACTGCAAAGTTGCTGTTTTAATCGAAAATCTTGGTTTCAGTTTTTTTTCTCTCATTATACACAGTGTGCTGCAGGATTTGTTTTATGTGGTGCACACATACCACATAGATGTATTCTCTCATATCTAGGCCCAAGTGTACCACTCACAGTTTATCAGATTGAGCTGAGCTCATGACGTAGATCTACGGTTTGGACACTGAACGCAAAGCCGTAGATCTACGGGACAGACCCTGAAAGGGTTAATACTTGACGTGCTGTTGGAGTGTGAGCAAAGTAACATTTATGAAGGGGTTCAGGGAAACCGGCAGGCCGGACTTGAGTCCTGGAGATGGGAAGCACAGTGCCTGCACTCTGAAGGAGGGGTGTTAATGTTGCAGTTTAAAAACTGTAGTGTAAAGCACCCTTCTGACAAGACAGTGATGGAGTGAATGATGGTGAAAGTTTTTCTTTTTCGGGCCACCCTGCCTTGGTGGGAATCGGCCAGTGTGATAATTAAAAAAAAATATTATTATTATCTTTACTAATTTATGCTGTCCATTATTCATTACATCTTCCATAAATTCGATAATGCCATGTTACATTGACCTCTGAGTTTCTTGTTCTATCTACAAGGTTAAACAAAATGGCAATTACCCACTAAGGGAACAACATATAGTAGACTGTCAATTAACCCTTTGACTGTTTTGGTCCTATATATATGTCTTACGAGCCAGTGTTTCAGACGTATTAATACGCATAAATTCTAGCGGCTTCAAATCAAGCAGGAGAATGCTGGTAGGCCCACATATGAGAGAATGGGTCTGTGTGGTCAGTGTGCACCATATAAAAAAATCCTGCAGCATGCAGTGCACAATGAGAAAAAAAAAAACGACCGTTTTTGGGATTAAAACGTCGACTTTGAGGTGTACTTTCGTATAGTATTTATCATTGTATTCCCGTTTTCATGGTCTCACGTGATAAAATGGAAAACGTATTACAGAAATAGAGATGACTTTGATTAGTTTCACGATGAAAACAACCTTGAGATTGAGCTCAAAGTAGCGGAAATGTTTGATTTTTACCAATGTTCAGGAGTAAGCAAATCACACCACACGTCCAATACACGTCAACTGGGGAGTCTAATATTCTTTCACTAGTGCACTGATATTATTTATACCATTTTTACAATAATGCAGTAGTCTGCATAACAGTAAATTTTGTATTTTTTGTATGAATAAAAAATCAAAATAGAAAGCAACAGTAATGTAAGAGGGGCCTAGAGACATGACTAATGAACAGATGATATGTTATTTTAGTGCCAAGAATGTCTACATTGTTTATTCTGGACCCTATTTTGAAATTGGCATCTTTTTTAATTTCCGTGAAATTGGCCAAATTGCCAATTTCTGACCACTTTATTGGGTAGTTCAAATCGGTGAATGGGCAGTTTCTTGTACTCAACTGATAGAAAAAATGGAGTTCTAAAGAAATAGCTATGAGTTTGGTCAACTGGAACAACGGAATTGGCCAAAAACAGGGCTCAAAGTCGGCAAAATCGCCGATGCTTATATGTCGCCGTGACCGCTAACTTCGCGGGAGTGTAATTCCTTGAGTTTTCAACCAAATTTCGTACTTTTGGTGTCATTACCATCAGGAAAAGATTATCATTTCATAAGAAAAAAAAAAATTTTTTCCCAAAAAATTTTGCAACAGAATGACAGTTTCAGAAAGGGGCTTGCGACAGTCAAAGGGTTAAGATTCAATCTTCTATGTTTTTGGTATGTGGCTGCAAAATTGTGGCATTTTTTTGATCATAACTGTGAAATTTATAAGAACATAAGAAAGGAGGAACACTGCAGCAGATCTGTTGGCCCATACTAGGCAGGTCCTTTACAATCCCACTAACAAAACATTTACCCAACCAAATTTTCAAATCTACCCAAGAAATAAGCTCTGATAACTCTATCCACCCATATGCAAGTCCCACTCAAATCCAACCCCTCTCACTCATGCATCTATCCAACCTAAATTTGAAACTACCCAAGGTCTTAGCCTCAATAATCCAACTAGGTTATGAGGCTATGATGGTGCAACTTTATTTTTTCCTTTGGTTACTGCAGACAGCTATTGTGTGTACAGTTCGTGTCTAGGCTTCGCCTAGAACTATGCACTGTGATTTTTTTATAGCACTGTGTGAGAGAATCATTGAGCTTTTCCTGTAGGTGGCCGCTACCTACCTTTGTGTTTGGCACTGTTGCTGCCAGCTGTCATTCACCTTAGCTGCCCCTGTGTTGCTTTGTGTTCCTGCTCTACAGCCCTATACTACCCTGTTAAAGCCCTAAATTCTTCCTTCAAGCAGTTGATGCAGGGAGTGGGTGCAAATACCAAATCTGATCAGCCCCTGTGGCCCATGTCTAATTGTTTACTGTAATAACTGTTGCTTAATGCCCTTCTCTTCCAGACTTATTATTTTTGTATTCATGTGATAATTCATTAGTTTTCATGAAGTGTTCAATACCCTTAAGTAATTATGGACCTGACTAATTATCTTTAGATCCTTATTAATTCCTTTCATGAACTCTGTCCTGACAGATCATAGCCAGTGTGCACAGGAGGATACCTTCCATTAACTTTACTTTTGTACATATTTTTTCATCTAGAATTCATGGAACAGCTCACCACTCAATGATTCATAGAATCAAAGAATTCACTGTCAATTACTGATTCACAGAATTATTTGATTGTGCCTTAAGCTGTATTGTTTAACTTGCTCTGTGCTAAATTTGAGTCTGCAGTCCACATTTATTGTATAGCAATGCTATTCCTGTGCAAGGTGAGATCATGTTAGTCAGTGCTCACCTGGCAAATGTGAGGGGAAGGGATCTTAAGGAATCTCAACACAGTCACTTCAGATAATATACATGTATAGGAGAGGCCTGGGGACATCATTCATGAACAGAGGAAACATTGTTTTAGTGACTGGAATGCCTACAGCGTTTATTTTACTGTTTAAATTTTGTGTAAAATGGGCCAAATTACTGACTTCTCTGCACATTGTAAGGTAGTTCTGAGAGTTGAATGGGCAGTTTCTCGTGCTTAATCAACAGAACAGAAGAAAAAAAGGAAGGAATTAGGTCAAACTGGCTTAAAATAACTCAGAGTGGGTGAAACTGTAGATGAGTAAATTAACCCTTTGACTGTTGTAAGCCTCTTTCTGAAACTGTCATTCTATGTCACAAAATTTTTGGAAAAAAAAACAAAAAAAATTATTTTTTTCTTATGAAATGACAGAGAATCTTTTTCCATTGGTAATGACACCAAAAGTACGAAATTTGGTTGAAAACTCTCAGAATTACGCTCCTGTGAAGTTAGTGGTCTCGGCGACATATAAGCATCGGCGATTTCGCCGAATTCGACCCCTGTTTTTGGCCAATTCCGTTGTTCCAGTTGACCAAACTTGTAGCTATTTCTTTAGAACTCCATTTTTTCTATCAGTTGAGTACAAGAAACTGCCCATTTACCGACTGGAACTACCCAATAAAGTGGTCAGAAATTGGCAATTTGGCCAATTTCACACAAATTAAAAAAAGATGCCAATTTCAAAATAGGGTCCAGAATAAACAATGTAGACATTCTTGGCACTAAAATAGCATATCCTCTGTTCATCAGTCATGTCTCTAGGCCCCTCTTATATTACTATTGCTTTCTATTTTGATATTTTATTCATACAAAAAATAGAAGATTTACCGTTATGCAGACTACTGCATTATTGTAAAAATGGTATAAATAATATCAGTGCACTAGTGAAAGAATATTAGACTCCCCAGTTGACGTGTATTGGATGTGTGGTGTGATTTGCTTACTCCTGAACATCGGTAAAAGTCGAACATTTCCGCTACTTTGAGCTCAATTTCAAGGTCGTTTTCATCGTGAAACTATCAAAATCATCTCTATTTCTGTAATACGTTTTCCATGTTATCACGTGAAACCATGAAAACGAGAATACAACGATAAATACTACATGAAAATACACCTCAAAGTCAGCGTTTTAATCCAAAAAAAAAAAGGTCAGTTTTTTTCTCATTATGCACTGCATGCTGCAGGATTTTTTTTTATGTGGTGCACACTGACCACACAGACCCATTCTCTCACATATGGGCCTACCACCTTTCTCCTGCTTAATTTGAAGCCGCTAGAATTTATGCGTATTAATACTGTACGTCCAAAACACTGGCTCATAAGACGTATATATATATATTTTTTTTTCAACAAGTCGGCCGTCTCCCACCGAGGCAGGGTGACCCAAAAAAGAAAGAAAATCCCCAAAAAGAAAATACTTTCATCATCATTCAACACTTTCACCACACTCACACATTATCACTGCTTTTGCAGAGGTGCTCAGAATACAACAGTTTAGAAGCATATACGTATAAAGATACACAACATATCCCTCCAAACTGCCAATATCCCAAACCCCTCCTTTAAAGTGCAGGCATTGTACTTCCCATTTCCAGGACTCAAGTCAGACTATATGAAAATAACCGGTTTCCCTGAATCCCTTTACTAAATATTACCCTGCTCACACTCCAACAGATCGTCAGGTCCCAAGTATCATTCGTCTCTATTCACTCCTATCTAACACGCTCATGCACGCTTGCTGGAAGTCCAAGCCCCTCGCCCACAAAACCTCCTTTACCCCCTCTTTCCAACCCCTTCGAGGATGACCCCTACCCCTCCTTCCTTCCCCTATAGATTTATATGCTTTCCATGTCATTCTACTTTGATCCATTCTCTCTAAATGACCAAACCACCTCAACAACCCCTCTTCTGCCCTCTGAGTAATGCTTTTATTAACTCCACACCTTCTCCTAATTTCCACACTCCGAATTTTCTGCATAATATTTACACCACACATTGCCCTTAGACAGGACATCTCCACTGCCTCCAACCGTCTCCTCGCTGCTGCATTTACCACCCAAGCTTCACATCCATATAAGAGTGTTGGTACTACTATACTTTCATACATTCCCTTCTTTGCCTCCATAGATAACGTTTTTTGACTCCACATGTACCTCAACGCACCACTCACCTTTTTTCCCTCATCAATTCTATGATTAACCTCATCCTTCATAAATCCATCCGCCAACACGTCAAAAACAGTCAAAAGTCAAAGGGTTAAGCAAGACCACTAAATTTACATCTGCGTAATTCCGTAAGTTTTCTATCAAATTTTGCTTTTCTGATGTCATTATTTTAAAAGATTCTCTACCATTTCAGATAATTTTTGTTTAATCGTGTCACTGTCAGCACTTAACTTTGGGGTCACAAAAGTGAAAGGATTCAGTCTGGGATAAGCCACAATTTTTTTCTATTTATCCAACACTGTACTGTGATTCAAAAAGCAATCTGAAATGTTTCTGGCTGTTGACTGTTGTTCACATGCTTATGGCAGTGTTTTATATCACTAGTATGTAAGGTTAGAGCATACAGTACTATACAGTGATAACAAATAAAAATTGGTAAAATAAAGACATTTTTGACATCCCTCACCTGAAGAAATTGCAGGTGCTAAAAAAAGTTTACAACAAATTACAAATCAACTATGCTGATGTTTTCTTTAACAATATTATGTGCAAAATAATTCTGAATACAAAATTTTATTCAGATATTAGTGATAGTTTTGAAGCTTATAATTTTCGTTAATTATTTTTGTTTATCTTCAATATGTTTGATTTTCAAAATCTTTGCATGTTTTGATACGAGAAACAAATACAATCCCCACTATGTATCTGGAAAGATTTTCAATCAAGAAAAAATAAAAAGTGCATATGTATTTCCTTTCTCTCCAGGGAAAGAATAGATTTTTGAAAACTACTCTTTATATTTAATTTTTCTAAAGTGTTCACCATTATTTGACAAGCAAAATTACACCACAAAATAAATCTCACCTGGTAATCTTGAGGCAACAGTCTCCCGAATTTTAGGGGCCCAACAAGCTCTGAGTGCTTCAATATCACTCTCATCACGAGGATGTGGAGCATTCTGAGGGGCCACTAGCGATGATCCAGGAAAAGAATTGGTATCCTCTCCATCAGCACTACTTATATTTACACTGGTTGATGGAAGGGGTCTGGGCGGCAATTCACTTATTTCAGTCATACTTTCTTCCGTACAAAGGTCTTTCCAACCGTTTCCTAATCTGCAAAAGAAAAAAATAAGAATAATTCTGAAACTTTTTTCACAATTTTTTTCATCTCAACAGCTACTCCCGTCAGGGCAGGGTGATCCAAAGAAGATGCATTCACATCATTCTTTTAAATGCAGTCATTGCTAGAAGTGTGCTGACATCACAGTTCAGATTACCCTCCAACTGCAACATCCCCACCCCTCCTTCAGAGTGAAGGCACTCCCTTTCCCATCTCAGGCACTCAAGTCCGACTAACTGGTTTCTCTACAGTATCCCTTCAAAAAAGTTACCTTGCTCACTTTGCAACATGTCCATTAAAAACTTGTCTCCATTCACTCCAAACATGCTCACACAAGCCTGCTGGATGTTCAAGTCCCTAAAACTTAAGCCTCTATTACCCCCTCCCTCCATACTGTTCCTGCCCTCCTCCCCAGATTTATACACCCTCTTCATCCTCTATATGACCAAACTACCTCAACAATCCCTCCTTGGCCCTCTGAATTATACTCTAGGTGACCCAACATCACTTTTTAATTTCTGCACTCTAAGACTAATACTGTGACATTATTTGAAGACAATCATGATAGTGTACAAATTTAATAATATCAACTATCCCCCCCAAAAAATATTGTGGAGTTTTCACTGGGGAAAGGGAAAGGGGGGAGGTGTCATACAGTGAAGCCTCTGCAGCCTACTGCAGAGGTTTCACTGTATGACACTGGGAACTGGAACATAATTAAAATGCAATTAAACTAATCAATAGAGTGAAAGATGAATGTAAGGGATCTAGGAGCAATTATACAGGAAACTCTTTCATTCACAAATACAATAATGCTATTACCACCATATGAAAAATGGTTAACTGGATAACGTGAATCCTCATGAACTATCAAGCCAATAATATTACTCTTTAGAGAATGTGTAATCACAAGACTGGAATACCAGTAATACTGTACACTAACTCACCCATTTACAGCAGGAATTGCAGATCTGTAGATTGTACAAACATCTTCCAACACCCTTATCAATTCGAAAAAAGTACCTAAATTATTGGGAGTGTCTTTGATATCTTAAACTTATTCACAGTTCCAGCCTCCCTCCACCAAAGAATATAACATATTTATGCGCGAGGCATTATGTAGAATGAAAGGGGGTTAAGCAGCTGGAACTAACGGGATCATGACAGAAATGTTAAAAGCAGGGGATATATAGTGTTGGAGTGGTTGGTCTTCTTTCTTTCAACACACCTGCCGTATCCCACAAAGGGAGGGTGGCCCAAAACGAAATTTAGTAATTTATACGGGAGAAGGGGTTACTAGCTCCTTGCTCCCGGCATTTTAGTCGCCTCTTACAACACGCATGGCTTACGGAGGAAGAATTCTGTTCCACTTCCCCATGGAGATAAGAGGAAATAAACAAGAATAAGAACTAGAAAGAAAATAGAAGAATACCTAGAGGGGTGTGTATATATATGCTTGTACATGTATGTGTAGTGTGACCTAAGTGTAAGTAGAAGTAACAAGACATACCTGAAATCTTGCATGTTTATGAGACAGACAAAAGACACCAGCAATCCTATCATCATGAAAAACAACTACAGGTTTTCGTTGTACACTCACTTGGCAGGACAGTAGTACCTCCCTGGGCGGTTGCTGTTTACCAATCTACTACCTAGGTGGAGTGGTTGGTATTTTTGTTTAATAAATGTATGAAAGAGGGGAAGGTACCTAGTGATTGGCAGAGAACATGTATAGTTCTTTTATATGAAGGAAAACGGGACAAAAGAGATTGTAAAAATTATAGAAGTTTACTGAGTATACCAGGTAAAGTGTATGGTAAGACAGAGAGCAGGATTGCAGATGAACAAGGAGGCTTGAGAATGGGTAGGGGATGTGTAGATCAAGTGTTTACATTGAAGCATATATGGGAACATTATTTAGATAAAAATAGGGAAGTTTTCATTGCATTATTGGATTTAGAAAAGGCATATGATAGAGCAGATAGGGGAACAATGTGGCAGAGGTTGCAAGTGTAAGGAATAGGTAATAAGTTACTAAACGCTGTAAAGAGTTTTTACGAGGATAGTGAGGCACAGGTTAGGGTGTGTAGGAGAGAGGGAGATTACTTCCCAGTAAAAGTAGGTCTTAGTAAAGTAAGTAAGTAAAGTTTATTTCTTTGTAAAGGTTACAATGTGTAATTACAATTTTGATTTGCTAAGTACAAAGATAGCCACTATCATGCCGAGGCATTTCGGGCAAACTAATCCTAATACATAGTAATTAATTAAAACTAGATAAGATAATAGTACATAGTACTATACTTAAAACTAGACAAGGAAGAGTGGCTAGCTTTTTTACAATCTTATTTAAACTTAATAAAATCTCATTTGAACCTAGTACAAGTGAGTAGGGTTCGGTAAAATAAGCTTGAAATTGCACACAAAATCTACCTTACAAGTAATGGTGCAGGTGGTAATATTTTATGGAATGGCAAAGTTAAAAGCCAGGTCACATGATAAGACTAATTAGCAGATGTTTTGGCAGATTTGGTTAATATTGAGAAATAAGATGATTTTATGGATTGGCAGAATTGAGAGCCTAGAGGTCACATAATAAAACTAGTTAGTAGAAGTTTGGTTGATATGGTTAATATTGTGAGATAAGATGATTTTTTAGCAAAGTCCTAAATTTATAAGCTGTCAGGGGATCCTTGACCTGTTCCGGTAACGAGTTCCAGATCTTCGGGCCTTTTATGTGCATAGCATCCTTGCATAGTGAGAAACCATACCACGGGCGGGGATAGAACCCACGATCAGAGTCTCAAAACTCCAGACTGTCGTGTTAGACGGTCTGGAGTTTTGAGACTCTCTGATCGTGGGTTCTATCCCCGCCTGTGGTATGGTTTGTTTGCAATCGTGTCATTATGATTTCGTGAGTCTTGCATTGTGAGAGTCTGACTCGAGGGATGTTGAAAAGTGCCTTATACTCAGTAATGTCACCATGGTTGTTTAACATATTTATAGATGTGGTTGTAAAAGAAGTAAATGCTAGGGTGTTGGGGAGGGGTGGGATTAATTATGCTGATTCAAATACAAAATGGAAGTTGACAGTTACTTTTTGCTGATGATATTGAGTTTTGGAGATTCTGTAGAGAAGTTGCAAAGGTTAGTGATTGAGTTTGGATGGGTGTGTAAAGGAAGAAAGTTGAAATGGACATAGACAAGAGTAAGGTGATGAGGGTATCAAACAATTCAGATAAGGAAAAATTAGATATCAAACAGGAGGAAGGGAGTGTGGAAGAAGTGAATGTGTTCAGATATTTGGGAGTAGACTTGTTGGCAGGGGGGTTAATGAAGGAAGAGGTAAACCATAGAATTGCTGAAGAAAAAAAAGGTGCTAGTGCACTCAGGTATCTGTGGAGACAAAAAACATTATCCATGAAGGCAAAGAAGGGAATGTACGAGAGTATAGTACCAATAATCTTTTGAGTGTGAAGGAGGAGGTTGGAAGCAGTGATGTTGTGTCTAAGGGGAATGTGTGGCATAAATCCTAAGTAGAGAATTTGTAGTGCGGAAATTAGGTAGTGTGGAGTTACTAAAAGCATTATCATCCTAGGAGAGGATGAAAGGAGGGGTTAAGAGGTTTTTGTGTGCAAGGGGCATGGACATACAGCAGGCACTTGTGAATGTATTTGAAAGGAGTGGAGACGAATGGTTTTTGGGACTTGAAAAGCTGTTGGAGTGTGAGCAGGGTAATATTTTGTGAAGAGATTCAAGGAAGACAGACTTGAGTCCTGGAGATGGGAACTACAGTGCCTACACTTTAAAAAAGAGGTTTGGGATATTTGCTGTTTGGAGTGACATCTGAACTGTCATATCCACATGCCTCTGCAAAGACAGTGACTGTATGTGAAAATGTTTCTTTTTTTTTTAGGGTCACCCTACCTCTGTGGGAGATGGCCAGTGTTAAAAAAAAAATTATTACTACTAAAATATTTTTATGTAGCAGTTATTATAATTAATTTTATACTGTTAACATTACAAAAGTGCACAAACCTGTGACAAAGCTCATTTATTATCACATCACAGTCTCCAAGAAGTTCAACATCAAAGGTAAGGTGTCGTAGGGGTTCACGATTAATCAATATCTGAGGCACATGTGAAGGAACTGAACCTGAAACAAATCAACAATAAAGATTTGAAGAGGCATTAGAAATACGAAAGTTATTCTACTCTATTCAAATTCAAATTAATAGATTATTTTGTTTATTAATATGATGCTCATATTAATTTTATGCACAAACTGTATAAATAACTGATAATAAACTACTGTGTGAGTAAGTGCCTACTACTGTATGATAAGTGCTTTCATAACTTACTAGGGATTAAAGCCACGGGGCGAACTTTTAGAGAAGATCCAATGACGATTAGCAAATCACATTCATCTTTATCTTCTGCCATTTTGTCATGAAATTCGTCAGGTAAACCTTCTCCAAAGAACACTATATCTGGTTTCATAATTGGCTTTGGAGGTAACTGGAGGGAATCTGAAATGTTAGTGAAACTAAAGTAGTTTTCACACTCTTCATAAACAGATAGTTATTATGTACCACAACATTAAAATTCAGCCAAAAAAAACAAATATATAAAAGAATAATGTTTACCACAACATTAAAATTCAGCCAAAAAAAACAAATATATAAAAGAATAAT
>NC_069406.1:54469946-54500406 GCF_026875155.1 Cherax quadricarinatus | reverse complement strand
CAAAATTTTGGTTTGAAAACTCTCAGAATTACGCTCCTGTGAAGTTAGTGGTCTCGGCGACATAAAGCATCGGCGATTTCGCCGAATTCGACCCCTGTTTTTGGCCAATTCCGTTGTTCCAGTTGACCAAACTTGTAGCTATTTCTTTAGAACTCCATTTTTTCTATCAGTTGAGTACAAAAACTGCCCATTTACCGACTGGAAACTACCCAATAAAGTGGTCAGAAATTGGCAATTTGGCCAATTTCACACAAATTAAAAAAAGATGCCAATTTCAAAATGGGTCAGAATAAACAATGTAGACATTCTTGGCACTAAAATAGCATATCCTCTGTTCATCAGTCATGTCTCTAGGCCCCTCTTATATTACTATTGCTTTCTATTTTGATATTATATTCATACAAAAAATAGAAGATTTACCGTTATGCAGACTACTGCATTATTGTAAAAATGGTTATAAATAATATCAGTGCACTAGTGAAAGAATATTAGACTCCCCAGTTGACGTGTATTGGATGTGTGGTGTGATTTGCTTACTCCTGAACATCGGTAAAAGTCGAACATTTCCGCTACTTTGAGCTCAATTTCAAGGTCGTTTTCATCGTGAAACTATCAAAATCATCTCTATTTCTGTTAATACGTTTTCCATGTTATCACGTGAAACCATGAAACGAGAATACAACGATAAAATACTACATGAAAATACACCTCAAAGTCAGCGTTTTAATCCAAAAAAAAAAAAGGTCAGTTTTTTTCTCATTATGCACTGCATGCTGCAGGATTTTTTTTTATGTGGTGCACACTGACCACACAGACCCATTCTCTCACATATGGGCCTACCACCTTCTCCTGCTTAATTTGAGCCGCTAGAATTTATGCGTATTAATACTGTACGTCCAAAACACTGGCTCATAAGACGTATATATATATATTTTTTTTCAACAAGTCGGCCGTCTCCCACCGAGGCAGGGTGACCCAAAAAAGAAAGAAAATCCCCAAAAAGAAAATACTTTCATCATCATTCAACACTTTCACCACACTCACACATTATCACTGCTTTTGCAGAGGTGCTCAGAATACAACAGTTTAGAAGCATATACGTATAAAGATACACAACATATCCCTCAAACTGCCAATATCCCAAACCCCTCCTTTAAAGTGCAGGCATTGTACTTCCCATTTCCAGGACTCAAGTCAGACTATATGAAAATAACCGGTTTCCCTGAATCCCTTTACTAAATATTACCCTGCTCACACTCCAACAGATCGTCAGGTCCCAAGTATCATTCGTCTCTATTCACTCCTATCTAACACGCTCATGCACGCTTGCTGGAAGTCCAAGCCCCTCGCCCACAAAACCTCCTTTACCCCCTCTTTCCAACCCCTTCGAGGATGACCCCTACCCCTCCTTCCTTCCCTATAGATTTATATGCTTTCCATGTCATTCTACTTTGATCCATTCTCTCTAAATGACCAAACCACCTCAACAACCCCTCTTCTGCCCTCTGAGTAATGCTTTTATTAACTCCACACCTTCTCCTAATTTCCACACTCCGAATTTTCTGCATAATATTTACACCACACATTGCCCTTAGACAGGACATCTCCACTGCCTCCAACCGTCTCCTCGCTGCTGCATTTACCACCCAAGCTTCACATCCATATAAGAGTGTTGGTACTACTATACTTTCATACATTCCCTTCTTTGCCTCCATAGATAACGTTTTTTGACTCCACATGTACCTCAACGCACCACTCACCTTTTTTCCCTCATCAATTCTATGATTAACCTCATCCTTCATAAATCCATCCGCCAACACGTCAAAAACAGTCAAAAGTCAAAGGGTTTAAGCAAGACCACTAAATTTACATCTGCGTAATTCCGTAAGTTTTCTATCAAATTTTGCTTTTCTGATGTCATTATTTTAAAGATTCTCTACCTTTCAGATAATTTTTGTTTAATCGTGTCACTGTCAGCACTTAACTTTGGGGTCACAAAAGTGAAAGGATTCAGTCTGGGATAAGCCACAATTTTTTTCTATTTATCCAACACTGTACTGTGATTCAAAAAGCAATCTGAAATGTTTCTGGCTGTTGACTGTTGTTCACATGCTTATGGCAGTGTTTATATCACTAGTATGTAAGGTTAGAGCATTACAGTACTATACAGTGATAACAAATAAAAATTGGTAAAATAAAGACATTTTTGACATCCCTCACCTGAAGAAATTGCAGGTGCTAAAAAAGTTTACAACAAATTACAAATCAACTATGCTGATGTTTTCTTTAACAATATTATGTGCAAAATAATTCTGAATACAAATTTTATTCAGATATTAGTGATAGTTTTGAAGCTTATAATTTTCGTTAATTATTTTTGTTTATCTTCAATATGTTTGATTTTCAAAATCTTTGCATGTTTTGATACGAGAAAACAAATACATCCCCACTATGTATCTGGAAAGATTTTCAATCAAGAAAAAATAAAAAAGTGCATATGTATTTCCTTTCTCTCCAGGGAAGAATAGATTTTTGAAAACTACTCTTTATATTTAATTTTTCTAAAGTGTTCACCATTATTTGACAAGCAAAATTACACCATAAAATAAATCTCACCTGGTAATCTTGAGGCAACAGTCTCCCGAATTTTAGGGGCCCAACAAGCTCTGAGTGCTTCAATATCACTCTCATCACGAGGATGTGGAGCATTCTGAGGGGCCACTAGCGATGATCCAGGAAAAGAATTGGTATCCTCTCCATCAGCACTACTTATATTTACACTGGTTGATGGAAGGGGTCTGGGCGGCAATTCGCTTATTTCAGTCATACTTTCTTCCGTACAAAGGTCTTTCCAACCGTTTCCTAATCTGCAAAAGAAAAAAATAAGAATAATTCTGAAACTTTTTTCACAATTTTTTTCATCTCAAACAGCTACTCCCGTCAGGGCAGGGTGATCCAAAGAAGATGCATTCACATCATTCTTTTAAATGCAGTCATTGCTAGAAGTGTGCTGACATCACAGTTCAGATTACCCTCCAACTGCAACATCCCACCCCTCCTTCAGAGTGAAGGCACTCCCTTTCCATCTCAGGCACTCAAGTCCGACTAACTGGTTTCTCTACAGTATCCCTTCAAAAAAGTTACCTTGCTCACTTTGCAACATGTCCATTAAAAACTTTGTCTCCATTCACTCCAAACATGCTCACACAAGCCTGCTGGATGTTCAAGTCCCTAAAACTTAAGCCTCTATTACCCCTCCCTCCATACTGTTCCTGCCCTCCTCCCCAGATTATACACCCTCTTCATCCTCTATATGACCAAACTACCTCAAACAATCCCTCCTTGGCCCTCTGAATTATACTCTAGGTGACCCAACATCACTTTTTAATTTCTGCACTCTAAGACTATACTGTGACATTATTTGAAGACAATCATGATAGTGTACAAATTTAATAATATCAACTATCCCCCCCAAAAAATATTGTGGAGTTTTCACTGGGGAAAGGGAAAGGGGGGAGGTGTCATACAGTCAAGCCTCTGCAGCCTACTGCAGAGGTTTCACTGTACGGACACTGGGAACTGGAACATAATTAAAATGCAATTAAACTAATCAATAGAGTGAAAGATGAATGTAAGGGATCTAGGAGCAATTATACAGGAAACTCTTTCATTCACAAATACAATAATGCTATTACCACCATATGAAAAATGGTTAACTGGATAACGTGAATCCTCATGAACTATCAAGCCAATAAATATTACTCTTTAGAGAATGTGTAATCACAAGACTGGAATACCAGTAATACTGTACACTAACTCACCCATTTACAGCAGGAATTGCAGATCTGTAGATTGTACAAACATCTTCCAACACCCTTATCAATTCGAAAAAAGTACCTAAATTATTGGGAGTGTCTTTGATATCTTAAACTTATTTCCCCAGATTCCAGCCCCCTCCCCAAAAAATATTAATTTTTTTTGGGGGGCGAGGCATTATGTAAAATTTAAAAGGGGGGTTAAGCAGTGGAACAAACGGGTTCTGACAAAAACTGTTAAAAGCGGGGGAAATATTTAGTGTTGGAGGGGTTGGTCTTTTTCTTTCAACACACCTCCCCGTTATCCCAAAAAAGGGAGGGTCCCCCCAAACGAAAAATTTAGAAAAATTTATACGGGGAAGGGGTTATAGTCCTTGCCCCCGGCATTTTAGTCGCCTCTTACAACAAATGGCTTACGGAGGAAGAATTCTGTTCCATTTCCCCCATGGGAAAAAGAGGAAATAAACAAAAATAAAAAATAAAAAGAAAATAAAAGAATACCTAGAGGGGTGTTTTTATTATAGGGCTTTTTTAATGTATGTTTTGTGTGCCCTAAGTGTAATTTGGGAAGAAACAAGACTTTACCTGAAATTTGCATTTTTATGGACAGACAAAAAGACACCAGCAACCCTATCATCATTGAAAAACAACTACGGGTTTTTTTCTTTGTACACTCACTTGGCAGGACGTAGTACCTCCCTGGGGGGTTTTGTGTTTCCCAAATCTACAAACCTTAGGGGGAAAGGGGGTTGGTATTTTTTTTTAAATTTAAATGTAGGGAAAGAGGGGAAGGTACCTAGTAAATTGGGCCCTGAAAAACATTATAGTTCTTTTTTATAAAGGGAAAAGGGACAAAAGAGATTTTTAAAAATTTAAATAGAAGTTTCCCGAGTTTTACCGGGTTTAAAAGGTATGTTAAGACAGGACCCAGGATTGCAGATGAAAAAGGAGGTTTTGAGAAGGGGTAGGGGGTTTTTGGTAGTTTAAAGTGGTTTACATTAAAGCATAAAAGGGAAAACATTTTTTAATTTAAAAAATAGGGAAGTTTTAAATTGCATTATTGGATTTAAAAAAGGCCCTATGTTAGAAAAGAGGGGGAACAATGTGGCAGAGGTTGAAAGTTTTAAGGAATGGGTTAAATAATTTTACTAAACGTTTGTAAAGGTTTTTCCCGGGATAGGAGGAAAGGTTAGGGTGGTAGGAGAGGGGGAGTTATTTCCCCAGAAAAAGTGGTCTTAGTAAAGAAAAGTAAGTAAATTTTTATTTCTTTGAAAAGGGTTTTCAATGTGTAATTAAAAATTTTGATTTGTAAGTCCCAAAGATAGCCATTTTATCATCCCAAAGGCATTTGGGGCCCAAAAAAACCCAAATACATAGAAATTTAAATTTAAAAAACTAGTTTAAGATAATATTTACATAGTACTTTTTTTTTAAAACTAGAAAAGGGAAAAAGAGTGGCTGTTTTTTTACAATCTTTTTTAAACTTAAAAAAAATTCTCATTTGAACCTATTAAAAGGGTGAGTAGGGTTCGGTAAAATAAGCTTGAAATTGCACACAAAATCTACCTTACAAGTAAGGGTTTGAAGGTGGTAATTTTTTAAGGGAAAAGGGCCCAAATTTAAAAACCCAAGGCCCAACAGGGAATAAAGAAAATTTAAAGCAGATGTTTTGGCAGTTTTTGGTTAATATGAAAAATTAAATGTTTTTATGGTTTGGGCCCGGAATTGAGAGCCTGGGAGGTAAACATAATAAAAATATTTGTAGAATTTTGGGTTTTGATAGGGTTTTAATATTGGGGAAAATAAGAGGGATTTTTTAGCAAATTTAAAAATTTTTAAAAGGGCTGTCGGGGACCCTTTTGACCTTTTCCCGGAAAAGAGATTCCAGATTTTTCGGGCCTTTTAGTGCAAGCTCCTTGCATAGTGAAAAAACCTACCCGGGGGGGGGTAAAAACCCACAATCAGAGTCAAAAAAAACTCCAAAACTTTTCGTGTTAGAGGTCGGGATTTTTTGGAGACTCTTGATCGGGGGTTTTTCTATCCCCCCCCTGTGGTTAGGGTTTGTTTGCAATCTTTGTCATTATGTTTTCTTTGGTCTTGCTTTTGTGAGAGTTGACTCGAGGGATTTTAAAAAGTGCCTTATCCCTCAGAAAGGGAACCATGGTTTTTTAAAAACATATTTATAGATGGGTTGTAAAGAAGTAAATGTTGGGTGTTGGGGAGGGGTGGGATTAATTATGCTGATTAAAAATAAAAAAATGGAAGTTGCCCCCCCCTTTACTTTTGCTGATGTTTTGGGATTTTTTTGGAGATTCGGGTGGAGAAGTTGAAAAGGTTAGTGTTTGAGTTTGGAGGGGTGTGTAAAGGAAGAAAGTTGTAAAGGGGGCATGACAAGAGTAAGGTGATAAAGGGTATAAAAACAATTCAGAAAAGGGAAAAAATTAGATATCAGGACGGGGAGGAAGGGAGTGGGGAAGAAAGTGAATGTGTTCAGATATTTGGGAGTAGACTTGTTGGCGGGGGGGTTTAAATTTTTGAAGGAAGAGGTAAACCATAGAATTGTGGAAAAAAAAAAAAGGTGCTAGTGCATCGGGGTATCTGGGGAGACAAAAAACTTTTCCCATGAAGGAAAAGGGAAGGGAATGTACGGGGAGTATATTTACCAAAAAAATTTTTCTTTTGATGAAGGAGGGGGTTTGGGAAAAAGCGTGATGTTGTGTTTTAAGGGGGAATGTGTGGCATAAATCCTAAGTAGAGAATTTGTAGTGCGGGGAAATTAGGTGTGGGAGTTACAAAAAGCATATACCCTAGGAGGGGAAAGAAAGGGGGGGTTTTTAAAAGGGTTTTTGTGTGAAAGGGGGCTTTTGGAATACGGGCAGGCCCCTTGTGAATGTATTTGAAAGGGGGGGAGACGAAGGGTTTTTTGGGATTTGGGAAAAGCGGTTGGAGGTGGCAGGGGTATATTTTTTTTGAAGGTTCCGGGCCCCCCGACTTAAAAGTCCTGGAGAGGGGAAAACTACAGTGCCACATTTTAAAAAAAAGGGTTTTGGGGATTTTTTGCTGTTTGGGGGCTTTCTGAACTGTCTTATCCCATGCCTCTGCAAGAAAGTGATTTTATGTAAAAAATGTTTCTTTTTTTTTTGGGGGTCACCCTCCCTCTGTGGGAAAAGGGGCCAGTGTTAAAAAAAAAATTATTATTTTACAAAAAATATTTTTATTTTAGCAGTTTTTTAAATTAATTTTTTTATGTTTAACATTACAAAAGTGAAAAAAAACCCTGTGACAAAGTAAAATTTATTTTCCCACATCCCCGTCTCCAAAAAAGTTAAAAATCAAAGGTAAGGTGTCGTGGGGTTCAGATTAATCAATATCTGAGGACATGTGAAGGAAAATTGAACCTAAAACCCAAATAACAATAAAGTTTTAAAGGGGCATTAGAAAAACGAAAGTTATTTACTCTATTAAAAATTTCCAAATTTAAATAGATTATTTTGTTTTTTAAAAGGGATGCTATTTTAAATTTTATCACAAATGTATAAAAAAAATGTTGTAAACTACTGTGTGAGAAAAGTCCCCCTACTACTTTTTTGAAAAGTGTTTTTCCATAACTTATAGGGGTTTTTAAAGCCACGGGAGGGGAACTTTTAGAGAAGACCCAATGACGTTTTGCAAATCAAAATTCTTTTTTAAATCTTCTGCCTTTTTGCCCTAAAATTGTAGGTAAACCTTCTCCAAGAACACTATATTTTGGTTTCAAAATTGGCTTTGGGGGTTAACTGGAGGGAATCTAAAATTGTTTTTTTGGGGAAACAAAAATAGTTTTCCCCCCCAAACTCTTCATAAAAGATAGTTATTATTTACCACAACTTTAAAATTCACCCAAAAAAACAAATATTAAAAGAATAATGTTACCACAACTTTTAAAAAATTTCGGGCCAAAAAAAAAAAATATAAAAAAGAATAATGTTGTTGCAATGACAAAAGGGGAAATCCCTTTACCCATTACTGCATTACCTTTTTAAAATGTTCACTATTTTAAACCCTTTCAAAAATTTATTAATCCCAATTTTTGTTTTCACGATAAAAAAAATGAGTTATGTAGTTCTTAGTCAGATATTTAGGTCTTTCAACCCCAGTACCATAAGCCAGTCTACCCGGGCTACCAAATTAAAGGAGCAAAAAAAAAGGGTTTTCTGAAAAAAACTTAAAAAAAAATTTTTTTTTAAGTTTGTAATATAGTTGAAAATGATAATGCCAAAAAAGCTCTTATTGAAAAAGGTAAAAACAATAATCTTGTTTAAAAAATAAACTTAATTTTTGAGAATGTTTAATCCACAGGGGTAAAGGAAAATTGGGTTTTTTATTGAGCGGTAACCCCTCTACAGTGGGTGCCCCCAAACTGGAAAAGTAAAATGACAAAAAATAATTTGCTTTTCAGGGCCATCTCATAGCATAAATCGGGGAAATTTACAGGCCCCACCATCACAAAATCCGGAAATCAGACTTTCCGGTTCCATCAGTTATTCGGCACTAATTTCGGCTATCTAATTTCAAATTTCCAGGGTTGCCACCCCAAACCCTGTGGAAATGTTTGGGGGCATATTTGTTGTACAAGTCTTTCCAAATTTTTCTTTTTCTCCTTTTTATTCTTAAAATCTGTTATTTTTAGCCCTAGCTTTGGTTTTCCAACAAATAAAAAGAATTTGCCTCTCGTTGTGTAAACCCACTTTGGGTCCTTTAAAAAGAAAAGGGTGGCCCATTGAAGCCACTGTCAGCTGCCATGGGGGCGGGTTCATGATCGGGGGGAATTGCTTTATTATTACACTAATTTTTCCAATACTACGGCTCATTTGCCTATCACAATTGTTTTAAAGGAATGGCAAAATTTAAACAATATAAGTAAAATAAAAACATTTTAAAATTACTCCAAAATGAAAAATATTTGGATAATACCAAGAGCTAAAGGGAGGTTTTGAAGGGGGAATATGGGGATAAAGTACCATTCCCCTACCCCTGTTTTGGGGGGCTTATATTAGGGGAAAAATGGGGGATAGCACAGGGTTTAATAAATTTACACTCGAAACCCCGCACCAAAAAATTTGAAAAAAAAAAAGCTATTTTCTCTCTTTAAAATTTATCACAAAATGGGCAGATATGTGTAGAAAAAACCTGGGTAGCCCAAAAAAGTCAGACAAAAAGCTTATTTAAAAGTACCTGGCTTGGGCTACCCTACATGATTTTTGGTAAATATTCGATTTCCCAGCCAGGGTAGAAACTTTTGGGGGGTTTTCTTTACATCTGTCGTCAAATTTCACCATCAGAAAAAGGGGTTTCCGGGGTTTTTTAGGGACTGGGGTGGATTTTTTATCCGGGGAAACACTGACCTAATTTGCCTTGAAATGCTTAGCATAAAAAGGGGTTTTCCCTATATAGTAGTATGTCACTGGGATCAGCCGGGCTGTGGTTTGTACGTTGGACTAATTTTGGCCGGGCAGTAATACCCTGGTTAAATCAGGCCCTGATCCACCGGGGGCCCGGGTTCAGGGACTCCCCCGCGGGGGCGTTGACCCCCGGGAAAAACCCTTTCCAGGTACCCCTGTATACCAGGGTATATGTACTTTTAAAGTAAATAAAGTTATTTTATTATTTTATTGTAATCATTATTTTTTTTTTAACTTGTTTGTTGGGTACCCTTAAAAAAAAATGGGCAATGTAGGGATGGAAAAGGATATGTTTAAAACGTACGTAGTATGCATGCACTTTCGGGAGAGAGAGGGGAGAGAAGAGGGGGAGAGAGAGAAGAGAGAGAGAGGGGGGGGGAGAGAGAGGGGAGGGAGACCCTGGAAAAGAGGGAGGGGGGCCCTGGGGAGAAAAGAGAGAGAAAAGAGGAGGGGAGGAGAGAGAGAGAGAGGAGAGAGAGAGAGAGAGAGAGAGAGAGAGAGAGCCTGAGAGGAGAGAGAGCCTAGAGAGGAGACCTGGAGAGGGGGCCCTTTGGAGAGAGAGAGCCGGGAAAAGAGGGGGGAAACCCCGGGAAGGGGGAGAGAGAAAAAGCTGAGGAGAGAGGGGAAAGCCTGGAGAGGGGGCCTGAAAAGAGAGAGCGAGAGAGAGGGAGAGGGGAGAGAGAGAGAGAGAGAGAGAGTAAAGGGGGAGTCTGAAAAGGAAAAGGAGAGTGGAGTGAGTTGAGAGAGAGAGAGAGAGAGGGTTTTGGAGAGAGAGGAGAGAGAGCCCAGAGAGAGAGAGAGGAGTCTTGAGAGAGAGAGAAAAACCCCTTGGGGAGAGAGAGAGAGAGAGATGAGAGAAGAGAGAGGGGAGAAGAGGGGAAAAAGGAGGAGAGGGGAGAGAAAAGGAAGGAAAGGAGAGAGAGGAGAGGGGGAGAGGAGAGAGAGAGACCCTAAAGGGGAAAAGAGAGTGAGAGAGAGAGCCTGAGAGAGAGAGCCTAAAGAGAGAGACCCCTTGAGAGAGAGAAAAAAGGCGAGAGAAAAGAGGGAGAAACCCTGAGAGGAGGGGAGAAACCCCCTGAGAGAGAGAGCCTGAAAAGGGGAGAGCGAGAGAGAGAGAGAGCACCGGGGGGTTTCCTGAAGGAAGGGGAGAGGGGAGGGAGAGAGGGGGAGAGAGAAAAGGGAGAAAAGGGGAAGGAGAGAGAGAGAGAGAAAGAGAGGGGAAGTGAAAAAAAACAGAGAGAGGGGGGAAAGAAAAGAGAGGAAAAGAAAGACGAGGAGAGGGGAGATGAAAAGGGAGAGAGGGGGAGAGAGATGGAGAGAGAGGGGAGGGGAGAGGGGAGAGAGAGAGAGAGAGAGAGGGGGAGAGAGAGAGAGAAAGAAAGAGGGAGGGGAAAGACAGAGGAGAGAAAAAAAGACAGAGGAGAGGGGGACAGGGGAGTCACAATTTACGCTCCCCTTGATTTATGCCCCACTTTCTTGGTTTGCCTCCCCCCCCTTATCTGCAAACTCCCTTGACAAGAGTAGAAAACGAGAAAGGAGTTCATCTCTCCCCCTGGCCCCCAATCCTGGAAAAAGATCTGTCATTTAGCAGACCCTTTTAAACCCATAGGGGGGAAATGTGGGGGGCCTTATGTTATGTTAAAAGGGCCAAAATATTGTCAAAAAACCACATTTGGATCCATTCGAGGACAGCGTGAAACAAGTTTTTATCCCCAAGCGGGCAGGGGGAAAGCAGAAAACTTCCCCCTCGGGGCGTCCCCTTCCCCAAAACATAAATCCTTTGGATCATACATACCAGGATACTCGAGTTTTGGAACAATTGTACAGCATAATGATGTCAACGAGAAAAACTCAGTTGATAAAAATGAAAATGTTCCCCACGGGATGGCCCCAACTTCATCCTTTTCCCCTACTTGTATGTCTCATAAAAAAAATGCTTTTCAAATGGCTGATGTAGGTAACGCTCTTAGCTTCCCAAAATAAAGTTGGGAAACCCTTAAACCTGTAAATAGCTGTCAAAAAAGCTAGGGACCCTTTAAACCCCTTGTAAAACCCCTGTGTAAAAAAAAAAAAAAAAAAAAAAAAAAAAAAAGAGAGAGCCTGGAGGGGAGAGAGGGGAGAGAGGAGAAGAGAGGAGAGAGAGTGAGAGAGAGAGAGAAAATAGAGGAGAGAGAGGGGGGAGAGAGAGCCTGAGAGAGACCCTGGGGAGGAGAGAGAGAGAGAGGAGAGAGGAGGGAGAGAGAGAGAGAGAGGAGGGGAGAGAGAGAAAAGGAGAGGCCGAGGAGAGGGAGAGAGGGGCCCTGAGAAAAGAGAGAGAAAGAGTGAGATAGAGAAGAGAAAATGAGGGAGGGGAGAGAGAGGGGGAGAGAGAAAGAGAGGGGAGAGGGGATGAGAGAGAGAAAAAGAGAGAGAGAGACAGAGGGGACTGAAAAGGGGAAGAGAGGGGAAGGGGGAAGAGAGAGGGAGGAGAGGGGAGGGGGACAGAGAGGAGAGAGGGACGGAGAAAATGAGAGGAGGGGTGAGAGGGGAGGAGAGAGAGAGAGAGAGGGTGAGACGTGTCACAGTCTGCTCAAAATTTTTTAATTTATTTAAAAATAGAGGGTTGGTGGGGAATAAAAACTGTTAAAGTGACTTTGTACTACTTACAACACTTATACAAGAAAACCCCAACCCCCTCCCTAAAGTGAATTTAAAAAGAAATTATCAGTGATATTTAAGTGGGGTATGTGAAGACAGGGTTTGTGAGTGGGGGGAAAACCCACCCGGCCTTAGGGTGATTTTCATATTCCCCTTCAGAGGTGAGATCTAATATTATATGTGTTTTGTGCTATGTACTAGCATCTGGTGCTTTTTAACAACATGGTGGTACAATGCAACATAGTGATTTGTGAACATTTTCCTTTAGGGGGAAAAGGGGAAATAGCAAAAAACAGTGTTTATTGATGATAGTGAGAAGGAAAACATTTTCCAGCCTAGTGGGCCCACTGCCGCCCTCATACCCCCCCTCCCTAAAAAAACCCCCCCCCAAAACGATACCCCAACCCCCCCCCACGTTCCCAACCAACCACCCTCTCTCTCCTGTGAACTTCAAAACCTAAAACCCTTTCTCTGGGATGACTTCACATCGAAAAAAATAGCAAGAATATTACGCTATTTGGCTATTGTCCATTTAGTTACGAAGGGGTTTGTGGGTATACCAAAAGGGGAAAAAATACTTCTTGTTTGAAAGGCCCCCCCCCCCCCCCTATTTGTTCCAACTACTGCCCACAGATTGCATTCAAGAAGAAAAATTTTTTTTGCACCCCGGGTTTGGGAAAATTTCAAAAAATTTTAAGGATGGGGGCCCTGGGGGTTTTAAAACGCTCTCGCTTAAACCCCGGTGAGGGCCTGGGTTCAAATTCCCAGCCAGAGTAGAAATTGGGAAAGTGTTTCTTTCAATTTGTTGTCTATGTTCCCATCGAAAAAAGGGGTTTACCTGGGTGTTGGGTCGACTGGTTGTGGGTCGCACCCGGGGGAAAATGACCAAAAGGGGGCCCTGGTAAACAAAATGGGCCCCCCGGGGGCGTTGCCCCCCGGAAAAACTCTCCCCCGGGTTTAAACTCCAGGTAACCCTTTGTGGTATATGGGGATACAAGCCTGGGCTCAGGGGGGAAAAGGGTTTCAGAAGCCCTACCTCGGGACTCCTGTCAAAGTAAAGACGGCCCTCTTGGGCTGTGTTGAAAAGTTGCGCTAAGTATAACCATCACAGGGAAGCACTTATGAGCCCCTAAAATTTCATTAGAAAACCCTACAAGAATTGTAAAAAGGGCCCATTTGCAAGCCTGATAAATTGACTTTAAGCTGTCAGTGTGGTGACACTTTTGGAAAAAAGGACTGGAAGCCCCACCTGGTTAAACTCGGGGGGTAAAAAAACTGGTGGGAAATTTGTATCGCTAAGGCCCCACGACGGGACAGGTTAAAAACCATACCTTTGGGTTTCAAACAAAATTTCCTTGCCCCCACCACAGGGGGGTACAAATCCTCTTCCCGCCCCGAGGGAAGCCTTGGATCTGTTAATTCCCCTTTACCCCCTGACATTTTTCTGCTTCACCCACGGGCCAGTCTATTGACAGTGACATACCATTCTGATCCTCACCTGTCAGCACCCTGCCGACACTATTCTAGAATTGGTGGGCCAGGCCCCCGTCAAAAGTTCTGGCCAGGATTTCTCCCCCAGAGAAGGGGTTGCATTTTAATGATCAGGGAACTATCACTCCCCCTGATCACCTATTTTGGCCGAAGTACGAACCCCCGGGACACATCTGTCAAAAACTGGTAGGGGAACGGGGGCAGAGGACGTGGAGGAGGACGAGGAGGAAGACATCTACAGCGGTCTCACCCCCCCAAAAACACATTTCCCAGGGGCCCAAAATTTGAGGAAAATTTCTAAAAAAAAAAGGGGAGGGGCAAAAAAACCCTATTTCCCCCCTCCGGGCACCAAGGCTGTGCTCCGCTGTCCCCGGAAGGGGCCCTGCCAACAACTCCCTGCGAGATACAGGTGAAAAATTCTGCTACAAAAAAGGAAAAAGGGAAAGGAAACCAGTGTGGGAAAAAAAAGGGAAATTTGCGGGGCGGGGCCCACCTGTTTAGAAAACCTGTTCTCAGAAAAAAACCCAGCAGGATCTTGAATTGGTGAACACTCCCCCAAAAACTTTCACCCACTTAGTACCCCTATCCCAGCCCAGCAGGTTGGGATTGTCCCTTTATTCCCAAGACCACAGCCCTTACATCCCTGCGCCTCCCTCAGTATACCTCTCTCAAGGGAAAGGCACCTTACTTTCCCCCTCCCAACCCCCACCACTCAAGCTGCCCAAACTTCATCTGAGGAGACGGGTCTTTTCAGAAATCCTGTGGGCCCAACTTTTTAGAGGTTTCATTTAATTTTGGGGAAAAGTTCACACATGGGTTTTGTAAAACACTGGGGCCCCGCCCCGGACATATAGCGGGTTGTTAAAAAACTTTTTTGGAAAGACGGGATTTAGAAAATTTTGCAAAAATTTGCTGGACACCTCAGGGGATGAAAAAGAGACAGGCAAGGGAAGGAGGTGGGTTGCTGTGGCTTCTCTAAAAGTGTTCATGCCCCGAATTGATGTTGCCACCCCTACACATCTTTGAAATGATGTTCCCTTTAAGGGTTGTATAAAAAATATTTCCTCTGTACTAGCAGGCAATGTCAGACCTCAGGGGGCAAATGCGACCCCATCAAATTCCTAATGGAAAATATTGATCCCCTTTTTGCTACAAAAAAACTGTCAACATATTATAATTTTTGGTTTACCTCAAACCCGGGCCCCCCATACAGAGGGACTTTTTATTACCTTTTTTGCAGTGTTTGAAATGAGAAAAATTTTGTTGATTTTCCCCACTCATATCTCTGGCTTTCCCCCTTGACCAGTAGTGAGTTTATCTGGAGGAAAGGGGAAAAGCACTTGTCAACCCCTTTAAATTTGTTGGATCGTCCCCGACCCCCAAAGGGGTTTTTTTTTCGACACTTAAGATCCCCAACCCGAACGAGGTGAGGAGTTTCCCCAGCACACCCCGGCTATGGGAAAGAGGGAATTGGGGGGCCGCCCTTTGCCCCGAGCCGCCCAATGAAATGGAATGCCCCTTTTCCAAGGGGATGTTGGGCAACCAAGGAAAGCCTTCCCCTGGGGCACCTCCTTAATCTACAACAAGAACACATTCCTCACCGGCAATATGTGGCGAAGCCTACAGATCAGGGCCTTTGGGTTTTGGGTTTCATTGTAGAGAGGGGTGCTACTTGCCCAAATACAAAACTTTGGGGGGAAAGGTTTTAAAAGACATCCTTCCACCTATAACCCAAATTGCACATGCAAGCCCGTAGGGATATGGGTGGGGTTCAAAAATGGGCCATTGCTAAAAAGGGGGTGGACCTAAAAAAAAGTTAGCATCGGTAGGGTAGGTCCAAAACCTGGTGGTCCCTGGTCAAGGACAGGGCAAGGTTATTGCCCGATGAAAATTATTCCACCTTTTAAATCCCCAAGATGGGACCACCTTTTAGTATCAAAAGAAGGCGGAAACCCCTTTGCTGAAAAACTTTGCTACCAAAAAGCAAGTTCCCGATAAACAAGGGGGCCCCCCTTGGTAGCTGCAAGAAAATGTGGGCAAAACTGTCAGTGGTAAAAAAGGAAAGGGGGAGGTGCATTTCCCACCCTTTTTTCGGGTTGACCAAAAAAAAGGGGTGTGGGGCCCCGACAAATTGAGCCCAAGATTGTTTGGGGAAGATGTGCAGACCCGCTAGCAGCACCCCTAACTCGCATCTTTCAGCACTGCCTAGTTTCAGTGTAAAAAGGGCCCCCTCTATGGGAAAAAAGGCAAATTTTAGGGCCCCGTTCACAAAAAGAAGAGCAGAGAGAAAAAACAGCAAAAATAAGACCCGTGTCACTCCTGGTTTAATAATGGTAAGATCCTTGGAAAAATAAAAATTTAAGACAAATGACAGAAGGGGGTTTTTTTACAACCCCCTCCTACTTTTTGATCGTCAATTTTGGCTTCAGGAAAGGTTTACTTGCTGCTGTTTTGTTGTTAAAAAATCTCACTAAGGGGCACCAGTCACGGGGTGAATCCCCAAAGGGCAAACTTTTTTGTGGTAGCCCCTGGACATTTCTGGCGTTTTTCGACCAGGGTTTTGGCAACCCGGGGGCCCCTTTTGCAAAAATTTAAGCACTGGGAATTGCAGGGCCCCCTACGTTGTTCCCCAGTGATTTCCTTCATGGTAGAAACTCTAAGTGTAGTTCTAATGGAATGGAATCGCAAGAATCTTATTGGGCAAGTGTTCCCCAAGGAAAACCCTGGGGGGGTCCCTTGTTATGGAATGTCTACTTCAACGACCTTCTTTACTCATCCCAGAATTAAAATGCATATGAAAACGACTGTCACTGGGCATTCAAATTATCCAAGGGGAAAAAATGCCAGCTGCCCCTAAGCTACATCAATCACCGCTGGGGAGCTATATCAGCTTGGGGAAATAGATGGCAAGGAACATTTGCACCTGAGAAAAAAAGCAAATGATGATCGTTCTTTGGCACCCTGGGTGGTAATGGGTGGTGCAAATAGTAAGGGTGAAAAGGGAGGATGTTGGAACCTGGAAGGGAAAAAGTTGTTTTCCTTGGGGGGAAATTTTAAATCCCAAAATAACATGAAGAAACCCCTTTTTTAAATCTTGCCCAAAAAAAAGGGAGCCAGGAAGCTTAATGGGACTTGCCCTAACTCCCTTTTGTTGACAGTAGGGGTTGCCGATTTATGTACGAAAGGACAAGTAGCCACACCCTTTAGTATGGGTCCACCTTTTCTTGGTTTGCCCGCCCCCCCTTTTATCTGCCCATGCTTGACAGAGTAGAGAACAGAGCAAAACGTTTCACTTCGCCTGGAAACCCCTCCGGAAGATCTGTTTATTTTTTAGCAGAGGGCCCTTTAACATAGGAGGGGTTGTGGGTGGGGCCCAAAATGTTATGACAAGGCCAATATTGCAAAATACCACACTTGGGGTTTACTTCGAGGACAGGGTGAAACAAGCCCTTTTATGCCACAAGACGGGCAGAAAACAGCAACTTCCCCTCCCGGCTGTACCCTTTTCCAGAAAATCACTCCATCTTTAGACATACATACCCCGGATGACTCGGTATGGAAAAAACATTCTTTTCAGCATAATGGGTGTCAACGAAAATTAAAATCAGTTGACAAAAGAAAATGCTTGCCCACAGGGTTGGGTCCAACTTTTATCCTGTTCCCTACTTGGATGTCTCTTTAAAAATTAAAAAAGCTTTCAAATGAGCTGATGTAGGGGAAAAAAGCTCTTAGCTTGCCAATTAAAATTAGGAAAACCTTAACCCGTAAATAGCTTTTTTCAATAAAAACTAGGGATTTCCCTTTAACCCCCCGTAAAAAAATTGTCAATAAAGCTAGGGATCCTTAACCCTTTTTCAAAACCCCGTGTAAAAAAAGAGAGAGGAGAGAGGGGGAGAGAGAGAGAGAGAGGGGGGACTGAGAGAAAAGGGGAAAAGAGAGGGGAAGGGGAAAAGAGAGAAAAGGAGAAGGGGGGAGAGAGAGGGGAGAAGGGGAGAGGAAAAGGACAGAGAGAGAGATCCCCTTTTGCTTTCAACACAACTGTCAACTTTTATAATTTTTGGTGGACCTCAACCCCGCCAAACCCTTTTACAGAGGGACTTTGATGACCCTTTTTGCAGTGTTTGACATGGAAAAATTTGTTGATTTTTCCCCCTCATATCTCTGGCTCCTCCCTTGACCAGTAGTGGTGATCTTTCCCGAAGGGGTAGTCATTGGGAAACCCCCCGGGGTTGGTTTGGGTCGTCTGACCCCAAGGCTGTTTTTACCACACTTAAGATCCCCAAAAGAAAGTTTCGGTGAGGAAATCCACAGGGAAAAACCTGGCCCATTTGGGGAAAAAGGGGGAAATTTGGGGGGCCCCCTTTTCTCTGAGCTCGCCACCACCGACGGAATGCCCCTTCTCCAGGGGGAGTTACAACCAAGTGGAAAAAAACCTTCATGGGACCCATTTCCCTTTAAACTGCAACCCAAAAAACACATTTCCCCACCGGCAAAAATGTGCAAAGCCTAAGATCAGCCTTGGTTTTTTTTTCGTTGTTTGAGGGCTGCTACTGCTAAGTTTCAAAAAATTGGGGAAGGTATAAAAGCATCCCACCCCCCCATAAAAAGGGAAAATTGCACTGAAAGCCTGTAGGATTAGGGTGGGGTGTTTTAAAAAATGGGGGCCCTTACTAAAAGGGAAAGGGGGAACTAAAAGGAAAGTTAGCCTCAGGTAGGGTAGGGTCCAAAACCTTTGGGGGTTTCCCGGTCAAGGCAGACAAGGTTATCTGCCTGATGAACTTATTCCACTCTAAATCGGCACAGGATGGGAAACCCCCATTTCTAAATAAATCAAGAGAAGGGGCGGACCTCTTTGTGAACCTTTGCTAACCCCAAAAACAAATTCCCGAAACCCGCAAGGGAACCCCCCCTTGGCTAGCTGAAGAACTGGTCAAAAAATGTCCAGTGGTGACAATAAGGCAGGAGGAGGTGCATTTCCCCTTTTTAAACACTTGACCCAAAAAAAGGGTGTTGGGCCCCGGGCAAGTTAGCCCCAAAATTTGTTGAGAAGATTTTGCAGACCAAACTAGCAGCACCCCCTAACTCGGATCTTTCAGCATGCCTAGTTAAAAGTGTAAATGGGCCCCCTCATGGGAAAAAAGGCAATGTAGTCCCGTTACAAAAAAGGGAAGGGGCAGAGCAAAAAATTAGAACTACAGACCAGTTTCATCCTGTCAAAACACTGGTAAAATCCTTGAGACCCCAAAAAATCTCAAGACAAAATTGGGCGTTTTTTTTGACTACCATCCTTTCTTTGTGGGTCGTAAAAATGGGTTCAGGAAAGGTTACTCGTGTGTTTTGTTGTTAAAAACCCCTCCACCCAAGTGGCACCGCACTGGATGAATCCAAAGTCAGCTGTGTGGTGCACTGGGGCATTGCTGGCGCCCTTTGCCGGGTGTGGCACCAGGGGGCCCCTTAGCAAAAAATTTTAAGCAACTGGGAATTTTCAGGTCTACGCTAGTCTCCCCAGTGAGTACCTTCCCTGGTAGATCTCTTAAAAATGGATGTCCCCAATGGAACCCGGGAAACAGCAAGGGGATCCTATTGGGGCAAGCGTTTTCCCCAAGGGAAATGTGCTGGGTCCCCCTGTTATGGAAGTTACTTTCCCAAAGGGCCTTCTTCAAACTCATCCCGAATCACATGCATATGCAGACGACTGTACAAATGACATTCACTTATCCCAAAAGAAAAAATGCCCGCTGCTCTAAGCTACATCAATCACCAGCTGAGAGGGTAAAATCAGCTTGGGGAAATAGATGGCAAGTAACTTTTTCACCTGAAAAAACGCAAATTTATGTTCCCTCTCTAGGACCATGTGGTAAAGTGGCGAAGGAAATGGATGAATGGGACGATGTTTGGCACCTGGAGGAGAAATTTGGATTTCCTTGGGGTTAAATTTGACTCCCAAAATAACCCCTGGGAAAAACCATGTTTTTTAAAACTTGCAAACAAGGCAGCAGGAAGCTTACAGCACTTCGCCCCTTCTGAAAACTGCTTTTACAGTAGGGGTTGCAAGATCCTGTACGAGGAAAAGTACGTTTACACCTTTGGGATGCTCCCCTTTCTTGGTTTTTTCCCGCCCCCCCCCCTAAACTGCGATGCCCTTGGGAAAAGGGAGAGAACAGAGCAAAACGTCCCCATCTCTCGCCCGGGCCCCTCCTGGATTTGATCTGTTTATTTCAGCAGAGCCTTTTTAAAAGGAAAGGGTGTGGGGGGCCTTACTGTTATTACAAGGCCAAAAATTTTTCAATTACCACACTTGGATCCACTTCGAGGACACGTGAAAAAAGGGTTTTTTTGCCACAGACGGGCAGAAAGCAGCAACTTTATCTGGCCCGTACCCTTCTCCAGAAAATCCCCTTCCCCTCTGGGGGTATACATACCCCAGGATGACTCAGTATGGGAAAACATTCGTACAGCATAAAGATGTCAACGAGATAACGGTTTAGTTGATCAAAAGAAAATTTCTGGGCCCACAGATGGCCTCCAAATTTATCCTGTTTTCCCCACTTGTATGTTCATAACCCAAAAAAGCTTTTAAATGGGGCGATGTAGGTAACAGTCTTAGCTTGCCAAAAAAAAGTTAGGAAACCTTAACCTGTAAAATGCTGTCAATAAAACTAGGGATCCTTAACCTTGTCAAACCCCGTTTTAAAAAAAAAAAAAAAAAAAAAAAAAAAAAAAAAGGGGAGAGACAGGAGAGGAGACAGAAAAGAGAGACAGGGCAGAAAAGAGAGACAGAGACAGAGAGGGAGACAGAGAGACAAAAGAAGAAAAGGGAGACAGGAGACAGAGGAAAAGAGACAGAGAGAGAGAGGGAAAAGGAGAAAAGAGGGGAGAGAGACAGAGGGCAGAGGGGAGAGAAAAGACAGAGACAGAGAGGAGAGAGAAAAAGAGGAGGGGGAGAGACAGAGGAGAGAAAAAAAGGGGAAAAACAGAGGGGGAGGGGAGAAAAGATGAGGGGAGAGACCGGGATTTAGAGAGGAAAAAGGGGAGGAGAGAGAAAAAAGAGAGAGAGAGAGGAAAGGGACAGAAGAGGGGAGAGAGACGAGAGAGAAAGGAAAAGAGAGAGAGAGAAGAGAAAAGAGGGCAGAGGGGAGAGAGAGAGGAAAGGGGCAGAGAGAGAGAGAGAGGGCAGAGAGAGAGAGAGGGGAAGAGAGAAGGGCAGAGAGAGAGAGACAGGGAGGGGAGAGAGAGACAGATAAAAGAGAGGGACAGTAGAGAGAGAGAAAAGATAGAGAGGGGAGACAGATAGGAGAGGGACAGAGAGAGAGAGAGAGGCAAAAGGACAGAGAGAGAGACAGAGGGCAGAGAGAGGAGAGAGAAGAGGGGGAAAAGAGAAGAGAGAGAGAGAGAGAGAGGATAAATAAAAACAAATTCCCTCCCCAGCCCTTAGCGCCTCTTTATGGGGATATTTTTGTTTTGGTTTTCATGATTGTATTTTTCGTTTTTTTTTGGGTTTTATTTTATTTAAAAAGGAAAATAATCTTTTGAATTTGTATGATTTTGTTGGGTTTCAAAAAAGAAAAAACACCTTGATATTTAGTCAAAATAGCAGAAATGTTCGATTTTTGCCACTGTTCAATGTGTTTAAATCAAGTTTTGGGGGAAATTTTTTTAAGTGTATTTTTTAACCCAGAAACTGTAATCTGGCCCACTACAGGTCCCAATGATGCCGGGGATTTTTTGATGGGGACCTGTATATGCATGACATCAATAATAAATACAGATTTTGTAAATAGGAAAGGGCCCCCCCTTTTCGGCGGTTTTCCCCTAATAAATCATTTCAAAATTTTGAACCCAAAAATGCTATACGGGGTTTACCCCACCTGACTTTTAATACGGTCAACCCCGCCCCACCTTGTTTTTTTACATTCTTCGTGAGCTCAGTAAGGCCCCTAAGTCTCTAAATTTTTTCTGGAACTCCAAAATTTTAAATGTTTTTTTAAAAATTTTTTCATATTTTATATATACTCTGATTAATTTTTTCTTATGTTTAAACCCGTAAATTTAAAAAAACTTACATACTGTGTGGCATGCGGTACACATTTTTAAAAACAGTAAGAGTGTCTTAAAGTCTCAGACGGGCATATTTGTAATGTAATAATAAACATCGGTTCATTTAAAAGTCGATATTACGTTAAATACACATTTTATTAATCCATCCCATGATATTTTTTTAAAAAATTTTATAATAAACACGATACATAACATAAAAAGATGATAAATCCCCCCCACAATAGAATAAATAAAAAATAAAAATGAGGGTTTTGGTAGCAAAACCGGGGCTTGCACAAAAAGAGCCATATTAGAAATGCTAATTTAATTTAAAAATAATAATAATCACCGGGTCTCATTAAAAAAGTTGAAAATTTTCGTTAATATACAATTTTTATTAACCATCCCTGATTTTTTTCAAAAATTTTTATAATAAAACACGATACATAAAAAAAAAAATGATAAATACCCCCCCTACAATAGGATAAAAACATAAATATTTAAGTGTGGTTAAACCAGATAACTTGTAAAAATGATGCCAAGGAAAAAACATTTTCCCCTAATCTAAATAGAGGAAAAAGTGTTACTGGGGGTTTAAATGTAGAAAAATTTTTCCCTTTTTTTATGTATGTAAGTAAGTTTATTTGGTATACACAAAAACAGTTACATAGATTATCATCAAACAAAAATTTTTGTGTAGGGGAAAACCCAGGATAACCCAAAAAAATCAGAGTGACTTATTTCCATTTCCTTCAATCCCCGGCATCATTTCTTCTCAAAATGATGTTACCCTGAGAATGGGAGTGTTTTTCTTTATTTTTCCACCGTATCAATGTGAGGGCAACTGTTTCACAATGTAAAATTGTACCCAAAAATAGAAAGTGTAACCTTTATTAAAAACTTACCTTCGCCCGGTTTTTTTTACCCTAACTCTGCGCCTGTCCTTCTCATGGGACTCATTCTTTCTCCTCTCATTTATTCGTTTTATTCATTTACTTACTCCTGACCCTACATTAAGACTAAAAATATTTTAAGGTAAAATAATGAGTAACTGTATATTCATTTTATCGCTCTGGGATTCTTTAAATGTAATAGATATTAGTGTAGGTGGGGGTTTTGGCCCCGGTATGGTAGCCCGGCCCGACTACCCTACATACCACACTTTTATTTTTTACAATAAATACTAATCAAATTTAAACCCCATATTTTTTTAAAATGTATGGAAGGGGTAAGGTACCCAGGGGTTGGCCCGAGAGCATGCATAGTTTCCCTTTTTATAAAGGCAAAGGGGGTAAAAGAGAGTGCAAAAAATTAAAAGGGGGATAAGTCTGTTTAGTATACCCGGCAAAGGTGTTTTGGTAGAGTTATTATTGAAAGAATTAAGAGTAAGAGGGAATAGGATAGCAGATGAACAAGGGGGGGCTTTGGAAAGGTAGGGGGTGTGTGGACCAGGTGTTTGCAGTGAAACATATAAATGGGAAAAGTATTTAGAAAGGCCCAAAAAAGGTCTTAGTGGCATTTATGGATTTTGGAAAAAAGGGATATGATAGGGTGGATAGGGGGGGCAATGTGGCAGATGTTTCAGGTTATGGTTGTACGAGGTAGGTTATGAAAACAGTAAAAAAGTTTTTACCAGGATAGTGAGGGTCAAGTTTGAGTATGTAGGAAAGAGGGGGAAAATTTTTTCCCCGGTAAAATAGGCCTTTGACAAGGATGTGTGATGTCACCGTGGTTGTTTAAAAATATTTATAGATGGGGGTTTTTAAAAAAAAGTAAATGCGAGGGTCTTGGCAAAAGGGGCGTGGGGGTTAAAAAAATAAAGAAAACACACAAAGTGGGAGTTGGGACAGTTGCTCCCTTTTTGATTACACCCGTGCTCTTGGGAGGGTTCTGAAAAGAAGTTGGGAGAGATTGGTGGATTTAATTTTGGTTGGGTGTTTCAAAAGAAGGGAAAAATTTAAAGTGAATACAGGAAAAAGGGAAGGTTTTTTGAGGGGTAACAAAAAAATTAGGTGAGAAAGTTTGGATATCAGATTGGAAAAGGGGGAGAGATGGAAAGGAGGGGGAATGATTTCAGGGTATTTGGGGGTGGACGTTTTTCAACGGATTTGGGGCTATGAAAAAATGAGGTGAATCATAGAATTGATGAGGGGAAAAAAGGGGAGGGTGCACTTTGGGTCTGTGGAGAAAAAAACTTTGTCCTTGGAGGCAAAAGAGGGGGAAAGTTTTTGAGTTTTAGTTTTACCAACGCTCTTATATGGGTGTGAACATGGGTTTATGAATGTTTGGGAGCGGGGGAGGGAAAGGGTGGAGGCAGTGGAGTTTTCATGTCCCCGGGGCAATGTGTGGTGGGAATATAATGCAGGAATTCGTTAGTTTGGGAAGTTAGGGGAGGTGCGGGATTACCAAAACTGTTGTCCAGAGGCTTTAGGAAGGGTTGGGTTTAGGTTGGGTTTTGGGCATGTGGAGAGAAGGAGCCCAAACAGAAAAAACTTCCCCCAAAAGTTTTATCAGTCTGTAGTGGAAAAAAGGCGGGGTTGGGGTCGGCCTAGGGGAAAGGGTTTGGGGGGAGGGGGGAAAGGAGGTTTTGTGTGCGAGGGGGGTTGGACTTCCAGCGGGCATGCCCGGGAGGTGTTTGATAGGAGTGAATGGAGGCAAATGGTTTTTAATTTCTTGACGTGCTGTTGGGGTGTGAGCCCCCAAAGTAACATTTAAAGAAGGGGGTTTAGGGGAAAAACCCGGCCCGGTGGAATTGGTTTCCCGGAGATGGGAAGTACAGGCCTGCATCTGGGGGAGGGGTGTTAATGTTGCAGTTTTGGGAAATGTAGTGTAAAAAACACCCCTTTTGGCAAGACAGTGATGGATGGGAAAGATTGGGGAAAATTTTTTTTTTTTTCGGGCCACCCCCGCCCTTTGGGGGGAAAGGGGCAGTTGGGTAATTTAAAAAAAAAAAAAATATTTTTAAAGGGAAGTAATGAGTGAACTGTATATACATTTTTTTTCGCTCTGGGATGCTTAAATATCATAAAAATTTTTTTTTATGTGTGGGTGGGTTTTGGCCCTGGGTATGGTAGCCCGGCTGACTACCATACATTTCCCCACTTTATTTTTTTACAATTAAATTTTTACTTGTCTCACCCCAGATTAAGACTATAAATATTTTAAGGTAAGTAATGAGTGCACTTGTGTGATTGTACTTTTTTTTTTTTTGATTTCGGTTCTATTGCTAACTTAAAAATATGTTAGGTAAAATTGTTTTCTAGTGTTTGTATGCATTTGTAAGTGGAAAAAAAGGGTTTTTCCACTTTACGGCGGTTAGCCCGGAACCTAAAACCCGCCGTTTAAAGTGGGGCCCTTTCCCGTATATACTTGTTTGTGTTTTCAAAATTTTTTTTTGAATTTACACAGTGGGTTCTTTTAAAATTTATTTAAAACAGGTAGAAAAAAAAAAAGGCCCCCGGTTTTAAAAAGTGGAAAAAAATTTAAACAAAACTGTTAATTTTTTATTTTTAAAAAAACTAAACAATCATGAATGCAAAATAAAAAGGGGACAGTGCTAAAAAAGAGAAATAAAAGTTTTCCCCCAGTGACAAAAATTTAAAATACCTGGCGGTCTGGGGAGGATTAAAAATATGATGGGTGGTGTGTCTTTTTGTTTTTACTTTAGGCCCCATCTAGTGATCTGTTTTTGGGAAATTAAAGAATGACATTTTTTATTCCTGCCACTTGTTCAAAAGTGTCGATATTTCTGCGTGTAATTCCGCAATAATTTATTTGTTTTTATTAGACGAAAAAATCTGCAAGTTATACATCAGTCAGAAAATTTCTGATAAAATTTTACGAAATATTTAAAAATTTTTTTAACAAAATCATAAGCAATTTAGTTTTCTTTAAATAACAGAAAAGTAAAACCCCTCAATTTATTGAACTATAGGAAAGAGGGGGTCCAGAATCCCAATTTATTGTACAAAAACAATGAGATTGTTTTTCTATGATGTAACAATAACAGTTCTTAATTTAACAAACTTTGTCATTAAACTGAAATCAATTTATTCGTGGACAATAACAAAAATTTAAAATTATCAAATGTTGTCTGCTTTTTTCTAAACTTGTAAAAAAATGGATTTTTTTAAAAATCCAAAAATCCTTTAAGTTTGAAGTCAGTTAAATAAAGGGGTTTCACTGTATTGCAATTTAAACAAAAAAATTGTGACTGCAAAGGGGATTTAAACCCCCACAAATGAAAGATATGTCCAACATCAAGACAAGATGACATGGGTTCAAGCCCTTCCCAGTATGTAGTTTGTTAAAAAATAACTGGGAAAACTTTCAAGTTTTAAACATATAGTCTCTCCCACTTAACGACATATGTTTGTGAGAGTCGGACTTATGACCACTCTCACCATATCAACCTAAGTAATGTGTATTAGAGCTGTTTTTCCTCTTTCTGCTATTCAATTAAAAGTACACTACCGTATAACATTTAAAAAAAATTTCAAAAATTTATAAATGGTGCAAAAAGGGGACATTAAAATAATATCTAAAGATGGTTGACCAAACCCCCCTACCAGTAAGTATGCTCCTCGCTTAATGACCAATTCGTTTATGACCCACTCTTAGGGAAAAAAAATCTGTCATTAAACAAGGAGAGATGTATTCGAATTTTCATTAAAAAAAATTATTTTCTCAATAAAGAGGTTTAAGCTATCAAACCCCGCTAAATATCACCACATATGCTGGGAAAATTTTAAATTTTACTCTTGCTAATTTTTTTGCCCCCTTTTTTCTTCTAACAGAAAAAAGGTAATTTAGATTTCATCTATTGTGCATCTGAAGAGAACTCTGACAACCAAATTTTAAAAAACATTAAGTTTTTAAAATTTCATCATAATATATTAAGCACTACTTTAATAAGGCAAAGTGAATTAATCACTATGATTCATTAGGGTAAAAAAAAAAAAAGACAAAAATTAAAATTTTGCAAGAAAATGGAAGATTTAAGAGAAAATTAAAAATTTCTTACCTTACATAAAAATTAAAATAAATTTTCAATAAACTAATAAAAGACAACAATTTATATTTAGATTTAAATCAGATTAAAGTGGTATTTACTCGAACAGTAGAACAAATAATACAAAAAAATTGGCAAGGAAACAGCAGCAGTGTGAGTTTTATCTTAGTTAAAAAAGGCAAAATTTAAAAAAAGAATTATGGGGAAATTTTTTAGGAAAAAAAAGGGGAATGGGGAAAAACAAAGGTTTCTATTCTGTCATCAAAATCCCATATCAAAGCATGCATGTCTTTTCATTAAAGCTATTGTTATTTTTTGGTCAAGTGAATATTCACCCCCCCTCCTCCAAGAAAAAAAGTTAACCAAATTACGGTATTTTTTAGAAAATTGGTATGCTTTTTAATTTTATATCAAGTAAATTTTTTGCAAATTAAATTAGGATTAGTCTTGGTGCAAAATTTAAAATGCTATTAAAAATTTACATAATTTTAGTTAACCACTTTTTTTGGAAAAGGGGGGGTGTAAACCTTTGTGCAATTCATTATTCCTTCTAGTTAACACATTCACACATTCAATCAACCATTCTCTTCAAGAACCCATGAACATCAACCTACATATGGCCCTCCACTTTTCCCCCCTCTCTCCTACTACCTTAACCTGAGCCTTTCTATCTGTATAAAAACTCTTTACTGTTTTTTTGTAACCTACTATTATTCCATACATTTGCAACATTGCCGATGTCTGGGATTTTTTGCCTTTTGACACGCTTTACCTACAAGGAAGGCTTCTTTTCCCCAGGCTTTTTTTTTTTCCCCAAAGTCAGCCGTCTCCTACTGAGGGAGAGTACCCCAAAAAAAAAAGAAAATCCCAAAAAAAATATTTCAGATCATTAACACTTTCCCTATCTACATAATCACTGTTTTTGCGAGGCACCCATACAAAGTTTAGAAAGCAATGTAAAAGATACTAACATATCCCTTATATAACATATTTTCTTTAATTTTATACAGTGAACCCCCCCGGGTTCGTATTTTTTTTTTCCAGAAGTATGTTTTAGGTGCCAGTTGATGAATTTTTCCCATAAAAGGGTATTTTTGAATAATTTTTTTTTCCCCCCCTTTCAGGGCCCCCAAAAATACATATTCAAACGCACCTTAATAAAAAACCTTACTAATTGGTCGCATTGGGGGGTGATCGTTTTAAGGGGGGTCCACTGTACTCCCCCTGTCCCTTTCCCTTTTACAAAAGACCTTAAGTATAACACTATAACCAGTCTTTAAGAACCTTGCCCCCATTCAGTATACAGGGACCCCGCTAAAAATCACTCCCAACTCGACCAAATTTTGTAAGTGTATTTTTGTAAGTGCTTTTGTAGGTGTATTTTTGGGGTTGAAATGGACTAATCTAATTTCACAATATCTCTTAGGGAACAAATTCGGTCTATAACGGCACCCAAACGCTTTTGGGTTGAAAAAAATATGTTATCCGGGGGTCCCTGTATTTGAAAAAAGAAACCCAAACCCTTCCAAAACTATATACTCCACCTGCTTTAAAAAACCCTTTGACTGTTTTGGCCCTATATACATGTATAGTTTTACGAGCCAGTGTTTCGGGGCAATACATAAAGGGCCCCGCTTTACGGCGTTTTGCCTTTCGGGGTTCCGCTAATACTGCGATGTCAAATTATGACCAAAATTTGCTATATGGGAAGCGGTCTTTCAAATACGGCGCCCCTCACCCGGGTTTGTTTACATTTTCCGGACCACATCTATTTTCAGGAAACTTTCCAAAATTTCAAGCGTTTTAAAATTACTGCAAAATTTTTTATTACTCTGATATTAAACTTATGTGTACCTGTACCAAAAAATTTCTTACCACGTGCTGGTGTGCAGGGAAAACTTAAAAAACGCTAAGTCTTCTCTTCTGCGGCCAATACACGTAATAATAATCACTCTTGGGCCACTAAATGTCTTATTTTACATCAATAGATTTTTTTTAATCCATCATATATTTTCCCAAAATTATTATGAAACCCCCTTCATAGCATATAAACAGATACACACACCCCACAGAATAAAAATTGATGTAAATATAATTGTTTACAAAGCAGCGTTTTAGGTATGTCGGAAGAATTACGTTTTCTCTAATCAAACGGGGGATACCCGTAAAAAATATTCTTTTCGTATGTTTACTCTATATATAGCAATTAGACCCCTTTTGAGTTTAGTGCTTTTTAAAAAAAAAATAATAAAATTTTTTTATTTTTATTATAATAATAATATTTTTATTAATATTATTATCTTTATTCACTCTAAAAATGGTGTGTTTCTGTTTTTTTTATTCAGAACTAAACTTGTACACAATGTAAGAGTATTTGTATTGTGAGGAAAATTATTATTATAATAAAAAAAATATTGAGGTAAAATGTTTTACAAACTTTTTGCAAATGGACGTGAATGAAACTAAAAGTACACACACATTAATACGCATTTATTTCGCCTGACCAAGTGATTGTCCACACCTGTTCAGTTTGTTTTTCTTACATTGTCTCAACTCTGTATCTCGTTCTCTCTCTCATTTACTCTTTCATTAACTAGTTGGCTCTCACTGATGATAGCGTCTAAGGTTAGTTGAAATAAAAAGAGAAGTCGTAAGCCTCTTGCTTTAAGTGCCAAGTTAGAGGATGATGGTGTTGCAATTCTGATTTTTTTTTCAATAAAACCTCCCACCACCTCTCACCATTAATATTAATATTTTAAGGTAAGTAATAAGTGTACTCTGTGTGTATCTTACCTTTTATTGGTGTTTTTAATGCATTTTCTATTGCTAACTTAATATAAGTTAGTGTAAACTTTTTTGTCTGGCATTTATTGCATATTTTATGTGTGCTCTGATATAATACTTGTGGAGCTGTGTGGTAGCCGGGTGGAGGGACAACATTACGTTTTCTCTGCTCAGCCATCAGAGAAAAACGTGTTTTGAATCTGCGTTCGGCCCAGCCACTCCCTCACTTCACTTTTGTTTAAAATTTTTTCGGCATGAATTATTCATTTACTTTCTACCTTCGTTTATGATGGCATCTAAAGGTAGTTGTTAGAAATGATTAAATTCAGTGAACAAGGCATGTCGATGTTAATAATTATGGCTCTGGGCCAGTGTAGGTAGCCCGTAGGTGTAGCCCAGGCAGGCTACACCTATCAGTACCTACACTGACTCCTACAAATAAATACTAATCACTCTTTCCTACATTAAGATCACATATTTTAAGGTAAAATAATGAGTGTATGTATGTGTATTTTACCTCTCTGGGATGTTTTAATATTGTATATTTAGTATGAGATGGGGGAGCCAGGGGTACCTACACCTGGGCTACCTACACCTGAATTCCCACAAATAAGTACTACTCACCTCTCTCCTACATTAAGATTACAATATACTTTAAGATAAGTAAAGAACTTACTGTGAATGGTATTTTCCTTTGTGTATTTTTAATGCCTGTTCTATTACTAACTTAATATAATTTAGTGTTTAAAATTGTTGTCTGGCATTAATATGCATTTATAAATGGAAAAAGGCGTTCTGCCTTCCGGGGACAGCCGGAACCCACCAATAAGGGGGCCCCCCTGTAAATTTTCAATATTTGTGGGTTCAAAACAAACAGGGGAAAGTGGTAGGTCCACATGTGAGAGAAGGGTCTTTTTGGGTCAGTGTGCATGTATAAAAAAAATCCTGCGCATGCAGTGCATGAAAGAAAAAAAACTTAACTGTGTTTTTGAATTAAAACGCAGACTTTGGGGTATTTCCTGTAGTATTTTGGTTGTATTCTTGTTTTCTGGTCTCATTTGATAGAATGGAAAACATATTACAAAAATAAAGGGGTATTTTGATTAGTTTCCGATGAAAAAAACCTAGAAATTTAGCTCAAAGTAGCGGAAAGTTTTTATTTTTTTCCCAAAGTTTTAAGAGTAAGCAAATCACACCACATGTCCAATAACATCAACTGGGGAGTCTTAATATTCTTTTTAAAC
>NC_069406.1:54414017-54469446 GCF_026875155.1 Cherax quadricarinatus | reverse complement strand
TAAAAAAAAGGGGCACCAGGTACGGTGCCTCACTTGGGGTACTGAGCTTCTTAACTCACTTATGCCAGATTTTGCTGTTTACTACTACCCTGTGTTCTGTTGTCAGAAAGTTGAAAATTTGTGTGTGATCACTCCATAATCACATTTGTCAAATGCCTTTGCAAAATAGTGTATACCACATCAGTGTTTTGGTTTCCTTCCAACACCTCTGTAATACTGTGTTAGTGTTCAACAGTTCTAACAAGTATTATCTTCCAGCTCTCAAACCAGGCGGGTTTTGGGCTATGCTAAAAAGATATACTGCATATAGATATTAAACCCCTCTCACTGTTGGTGAGGTAATATTACGGCTTGCAAGCCAGTCCCTTGATGCCGTAATATAACGCCAAAATTCTAGCGGCTTCCAATCTTGCAGAAGAAAGCTGATAGGCCCACATATGAGAGAATGGGTCTGAGTGTCAGTGTGTGCAGTAAAAAAAAAAAAATCCCACAGCACATAGTACTTAATGAGAAAAAAACTCCGACGGTGTTTTTGGTTTAAAACACCGACTTTGTGGTGTATTTTCGAATGGTATTTAGGGGGTGTATTCTCGCTTTTCTTGGTCTATTTGATAGAATGGAATATATTTTTACAGAAATAGAGATGATTTTGAATTTGATTTGCAGTTTAAAAAAGTACCTTGAAACTAGCTCAAAGAGCGGAAATTTCGATTTTTGCTGATGTTCAAGAGTAAACAAATGACGTCACCCTCCAATGTGTGTTCAACTGGCCAGTCTAATACATAGTCATGAATGAGTTGATATTATTTATACAATTATTACAATACTGCAGTAGTCTGCATAACAGTAAATCTTCTATTTTCGGGTTGAATAAAAATTCAAAATGGAATGCAAGGTAATAAAAGAGGGGCCTGGAGAGATGACTAATGAACAGAAAAAATGTTATTTTAGTGCTATGAATGTTTGTATTTTTAAATTCTGAATCCTATTTTGAAATTGGCTTTATATGAACTGTGTATGAAATTTGCCAAATTACCAATTCTGATCACTTTTTTGCATAGCTGAAATCAGTAAATGGGCAGTTACTTGTACTCAATCAATAAAACAAATGAAGTCTAGCCAAATAGTTTATGCTTTGGTCGACAGGAACAATGGAATTGGCTAAAAATAGTGCTCAAGTGGGTGAAATTGCCAATGCAAAATATCGCCAAGATCGCTAAAATTCACGAGAGTGTAAATTCATAAGTTTTCCATCAAATTTTGAACTTTTGGTGTCATTACCATCGGAAAAGATTCTCTATCATTTCATGAGAAAAAAATTTTTTTTTTAAATTCTTCGACACTGAAAGCAAGTTTGTGAGCAGGGGTCTCGACAGTGAGAGGGTTAAATCTACTGATAGGAAACCTGAAACCTACTATTAGAAGTGTCATTTGTGATAGGTAGTAGTAGGAGGAAGAGGAGAAAAAGAGTAGGTGCAACAGCAGCAGATTTGGATTATTAACCCTTTCAGGGTCCCTGCCGTAGATCTACGGCTTTACGTCGAGGGTCCAAACCGTAGATCTATGCCATGAGCTCAGTTCACTCTGGGTAACCGAAGTGGTAAATTTGGGCCTAGATATGAGAGAATACATCTATGTGGTATGTGTACACCACATAAAACAAATCCTGCAAACACACAGTGCATAATGAGAGAAAAAAAACCGAGACCATAATTTTTCAATTAAAACAGCAACTTTGCAGTGTTTTTCGTATGTTTTTTATAGTTGTATTTGCGATTTCTTGGTCTCAATTGATAGAATGGAAGGTAAAATTACAGAAATAGAGTTTAATTTTGTTTGGGTTTTAGTGTTGAAAATGGCTTAAAACCTGATTTTTCAAAGTAGGGGAAAATTTTTAAAATTTTTGCCGATGTTCAAGAGAAAACCAAATGACCTCACACATCAATACAAGCAGCTGGTGGGTCAATATATGTAGTGGGTTTGGGTTTGACACAACCCCCCGGGGGAGGTACAACCGGTCCTGCCAAGTGAGGGGTAAAACGAAAGCCTGAAAAGGGTTTTACATAAAATTGGTAGGATTGTTTGGTGTTTCTTTCTGTCTCATGAACAGCAAGATTTCAGGTCCCGTTTTGCTATTTTCTCTTAAAACCTTAGGTCACATTACACAAAACATTTACAAGCACATATTACCCCACCCCTCTGGGTTTTCTTTATTTTCTTTCTAGTTTTTTTCTTGTTTTTTTTCCTTTTATCTCCATGGGGAAGGGAAACAGAATTCTTCCTCCGAAAAGCCATGGTGTTGTAAGAGGGACAAAAATTTGCCGGGAGCAAGGGGCTAGAAAACCTCTTCCCTTTAAATATTTTTACTAAAGGAAAGGGGGAAAAAAACTTTCGTTTTTTCCTTTTGGGCCCCCCGCCTCGGTGGGATTAAACGGGGGGGGGGGGTGTTGAAAGGGGAAAGGATTGGGGTGTCCTTTTTTGTCAAATTCTAAAAAATATGAAAGTTTACAGGTAGGCCTTGCTACTTCTCTTACACTTGGGGTCACACTACACATACATTTTCATTTTTTATTTATCACCTCACTGATTTTCTTTGATTTTTATTTAACATTTTCTTGGTTTAAATTATTTTTCCTTTTATATCCATGGGAAAGTGGAATAAGAATTTTTCCTTTCCTTAACCCCATCCTGTTGAAAAAAAAGGAACTAAAAATCCCCGGGAAAAATTGGGTAGAAACCCCCTTTTCCCTGTAATAATTACTAAAAAAATAAGAAAAAAAAATTTTTCAAAGGGGGAAGGGTCTGAATGTGGGGTTTGATGTTGTGCAAATGATAAGAAAGAGATAAATTGTGGATGTATAAAGGGAAAAAGAAGCTAGATGTCCTGGTTTTAAAAGTGAAAAAAAAGCTGAAGGGGGGGGGGAGAGTTTCAGGGGAGAGGAAAAAGGGGATTAGGTCAGGGGTTTAAAATAGGGGTTAGAGCAAAAAAGAAGGATTTAGCAATAAGGGTTGAAGGAAAATTTTAGGGGGCAGGAAAAGGGGGGACAACATTGTTTTAATTCAAGGATTATGTGGAGTAAAAAAAATGTTGGATTTAAAAAAATGGGTTATAGTAAGTTATATGAAACCCGGGAGAAGACAGAAGTGTAGAGGAGAAGGGGAGATTTTTGGAAATGTTGGTGAATGCGGGGGGAGTTTTAAACCCAAAGTGCGAGAGTAATGGGGGTTTGGGGGAAATTTCAAGCTAAGGGGGCCCAAAATTTTGTAGAGGGAGAAGCAGGAAATTTTTTGGGGTCCGGGAAAATTAAAAAGGGGGCCCTTTTAAATTGAGTTATGTGTAGAAAGAGATTTGGTATTAAGTAATAATTTTTAAAGGGAAAAAGGGGAAAAATTAAAATACAAGGTATGATTTAGCAAGTAATGAAAGTATTTTAATTAGATTTTTAATTGGTGGAAAAAAGGGTTTAAAGGGGTGGGAAATTTTAAAGGAAATGTACATGTTTATAGAGGGGAAACGGGATATATCGGATCATTTTTAAGTAGTAGCTACATTTTAGAGTAAGATTTTAGGGGGGTTAAGAAAAAAGGGCAACAACCAAGCAAAAAGGGTTTGGTAAAAAGTGTATAAACTAAGGGAGGAGGAATTTTCGGGTGAGATAAAGCAATTATTGGCAGAAAGGTGGGGCTGGTCCCAAGTATGAGTAGTGGGGGGGGGGGGGGTTTTGAAGGGGGGTTGGAATAGTTTTAAAAATGAATTTATTAAAATTTGTGGGGCAGAAGTTTGTGGTTATGGGGGAGTGGGTCCCGGAGGAATGAGGATGTTTGGGTGAATGAAAAAAAAAAAGGGGGGGGGGGTTTTTTGGGAATAAAAGAAAAAAAGTTAGCTTTTGGGAGGGTTTTTACAAAGCAGAAGGTTTTAAAAGAGAAATTTTAAAAATGGAGAGAAAAAAAAAGGGTGAAGATGTGGGAAGAGTGAAAAAAGGAGAGAGATGTAGAGGGGGGAGGCCTATCAAGAATTTTAATAAAAATTTAAAAAAAAAATTTTTAAAGTGATTTAAAACAATTTAAGAAACCCCTAAAAAAACAAAAGGGTTTTGTCATTTTAAAAAACAGAGGGGGGGATTTAATAGATGGGGAGTTGGAGGTTTTTTGGGTTTAAAAATGGCGAAATATTTTGAGAATTTTTTAAATGTCGACGAAAAAAGGGGAAAAGCGGTGATTTCATGCACTGGCCGGGGGAAGATATCCATCTTTTGGGAAATGAAGAAAAAACAGGTGCAAAGTGGGGGGGAAGGTGCGCGAGGCTTTACGTAAAATAAAAGGGCTAAACCCAGCTGGAACGATGGGATCATGACAGAAATGTTAAAAGTGGGAAAGGAGATATTGTTGGAGGGGGGGTTTGGTATTTTTTTTTAATAAATGTATGAAAGGGGGGAAAAGGTACCTAGGGATTGGCAGTGAGAAAGTATAGCCCTTTAGAAAAAGGGGAAAGGGGGGAAAAAGAGATTTTAAAAATTAAGGGAAAAAGTTTCCCGAGAAAAAAGGGAAAAGTGTATGGTGGGTTTTAAAATTTGGGAAAAAAAATTAATTAAGACAAATGTGGGATTGCCGTGACAAGGGGGTTTCAGAGGGGTTAGGGGAGTGTAGATCAAGAAATTAGATAAAGGGGGGGAATTTTTTTTTCATTTATGGTTTTTAAAAAAAAACAGAAGAAAAGGGGATATTTCCCCCTTTTCCCCTTTGTATATATTACTAAATTTAAAAGGGGAAAACCCTTTATTTTTTTTTCTTTTGGGGCCCCCCACCTGGGGTGGGGAACACGGTTTAAAAATGTTGAAAGAAGGAAGGTTTTAAAAAAAGGGATATAAATAGGTGGACAGGGGAGCAATGTGGCAGATGTTGCAAAAACAGTATTTAGAATAGGTGTAATTTACTAAATGCTGTAAAGACTTTTATGAGGAAAAGGAGGTTTCAGGTTGGGGTTTTGGTAAAAGAAAAGGGAGACAAATTTCTCGGTAAAAGTAGGTCTTAAGGGGGATGTGAAATGTCACCATGGTTGTTTAAAATTTAAAAGAGGGCGGTTGAAAAAAAAAAGAAGTAAATGCTAGGGTGTTGGGGGAGAGGGGGGGGTTTAAATTTTGGGGGAACAAATAAAAAATTTGGAAAATTGGGCACATTTTGCTTTTTGCGGATGATACGTGCTCAGGGGAGATTCTATAAAAAATTGAAAAGGTTAGGGGGAATTTTTTTTTGGGATGGGGGTAGGGGTTTAAAAAGTTGAAAGTGAACATAAAATGAGAAAGGGTGATGGGGGTTTTAAAAATAAATTTAGATAAAGAAAAATTAGAAAATAAAATTTGGGGAGGGGGAGAAATGGAAGAAGTGAATTTTTCAGTTTTGGGGAAATTGGGTGGGGGAATGGATTTTTAAAAGGAAAGGGGTTTAATCATAAAATTGATGGGGGAAAAAAAAAAAAGGTGAGGGGTTTGCGTGAGGTATAGGGAAAAAAAAAAACTTTAAACTATGGGGGCAAAAAAAGGGGAAAATGTATAAAAGATAGTAGTACCAACACTCTTATAGGGGTGTGAAGCTTGGGTTGTAAAACACAGCGAGGAGGGGGGTTGGGAGGTTGGAGATTTTCCTGTCTAAGGGAATTTTGGGGGTTTTAAATATTATCCCAAAAAAATTCGGAGTGGGGAAAAATTGGGAAAAGGTGTGGATTTAAATAAAAGTAGTATTAGTAGGGGGTGAAGAGGGGTTTGGGTTGGGGGTGGTTTCGTCTTTAGAGGAAGGGATCAAAGTAGAATGCAGGGGAAAGCATTTAAATTTGAAAGGAAGGAAGGGGGGGTGGGGGGTCGTCCTCGAAAAAGTTGGAGGGGGGGGAAAGGGAGGTTTTGTGGGTGAGGGGTTTGGGATTTTAGCAAGCGTGCGGGGAGTGTGTTAGTGGAGTGAGTGGAGCGAAGGGTTTTTGGGGAACATGAGGGATTTTGTTGGGGGTGGCAGGGTAAAAATTTGTAAAGGGAAATTCGGGGAAACGGGTTTTTTTTATATAGCCGGATTTGGAGTTCGGGAAAGGGGGAAAGTCCCAATCCCTTTCCACTCTAAAAGAGGGGTTCGGGTTATTAGCATTTGGGGGGATTTTTGTGTACTTTATAGGTATATGCTTCAAAACTTTTGGGTGTTCTGAGAAACCTCCTGAAAAAAACAGTGATTATGTGGGAGTGAGGTAAAAGTGTTGAATGTTTATGAAAGTATTTTCTTTTTGGGATTTTCTTTTTTTTTTGGGGTCACCCTCCCTCGGGGGGAGACGGCAACTTTTAAAAAAAAAAAAAAATGCTGATATTTTTTAAACCCCATTATTAAAATTATTGCTGACAGTAAATCTTTTTTTTTGGTTTGAATAAAAATTCATTATTTTAATTAAAAATCAAAAGGGGAATTCATTTGAAAAACCCTTTAAAATGAAAACTAATAAAACAGGGGAAAAATGTTATTTAGGGCCGGGAATGCCTGCATTGTTTATTCTGGACCCTTTTTTTGAATTTGGGAAATTTATTTTGAATTTTGGGCACAAAATTTGGGGCCAAATTCCCAAATTTTTCCAATACTTTATTTTGTAGTTAAAAAACAGCTGATTTTGGCGATTTCTTGTGCCGGGTTGATAAAATTTAGAAGTAATACTAGAAAAAATAGCTAAAAATTTTGATCGACTGGAAAAAGGAATTGGCCTAAAATGGGAGTCAAAGTCGGCAAAAAAATCGCCAAGCGTAAATATCGCGGGCCAACATCAAATTCCCCGAGAGAAAAATTTTCCCGCAATTTTTCCAAAAAAGTCGGGGCTTTTTTTTTTAATTCCCTTCAAAAAAAAGATTCTCAAAACCATTTCATACAAAAAAAAAATAACAAAATTTTTTTTTAAAAAAATTCGTGATGGGGGTGCGCACTTTAAAATTTTGGGACCTCGGCCCCGAAAGGGTTAACAGAGGGGAGTTAAAAACCCCAAAAAACCCCTGGGGTGTGGGGTTTTAATTTCATCAATGCCCTTAGGTTTTTTCCAGGATTTTGCCCAAAAAACAGGCAACTAACCCCTTTTTAAATCTTTTTAACTAAATCCAGGCCCTGAACCTGGGGCCCCTTTTTGGTTTAAAAATATTTAGAAAAATTGATCTACAGTACTGATTATGCATAAAAACTTTTTTTTTTAAATTTTAATTTTGTCATTTGAGATATCATAACTTTTTTTAAAAGTCATAAATTAAATGTTTGCAATTTATTTTGCAGACTAATGCAAATCAAAAAAAAAAATGTTTTAACCCTCCCGTCAAAAACACTGTTTTAAATTTTTTTGGAGAAGGGAAAAAAAATTTTTTACAGCTAAAAAATACGAAACCCAAATAGGGAATGTTCTTTTTTCTTTCAACACCCACCCGTACCCCACCGAGGTGGGGGGGCCCCCAAAAAAAAAAAAGAAAAAGTTTTTCTTTTTAAATTTAGTAATTTAAAACCCGGAGAAGGGGGTTTCTAGCCCCTTGCTCCTGGGGATTTTATTCGCCTCTTACCAAAACCATAGCTTACGGGGGGAAAAGAATTTGTTCCATTCCCCATGGAGATAAGAGGAAATAAACAAGAAAAGAACTAGAAAAAAAAATAACAGAAACCCGGGAGTGGGGGGTATATATATTTCTTGTAAATGTAGTTTAGTGTGGACCTAAGTGTAAGTAGAAGTAGCAAGAGTAAACCCGGAAAACTTGCATGTTTATGAAAACAGAAAAAAGGGGGCACCAGCAATCCCACCCTCATTTTAAACAATTACAGACTTTTTTTTTAAAACCCCACTCGGCTGGTAGTACCCCCCCTGGGCGGCTGCTGTCTACCAACCCACTACCCAGAAATACGGTATTTTAAACTCTGCTAAAAGCAAGTCGTAAAATTTTTCTTATATGATAAATTTTTTTTCTTTTAAAAAATAAAACTTTTCTGGCCAGGGACAAATTTGGCAATGTATATACTTTTTCATGATTTCTGGGCAAAGGGAAACGAGCTTTTGGGATTCCTTGGTAAATAACCACATGGGTTTTGTGTTTTCTAAAGGAAAAAAAAATTTTTGAATACCATCCATAAACAATTTTTAAAAGAACTTAACCCTTACATCTGTAGTAAAAATTTTTTAATTTGGTTTTTTTTCAATTCTGCCAGATTAAAAAAATGAAAGGGGCAAGTTTTATATTATATATGCAGCCAAAATTTCCCAAAGGGCTGTCTTTCCCCTTTAATTGAGAGTAATTATCAGGCTTCACTGGGTTAAGACTTGTTTACATAAGTGATCAAAGACAGCTTATCTTTTCTAACCTTAAAAAATAAAGGAACTATTTTTTTAAAATTTAAATCCACCCCCAGCATTTAAACCCGGGGGCTTAGGTTTACCTTTTTGGGGGGTCACTTTAAAAAAATCCTTTTCATTTGTCTCTAGTTCTTTTCCCAGGTCTTTTTTGAGTCACAAAGTTTTTCTTTCAAGTCAGCAAACATTTCTTTTTTACACCTTTTCACCATTTTGACGATGTCTTTTATATTCCAGAAAATAAGGTTTTTGACACTGTTCACTGCAATAAAATAAAATTTTAAAAAATACTGACTAATATTTTGTTAAAAAATCAAAAGTATGATACAATGATTAAAAAAAAACACCTTTCTTAAAATTTTTAAAAAAGTAATCTTCCACTAAAAAACAGCAAAAGACAAAATTTTTTTAATATACAGTATCTCCTTTCAAAATCTAAAAAAATTACCTCATAACCAAGGGTCAATTAGCCATTTTTTTTTTTTTAAACACCAACCATTCCCACCCCCGGTTTAAGGTTTACCCCAAAAAAAGAAACACTCTCAACATCATTCACTCTAAACACGTCTTGGGCCCCGAGGGGAGGCAGATACTACAGGGTTTAGATGGCCCCCCCAAACTTAAATTCTCCACCCCTCCAGAGTGCAGGGGAAATGTACTTTTCCCCTCCCCTTTGGGTTTTTCCCAAATTTTTATTCAAAAGGTAAACCTGCTCACACTCCAACAACTCGTTTAAGTCCCCAAAAATTTATTTCCTTCACTCACTCCTATCTAACGTGCTCATACATGCATGCTGGTTGGGCCCCTGTCTTTTAATTTTGCTCTCCAATAGTTGTTCTTTTTTTTTCTCCTTAAAACTGTACAATAGTGTCTCTTTAAAAAAATAAATCTCCCTTTCCTTCCCGGGCCTTAAGGGGCAAGGGTTTTCTTGAAAACCAGAATAAATCCCAGAGAAGGTGATAAAGATGTTATTTAAATTCTGGGAAACCAAAATAAAGTTTTAGGGGATATCGAAAAGTGAGAAAGCTACTGCTGGTATAAGGGAAAATTTAAAAACCCTTTACAGGGTTATTGAACATAAATTTGGGAAAGGGTTTCAATTAAAAGTGCACATTACAAAGCCCAGGTAGGAAAACTGCAGAGCCCCGTAGCAAATCATACTGGTTTGCTAACTCAAACCCCCATGAAAATTGGACATAATTATGCATACAGTACCCGTATGACAAAAAATGGGAATTTTTAAAAAAACTTTTAAAAAAGAAAATTTTTGCCACAGCAAATTTTATCAAAGTGAGTGAAAAAAAATTTCTAAAAACTTTCCCCGCTCCAAGCGTCATTGAAAATTTTTTTCCCCTTGTTGGCTGATGCCAAATTTTTTACCTACATTTTCATTAAAGTTGGGTATCCCATCTTTGGGGCTACAGCACCAGTATGGAACCTGCACCTGACAAGAAAGTTAAGAAAAATTTGGGCAAAAATGAAGAATTAAAGCAAAAGGGTTTTCTTGAATAAGGGGCATGAGAATGAGGGAAAATAACCGAATTGGGCCTAATGATAATTTTAAGACCAAAGAACCAGGAGAGGGGGCAGACACAAACAAAAATAAACCAGGGGGAATTTTAAAAAGGGGAACGGATAGGTTGTCTGAGAAGCGAGAAAAGGGAATCAGGGCATGGGTGGGAAATTTAAGTCCCCAGATGAGCCACAGGTATGTTGGAAGTAATTTTTCCAGTTTCTGAGTGGTTTGGAAAGTAAACGTTTTTTGGGGAAGAATTGGGGGAGGAAGGCTCCACACCAGTTTTAAAACCCTTTCCCGGGGTTTGGGCCCCCTTTTTATGTTTCTCAGAAACCAGGTTGGTTTCCGGGAGAAAAAACGCCATGAGCTCGCTCACTCAGATAACTGAAGTGTAAATTTGGGGGCCCAGAAAATTTAGAGAATGGTTTATGCAATAAGTGTGCTCATATAAAGGAAAAACCTGCAGCACGCAGTGCATAACGAGAAAAATAACTGCGACAGTATTTTTTTTTTATGGTTGAAAAAATTTTTTTTGGGGGGTTTTTTTTTTTGGGTTTAATTTTATAGAATGGAAATATACTACAGAAATAGAGGAAAAGATTTTGATTGGTTTCAGGGGGTGAAAGTAAATTTTTAAATTTGGGTTAAAATGGCAGAAATTTTTTCAATTTTTGTGGTTTTTCCCGGGGTACAAAATTTGGGAACAACCTTTGGCCCTTTTCATTTCCAACTTGCTTGGGGTTTAAAAGGGATTTGTAATTCATGACAAATTTTTTATACAATTTTACAATAAGCAGTATCTGCATAACCCGAAATCTATTTTTTTTTCGAAGTAATTTAAAAGGGGGGGTGCCCAAAAACCCTAGGAATTTTACAGCACATGGGGGGAGGGGGGATGGAAGATATTCAGGCTCAATTCAGGGGGAAGGAAACACAGATCCAAAAAAATTTCCCCAGACAAGAGTCCCCCCCCGTTTTTCAAAGGGAAACCCCCTTTTTTGGGGGGGGCGTGAATAAAAATTCAAAATGTGGGGCTTGGAGACCTGACTAAAGAACGGAGAAATTTTTTTTTTTTAGTGCCAGGAATATCTACACGTTTATTTTTGGACCCTTATTTAAATTGGCAATTTTTTTTAAATTTTTTGTGAAAATGGCCCAAAATTTCTGATTTCTGACACTTTAAATTTGGGGAGTTTTAAAAAGGTAAAAAGGGGAGTTTTCCCTTTTATCGATTGACAGAAGAAATACTAGGAAAAAAGTTATTTTGGTTTTTTGGAACAATGGAAGTGGCCAAAAATAGGGGGGGCAAGTGGGCGAAATTTTCCAATGCGTAAATGTTGCCGGGGATCGCCCAACTTTGGGGAAGAGTTAATTCTTTCAAGTTTTCCCCTCAAAAATTTTTTACTTTTGGTTTTTATTGCCTTTTTTGAAAACGTTTGAAAACCCCACGGGAAATTTGAGATTGGGGGGCTTGGCCCGGGAAAAGGGGTTTAAAAGGGATAAAATTTTGGTCCACAAAAGGTAAATAGGCAGTTTTTGTACTCAATTTACAGAAGAAAAAACTAGTGAAAAAGTTTTGAGTTTGGTTGATTTGGGAAAAATGGAAGGGCCAAAAATAGGGGTCATAGTGGGGGAAATTTTCCAATGCGTAAAAAGTTGCCCCGAAACGCTAACTTTGCAAGAGTAAATTCTTCAAGTTTTCCACAAATTTTTTACTTTTGGTTTTATTGCCTTTTTTTGAAAAATTCGCGACCCCGACAGCAAATTTGAGATTGGGGGGGCTTGGCCCTGAAAGGGGTTTAAAAGCCCAAATATATATGGTCCCCAAGGTTAAGAGGGAGGGGAAACTTTAAAAAGTTTAAGTTAAAAGGGAGGGGGCCCAAAATCTGAGAATCAACCCCTGCAAACCCCCAAGTAAATGATTTTCAACCCCCCTTTGGGGGGAAAGGGGAAAAAGGTCAAAATGTTTTAAAAACAAAAGGCCACCAAAAAATTTGTTATGGTTTTCCCTTTTTGGGGTTTGCATATCTGTTTTTGGGGGGATTTTAAGGGGCATTTAAAATCATATATTTTCAATTTCATACTAAAGTTTTGTGCATTTTTTTTCATGTTTTTTAGTTTAAGGGGAAATGAAAAAAGGGTAAACAAAAGGGTTATCAGAGAAAATGAATACCCTGGTACAAAGTTTAAATTTTCACAAAAAGAACTGAACAGTTGCCTACCAAAAGTTTTCCATATCAGCATCAGTGACTTGAATTTGACTCTTGAGATCATACTTGTTACCACAGAGGAAAATCTTGGCATTCTCCGCATATGTTACAATATCGAGAAGATGCTGCGAGAGAATGTTGAAAGAATCAGGATTATCTAGTGCAAACACCAGAATAGCTCCCTCAGCAAATTTGTAATACGAGGATGTTATGCTGGCTACTCTCTCCATTCCACCGGTATCCCAAAGCTGGAGCTGAAAGCATTATGAACATATTTGAATGATTTTGGGGGTCACGAATATATTTATTCAAATTCAAATTTTTATTTCTTTGTATAGCATACACTGTGTGATTTACATCATATAAAATATTGTTAAGCACAAAGAAAGCCACTGGCATGCCTGAGGATTTCGAACAGACTAATCCTAAGGCTAAAAGACTTAAAATTAGATATAGGTTATGGAGTGGTAAACTTTAATTATTCATTATTTTACATTATTACAAAACAGTTTTATTAGTTGCATTTCATGAGTTGGAACCATTCAACTCAATAAAATACATGTACAGTAGAACCCCCCATATCCACAGATTTGGTATCCGCAGTTTCAGTTATCCATGGTTTACTATGGCCCAAAAACTTTTCTTAATTTTGCATAATAATGGTCCCAAAGTGCAAAAGTAGAGAAGCTGGCAGTTCTTTAAAGCCTAAGAGAAACTGTGAAGTGCTTCCTATCAGTGAAAAAGTGATAATTCTCCACTTACTGTGCATAATTTATCAATTAAACTTTATAATAGGTATGTACAGGACTTGTATATAGGGTTTGCTACTATTTGCAGTTTTGGTATCCATGGTAGGTCCTTGGAACATATCCCTCACAGATACGGGGGGGCTCTACTGTATATATCATAAAAATTATTGCATAAAAATAAAGGCAAATAACTATGGTAGTGCCAAAAGGTGCAATAAAAGTAGATACAGTGCTATTTCTTAAGTGCACCCAATATCCCTACCCTACATACACAGGCACACATGAATTGAAAAAGAAAATGATGCATAGGTGCAGATAAAAAAAAAAAAAAAAAACTGTCAGAAAGGAAGCCCCTCACAATAAATGAGAAGGGCCTAGAAGTATGAAGGATCAAAGTGTAAGGGAGAAGCAGCAGAGTTAAAGGAAGACCAAAGGTGTGGAGAAAATTCTCCAGTAAAGGGCCTCTCAGCCCCATGAAGGATTTTGCCCTCCCAGAAGGGGCTAGTGGACTCTTCCTTCCTCACAAACAGCTTTATTAAACCCACATGTATGAACCATAGAGTCACGAGACAAGCTTTCCTCTCCTTGATCGAGTTCTTGATCAAGTACACAGTGAGGGTTAAATGAGAGTAATTACTCTTCTCTCCTTAGCAGGAAAATTAAGGGAAAACCTGCACCCCACTTTATCTACAAGTTGGGACTATTATGAATTCTAATAAATAAATAAATAAATAAATAAATAAATAAATAAATAAATAAATAATTTAAATAAATAAATAATATATAATTATATATATTATAGGTAGTAGGTTGGTAGACAGCAACCGCCCAGGGAGGTACAAACCGTCCTGCCAAGTGAGTGTAAAACGAAAGCCTGTAATGTTTTACATGATGGTAGGATTGCGGGTTTGTCCTTTTTTCTGTCTCATGAACATGCAAGATTTCAGGTACGTCTTGCTACTTCTACTTACACTTAGGTCACACTACACATACATGTACAAGCACATATATACACACCCCTCGGGGTTTTCTTCTATTTTTTTTTCTATTCTTATTCTTGTTTATTTCCTCTTATCTCCATGGGAAGTGGAACAGAATTCTTCCTCCGTAAGCCATGCGTGTTGTAAGAGGCGACTAAAATGCCGGGAGCAAGGGGCTAGTAACCTCTTTTTCCCGTATATATTTACTAAATGTAAAAGGGAAAACTTTCGTTTTTTCCTTTTGGGCCCCCCGCCTCGGTGGGATACGGTCGGTGTGTTGAAAGAAAGAAGAAGATATAAAATATATAAATATATAAAATATATATATATAATATATATATATATATATATTTATATATTATATTTATTTATTTATTTTTTTTATTTTATTTATTTATTTATTTATTTATTATATATATATATATATATATATATATATATATTTTTTATATATATTTTATTATATATATACATTTTTTTTTTTCAACAAGTTTGGGCCCTCTCCCACCGGGCAGGGGGGACCCAAAAAAGAAAGAAAATCCCCCCAAAAAAAAAATGCTTTCATCATCATTCAACACTTTCAAACCCCACTCACACATAATCACTGTTTTTGCAGAGGTGCTCAAATACAACAGTTTAAAGCAAAATACGTATAAAGATACACAACATATCCCTCCAAACTGCCAATACCCCAAACCCCTCCTTTAAAGTGCAGGCATTGTACTTCCCATTTCCAGGACTCAAGTCCGACTATATGAAAATAACCGGTTTCCCTGAATCCCTTCACTAAATATTACCCTGCTCACACTCCAACAGATCGTCAGGTCCCAAGTACCATTCGTCTCCATTCACTCCTATCTAACACGCTCACTCACGCTTGCTGGAAGTCCAAGCCCCTTTCCCACAAAACCTCCTTTACTCCCTCTCTCCAACCCTTTCGAGGACGACCCCTACCTCGCCTTCCTGTTCCTATAGATTTATATGCTTTCCATGTCATTCTACTTTGATCCATTCTCTCTAAATGACCAAACCACCTCAACAACCCCTCTTCTGCCCTCTGACTAATACTTTTATTAACTCCACACCTTTTCCTAATTTCCAAACCCCGAATTTTCTGCATAATATTTACACCACACATTGCCCTTAGACAGGACATCTCCACTGCCTCCAACCGTCTCCTCGCTGCTGCATTTACCACCCAAGCTTCACACCCATATAAGAGTGTTGGTACTACTATACTTTCATACATTCCCTTCTTTGCCTCCATAGATAACATTTTTTGACTCCACATATACCTCAACGCACCACTCGCCTTTTTTCCCTCATCAATTCTATGATTAACCTCATCCTTCATAAATCCATCCACCGACACGTCAACTCCCAAGTATCTGAAAACATTTATTTCTTCCATACTCCTCCTCCCCAATTTGATATCCAATTTTTCTTTATCTAAATCATTTGATACCCTCATCACCTTACTCTTTTCTATGTTCACTTTCAACTTTCTACCTTTACATACATTCCCAAACTCATCCACTAACCTTAGCAATTTTTCTTTAGAATCTCCCATAAGCACAGTATCATCAGCAAAAAAAACTGTGTTAATTCCCAATTTGAATTTGATTCCCCCAAATTTAATCCCACCCCTCTCCCGAACACCCTAGCATTTACTTCTTTTACAACCCCATCTATAAATATATTAAACAACCATGGTGACATTACACATCCCTGTCTACGACCTACTTTTACCGGGAAGTAGTCTCTCTCTCTTCTACACACCCTAACCTGAGCCTCACTATCCTCATAAAAACTCTTTACAGCATTTAGAAACTTACCACCTATTCCATATACTTGCAACATCTGCCACATTGCTCCCCTATCCACTCTATCATATGCCTTTTCTAAATCCATAAATGCAATAAAAATTTCCCTACCTTTATCTAAATACTGTTCACATATATGCTTCAATGTAAACACTTGATCTACACATCCCCTACCCACTCTGAAACCTCCTTGCTCATCCGCAATCCTACATTCTGTCTTACCTCTAATTCTTTCAATTATAACCCTACCAAACACTTTTCCTGGCATACTCAATAAACTTATTCCTCTATAATTTTTACAATCTCTTTTGTCCCCTTTCCCTTTATATAAAGGGACTATACATGCTCTCTGCCAATCCCTAGGTACCTTCCCTTCTTTCATACATTTATTAAACAAAAGTACCAACCACTCCAACACTATATCCCCCCTTGCTTTTAACATTTCTGTCATGATCCCATCAGTTCCAGCTGCTTTACCCCCTTTCATTCTACGTAATGCCTCACGTACCTCCCCCACACTTACATTCTGCTCTTCTTCACTCCTAAAAGATGGTATACCTCCCTGACCAGTGCATGAAATTACCACCTCCCTTTCTTCCTCAACATTTAAAAGTTCCTCAAAATATTCTCGCCATCTACCTAATACCTCCCTCTCCCCATCTACTAACTCCCCTACTCTATTTTTAACTGACAAATCCATACTTTCCCTAGGCTTTCTTAACCTGTTTAACTCACTCCAAAATTTTTTCTTATTTTCATTAAAATTTCTTGACAGTGCCTCTCCCACTCTATCATCTGCTCTCCTTTTGCACTCTCTCACCACTCTCTTCATCTTTCTTTTACTGTCCATATACTCTGCTTTTCTTATAACACTTCTGCTTTGTAAAAACCTCTCATAAGCTAACTTTTTCTCTTTTATCACACCCTTTACTTCATCATTCCACCAATCACTCCTCTTTCCACCTGCCCCCACCCTCCTATAACCACAAACTTCTGCCCCACATTCTAATACTGCATTTTTAAAACTATTCCAACCCTCTTCAATCCCCCCACTACTCATCTTTGCACAAGCCCACCTTTCTGCCAACAGTCGCTTATATCTCCCCCGAACTTCCTCCTCCCTTAGTTTATACACTTTCACCTCCCTCTTACTTGTTGTTGCCACCTTCCTCTTTTCCCATCTACCTCTTACCCTAAATGTAGCTACAACTAAATAATGATCCGATATATCAGTTGCCCCTCTATAAACATGTACATCCTGGAGCCTATCCATCAACCTTTTATCCACCAGTACATAATCTAACAAACTACTTTCATTATGTGCTATATCATACCTTGTATATTTATTTACGCTCTTTTTCACAAAATATGTATTACTTATTACCAAACCTCTTTCTACACATTTACCCCTGGCACCCCAAATTTACCTACTACTCCCTTCACAACATTTTTTCCCACTTTAGCATTAAAATCCCCAACCACAAGTACTCTCACACTTGGTTCAAAACTCCCCACGCAATTACTCAACATTTCCCAAAATCTCTCTCTCTCTCCTCTATACTTCTCTCTTCTCCAGGTGCATAAACGCTTACTATAACCCACTTCTCACATCCAACCTTTATTTTACTCCACATAATCCTTGAATTAATACATTTATAGTCCTTTTCCTGCCATAGCTGGTCCTTCAACATTATTGCTACTCCTTCTTTAGCTCTAACTCTATTAGAAACCCCTGACCTAATCCCATTTATTCCTCTCCACTGAAACTCACCCACCCCCTTCAGCTTTGTTTCACTTAAAGCCAGGATATCCAGCTTCTTCTCATTAATAACATCCACAATCATCTCTTTCTTATCATTTGCACAACATCCACACACATTCAAACTTCCCACTTTGACAATTTTCTTATTCTTTTTAGTAATTTTTACAGGAAAAGGGGTTACTAGCCCATTGTTCCCGGCATTTTAGTTGACTTTTACAACACGAATGGTTTACTGTCATAGTTTAGTGCTTCCTTTTGATCATAATAATAATAATAATCCAACTGTCACAAATATTCCTAGGCTACTTGCTATGTCGAGGAATCAAGACCCAAATGTGCATGCGTTTCTTACCATTTCAAACGGCCTCATTAATGCTATATAAATTCTTATCAGGGCAGTGAATAAAAGTTCTGAATCCCAGAATTCAAGCAGTGATTTTGACATTCCATAGACAATTAAGAACATAAAGGTGTCATGGAATGAGATGAAAAATTATAGTCTACTATTGAAAATGTTTCTTTATTTCCCACACTAAGGACATGATATTGTGGAACTAGCACTTTGAATAGGGAGAGAATCAATACACAAATAACCCGCACATAAAAGAGAGAAGCTTACGACGACGTTTCGGTCCGACTTGGACCATTGACAAAGTCACACTGTGTGACTTTGTCAATGGTCCAAGTCGGACCGAAACGTCGTCGTAAGCTTCTCTCTTTTATGTGCGGGTTATTTGTGTATCGTTCCAGTCACGGTATTGTGCCTTTTTGTTATTTATTTGAGAGAATCAATGATATGGAGGAAGGCAGATAAACTAATGCAGGAGTATGACATAGAACTAATTATGGAAGAAGTGCTGGATAAACATCTACAAAAAGGGGAAACATGAAAAGGAAAGAAATCAAGAAGAGTAACTGCTTACATTGCATAATAATTATATACCATACCACTTACACAATACAAGAGTACAAGTGATTTAATTAAATAGAAACTGGATTTGAATCAATTACACTGCCCTAGCATGAACTGTATACTGTAATTTTATGCAGGGTAACACAATGAAGAGAAAATACAGAATATTTTGCCACTCCAAGACAACTATTAACTTTTGTAAAAGAAGCACAGCCATTAATCTAAGCCTAGTAAACTGACATCAACACCCTTGTACAAAATTATCAATTGCTAAAAGTGTGGGCTGCTAGAATGTAAGATAAGTTGTACTGTATATTACTAAATAATAAAGATGCAATTTTAGGTTGCTCGGTGATTTCCAAGAATGTAACTATCTCACAAAATAAGGATTTGAATGTGTAAATATTTTCATCTTTGCTACATCCAAGTTTGAACTAGTATTTTTATGCCTTTTGACAGAAGGCCTGACAAACACTAACACTATCTCATGTAAAATTTAACAACTCAGTGTGTTTGTTATATAGTGAAGTACTGCAGGTTCTAATCGTAACCTAAAACTTGGATGCATGCAAGCACATACCTTAACATTTTTGTCTCCAGTGAGATACACCTTTTCATAATGGTCTAGTCCCAATGTAGATTTCCTGTCTGTTGCTGTAACAAATGTATTTGTGGCATAACGTCGGAAAAGTGAACTTTTTCCCACTCCATACTCTCCACATAGAATTATTTTCTGCTCTGGTACTTTCACACTTGCCATTTTTACTTCTGAAACAATAAATAAAAACCAGCATAAAATTTTGTATTGTACTGCATATGTAACAAGGGCAACAATAAACATTTAATAGCAAAGAAGCAATACATATACAATACAGTAGTATTCTAAGAATGAATGTAGCACTGTACAAGCATAATTAAATAATCTTCAGCACTGTACAAGGATAATTAAATAATCTTCAATGATTAGTCCAATGTGCTGTAAAGCATATTATTTGCACATAATTCCCAAACTTATTTATCTTATTCAATTATAAATTTTCAAGACAGGACACACAATTATTATTATAATCAAAAAGAAGCGCTAAGCCACAAGGACTATACAGCGCTGCAGGGCAGGAAGGAAGCGAGGGCATCAGGTGGCAAAAGGGAGATGGATGAGTAATAGGTTACGGATGACAGCGGGGTAGTGGATGGTGAAAGGGTAAAGGGCAGCAAGAGACTGAACTAGAAAGGGCTGAGGGGAGTGCGAAAAGTATCATCAGAGTTTGTGGAGTAAATCAGTCGTTGTCAAGAAGTCAATGAGAGAGTCAGGATTAAAGGAGGGTCCATCAGAAAGAAGGGAAGGTAAAGAGAGAGTAGTAGAACGAAGACGACATTGGAGGTAAATTCTGCGTGCTCGTTGATAGAGAGGGCAGTCTAACAGAATGTGGCTAATCGATACTGGAACTTGACACTGCTCACAGAGAGGAACAGGGTGCCTCTCCATGAGATACCCATGAGTAAGACGAGTGTGGCCAATGTGAAGGCGGGAGAGAGTGGTCTCCCAACCTCGGCACTGATGACAAGAAGACGGCCAGTAACCTATGCTCGGTTTAATAGAATGAAGTTTGTTACCGAGCAGAGTTGACCAACGTTGTTGCCAACGGGTGCGAAGGTGGGTAGCTATTGCAGCAAAATAGTCCAGAAATGGAACACCTCGATAGGAAATTGGTAGGTCATGTACTGCTGACCGCGCAGCAGTGTCTGCCTGTTCATTGCCCTGTACGTCGACATGACCAGGGACCCAACAAAAAACAATATCTTTATGTTTGGTAGAGATACGGCGTAGCCAAAGTTGGATACGGAGAACTAGGGGACGAGATGTATCAAATTTTCGTATAGCCTGTAGAGCACTAAGGGAGTCTGAGACTACTACAAATGATGACACAGGCATAGATGCAATACGAATAAGTGCTGCAAGAATGGCATACAGTTCAGCAGTAAAAATGCTAGCTAAAGATAGTAAATGCCCCCGCACGACGCTGTCCGGAAACACTGCTGCGAATCCGACGCCGTCTGAAGACTTAGAGCCATCTGTGTACACAGCGGTGGCATGAGAATGGGAGTGGAAGTGATCAAGAAAAAGAGAGCGGGAAGCCACCGTAGGCAGTTGAGTTTTCGAGCAAGGGAGTGAGAAAGAACAGACCCGAACAGCTGGAACTTCCCAGGGGGGTAGGGAAAAGTGAGATGCTACATGAACACATAAAGGTGGTAACTGAAGGGAAGACAAGAGTGAATGTAGGCGAAGAGAAAAGGGATGGAGCAAACATGGCCTGCGAACGAATAAAGAATGTCTACTAATATCGGTGACCATTCTATAAATGGAAGGATTGTGTAGATCGTGAGAGCGTACATAGTAGTGAAGGCAATGGGCATCACGGCGATCAGACAAGGATGGAACATTTGCTTCTGTATAGAGGCTCTCAACAGGGGAAGAGCGAAAAGCACCAAGGCACAAACGTAATCCTTGGTGATGGATAGAGTTAAGGCTAGAGAGTGTAGCAGGAGAGGCCGCGGAATAAATCTGGTCACCATAATCGAGCTTCGATAAAACGAGGGCTGAATGTAGGCGAAGCAGAGTTCGACGATCAGCTCCCCAGGAAAGATGAGCAGGGGTTTTAAGAAGGTTTAGCCGGCTGTGACAAGTTGCCTTCAGAGAGGTAATGCGAGGTTTCCAGGATAACCGACGGTCAAAGAGAAGGCCTAGAAACCTGACTGTATCACGTTCGGGGATACGGGAGCCATAGAGATACAAAGGATGATCGGAGATAACAGAGCGTCTAGTGAAAGTAATTTGGCGAGTTTTGGTACTTGAAAATTTAAACCCATGCGTGGTGGCCCAAGTGGAAACACGGTCGACCGCATGCTGGAGAGAAACTGCAATAAGGTGACAGTCAGCGCCTGCACAAGCAATAGCAAAGTCATCAACATAGAGTGATGACCAAATACTGGGTGGAAGAACAGAGGCCAAATCATTTATAGCAAGGAGAAAAAGTGTTGTGCTTAGAACACATCCCTGAGGGACACCTTCAGCTTGGACGAAGTCCGGGGAAAGAACATTATTGACTCGAACACGGAAATGTCTGTCAGTTAAAAAGTTCTTAAGGAAGGATGGTAGATTGCCTCGGAGGCCTAAGGAATGGGCCTGGGCCAAAATTATACCTCCAAGTTGTGTCATATGCCTTCTCAAGGTCAAAAAATATGGCAATAACTGAGTGATTATTCGCAAAGGCATTACGAACTATGGTAGAACGACCCTTACGAAAGCCATATTGACTAGCGGAGAGACTATTGTGTGTCTCTAAATACCACATTAAACGTCGATTTACGAGACGTTACATCACTTTGCAAACTGCACTAGTAAGAGCGATGGGGCGATAGTGGGAGGCATCATGTCCTGTAGTACCCGGTTTGCGGAAAGGGAGAACAATGGCAGATTTCCACAGCTGGGGAAGAACTCCTTGTGCCCAAATAAGATTGAAGAAGTGTAAGAGGACTACAAGGGCTGACCGATGTTAATGTTGTAACATATGAATATGAATGTCGTCAGGCCCAGCTGCCGATGATCGGCAAGCTGAGAGCGTTGCCTCCAGTTCTTGAAGTGTAAAAGGCACATTATACTGTTCTTCTCTGAGAGAAGAAAAGTCCAAGGGTACTAACTCTCTGGCAGACTTGAGGAAAGAAACGAGGGGCATAGATGGAGCCCTCGGGAAATACGGACCAGATGTGTGCCAAGTTCAATGGCAATGTCGAGAGGGTTTGCTACATCAATACCAGCGACCCGTAGAACAGGAGCCGGGTCAGGAGAGTATTTACCACTCAATTTCCTCACTTTTTTCCAGACTGCACTCAAAGAAGAAGCAGAGGTGATGGTGGAAACATAGTCTCGCCAACAAGTGCGTTTAGCTTCACGGATGACACGGCGAGCGATCGCACGCTTCTGCTTAAAATCAAGAAGTCTCTCAGCGGTTCTATTGTACTGGTACCTGCCCCATGCAGCGCGTTTCAAACGTACTGCACGAGCACAAGCAGGAGACCACCAAGGCACGCACTTCTGAGAATGCCTGCCTGAGGTTTGGGGTATAGAATGAGAAGCTGCGGTATAAACTGACGTTGAGAAGATGTGTAGGAGCTCATCAATGGAGGATGAAGAAGGAACCTCACTAAAGGCAGTGAGGTGTGAGTCAAGATCCCAGTTTGCCCGATCAAATTGCCAGCGAGGGCTACGGAAAGGTGGCGAATAGGAAGGAGAAGTAAGAATGATCGGAAAATGATCGCTGTCATGTAAGTCTGGTAGAACAGACCAGGTGAAGTCTAGTGCAGTGGAGGAAGAGCAGACTGATAGATCGATGCAAGAGAGAGTATGAGTACGAGGATCAAAATGGGTGGGAGTACCCGTATTTAAAACATGGAGGGAGTGAGAGGCGAGAAAAGCCTCCAACTGGATGCCACGTGAGTCACAATGAGACCCCCCCCAGAGGAAATGGTGGGCATTAAAATCACCAAGTAACAGAAGTGGTGGCGGTAAGGATGAAACAAGAAAGGCAAAGTCTGGGATAGAAAATGCCCGAGAAGGACAGATATAAAGAACATATTGTAAACCACTTATTCAAGTGGATACGGGCTGCAGTGTAATGCAGCGAGGTATGGACAAATAGTTGACAGTACGGAATATCATTGCGTAGAAGAAGGGCACTTTCATTAAAGGTCCCATCTGAGAAAGAATCCGAAGAATACAATAAATTATAGCCTGAGATAGGTTGGAAAACAGCCAAGTGTAATTTTGGTTCTTGTAAGCAAGCACCAACAGGGGAAAACCTGGAAAGCAACATCTGAAGCTCACCCTGATTACCCCTGAGGCCGCGGATATTCCACTGTAAATAGGCCATGATTGGCGATGAAGAAAATACCAGGAATCTGTAGGTAAAGGCACCTACATACAGGGGTTAGAAAAGTCAACGTGTGGTGGCATTGGAAGACGTTCAAGTAGCGAAGGAACGGAGCATTGCGAAGAATGGGGTTGTGAAGATGGAGGAGAGGGAAGAGAAGGAACAGGAAGTGAATCAGTGTCCATTGAAGGTTTAGTCTCTGCAATATATTCTGAAATGGCTTCAAGTGTTTCTGAATTCAAAGATGAATGGGAGACCATATTGGAGATAGAAGGAGGAGGATGAGTAAAGATTGGGACAGTAATGGACTGTACCAAAGTAGAGGGGGACGAAAGAGTGTAAGGGACTGGAGATGAAGTGTGGGGGGGGGACAGAAGAGGCAGAAACCTGGGAGGTGGCAGAAGAGGAGAAACTTGGGAGGGGACGGGGTGGAAGGCATAGTACGAGGAGGAGGGTGAATCTCCACACTTGTAATAGAGCCAGAGAGAGGGGAAGAACTAGGTACAGAGACTGGAAAGGTAAAGTGTGGAGTGGAAGAAGGGAAGGAAGGGGCAAAGAAGATTTGAGCAATGTGGATTTTTTGGACTTCTGAGTAGGGGGCGATTGGTATTAGGTGTCGTACGAGGTCTTGTCGATACTGGGGCTTGTGAGGAAGGACGCGAAGATGTGAGAACAGACTGACTTGTAGTCGGGACGTCAGAGCCAAGGACAGCAAAAGGATTAGATGCCGTAGTGGCTATGGGAGGGGTAACAACAGAGGAGGCTGCAGAAGATGGGACCCCCAAAGTGGGGGATGTTTGGAAACACGAGAATAAGAAACACGGGGTAGTCTCCCTTGGAGGCGGAGATGAGTAACTGCCATAGCATAAGAGAGACCTTCTGCCTCTTTGAGGCAACGGATTTCACGTTCATTTAAGTAGACCTGGCAACGGCGGGAGTACGAAGGGTGAACTTCATTACAATTAAGGCAAGATGGAGGTTGACTGCAAGATGTATTAGAATGGTCGTCGGCACCACAGACTGGGCATTCGGCCATAGATCTGCAATATTTCGCTGGGTGACCAAAACGCCAGCAATTTCTACATTGTTGCGGTGTAGGTATCACCTTTCGAACTTGTAACCGATGTCCCGCGACATATACAGAGGACGGGAGTTCTCGGCTGTCAAAAGTTAAACGAGCCACATTGCAAGATTAACGTCTCCGCCCCCGGGCAGGAAGGACATAAGTGTCTACTTTGAGGATTGGGAGATCCTGGAGTTCCAGCTGTTCAAAAATGTCATTGCCACATGACTGGAAATTCTGTTGGACTATGGTATAGGGCAGAATGACAGTACCCACTACAAGAATTGAGAGAAAGATGTTTTTCAATAGTGATAGGAGTAGTATCGATATTCGAAAGGAGAGAAAGATCATGAGCTTGGGTAGCATTCTGGACAGTGACGATGCGCGTACCGCTCTTGAGAGCATGAAATGAAATATCTCTGCCAACATGACGCAGGAGCGCTTTGCCAATACTATGGTCAGAAAGGTAGGCAGAAGAAGAAGTCGGTCTTAAAGTAAAGAATTTAGTCCATTGTGTGGTCCGAAACTGAGCGTGGAGAGGGAGTGCTTGACGTGTCGGTCTTTTCCGAGTAGAATGGGAAGGTAACGAAGGAGCATCATCAGGAGATTGACGTTGGCGTTTGTTATGGGGCTATAGGACCCAACATGTATTTATAAGTAACAGTTACTCTGGAATACCTAATTATATTGAATTGATAGGGACTCAGTTCTATATGTCATAAGGGCTGATCAACCTTAGGAGTAGGACCGGAGTTGGTCCGGCATGAAATGGGCGGGCGATTCGAAAATTGCCTTACTGTAGAGGGAGAAGCCGGAAGCATAGTCAAAGGAGAGCGGAGTTCAGACAAATCGAAGGAGTCAGTCGAAGCCCCGGTACCTGAAGCGGGTGAGGAAAGAGCACCAGCAAGAGGTACAGGGGCATCAGGAGTGTCCGAAGAGTGGTCTAAACACAAGGCAGGGTCAGAATGGGGTGCGGTATCAAGAAGGGGCCCGGGGGTAGTGGGTTCATGGACTAGTTAGGTTACTCCTTTGCTTTTTGTTTTTAAGAAAAAAAAAGAAAGAAGAAAAGAAAATAAAAATAAAAAAAGAATAAAAAAAGGGGGAAGCGGGGAGGAATAGTTCCCAGGAGGAATGAAAGGGCCGGAAATCTCCCTCCGCGCCCAAGAGGACCTCAACACCGCTAGTAGCGCAGATGCAGCATGGAACCCGTGCCATACCCTACCCTTCATGCCAGTAAACCAGCAATCCGGGATAGCAACCTCACATCTGCCGAGCTACCTCGGTGGACAAAAGAGAGGGCGGCCGGATATCCGCCACAAAGCATACCTCCTTCGGCCACCACCCCCGGAATCCGAAAGGTGGCTTCCAGAGATACACCCATCGCCCGAAAGACACCCAAAGCTACTCCGGGATACCGGAGAGGGATCGGGACATCCCCAGGCAATCCAGATTCCACGGCAAACTATGCCACCGCCAAGAACCTCAACGGAATGGGATGGACCCCGGTGTCCTTTCCCCTACCTAGGAACTAGCGCGCCTGTGGGAGAAATCCCAAAGGCCAAAAAGAGGAAGGGCAAAAGGGAGTGGTGAGGAGGAGGAGGAGGAATGGAAAAAGGGGAGGATGGGGAGGATGGGATAGGGGAGGGGAGAATGGGGGGTAATTAGGTTCGGTCTGAGGAAGAAGACCGACAGGGCTAATTCCTCAGACCAAGAGCCTCTTCACCAAGCCAAGGAGCCCCCCTTGAAGAGGACAGGACACACAAGAAGAGCTTTATTTCTGTACCTACAACTACACAAGTACAGTCACTCATTTAAATGTCACACTCTCCCTTACCTCCCTCCCCCTCTCTCTCTCTCTCTCTCTCTCTCTCAGTGTCTCTCCCCCTTTCATTTTTTTTATTAATTTTTAATTAAACTCTGAAGGCAATTACTCATCACTGTTTCTTTCAAATTTAATAAGAGTATCAATTATGCAGTCTATTTTAAATTAAACTGGAGTTAGGAGGGTCACCTGAATTGTGATGTTGGTGCCCTTCTGGCAAGATAGTGATTGGAGGAGTGACAGTGAAAGTGTTTTCTTTGTTGTGTCACCTACCTTGGTGGGAGATGGTCAGTGGTAAAAAAATAAATAAAATAAAAATTTTGTCTAATCTGTGAGAGTTTTCAATATAAGACTTTGTTTCTTCACAACTGCCTATTTTCATAACTCATATACATTACAGAATGAAATTTTTATAGCCCAATCCCTATATAGTATCACGTTAGATATTCACCATATGACTAATAGTAACTAAGAAAAAACACAGTACTGTATGTGTACTATATAACTATAATTTCAGTAATTTATTACCTAATTCACATAAAAATATACAGTATTGCAAATAGATCACATCAACGTGATGGTATTGTATACCATTAACATAATGCTAGTGTAAATAAATGAATATCAGTCTTTGTAGATTATTAACCCCTAAACTGTCCAAACACAGATCTACGTCCACGTGCGGGGAACTCTGAACGTAGATCTGTTTTTTTTTTACATGCTTTCAAATGGGGAAAATCAAGGTCGGAGCGCTATGCACGTGAACATAGATCTACGTTTGGACAGTTTAAGGGTTAAATGCTCCAGAGTTTATGTAAATTGTTCTACAGTCTTGTACCTGGGAAAACTGTTAGCCACATTAAGATCATAAAAAAAAGCATCAGGGGTCCTGGAGTGCTCACTTGGAATATGGCAAAGCTATTCACTACATACAGTAACACTGTACCTACCTTTTCTAACCCCAGCACTGTATGAGCTTGCATGCACTACTGTGCCCAGTTCAGTCTCCTTACCTCAGCTTCTCATCGCTGCTCTGCTGTTGTCAGTGGGTACATACATACCTGTCCAGGTTCATTTAACCACTAGAAACACTAACTGCAGGTGGAATGTAACACGAGCTCCCAAAAAGAGGAAACAGCTGTTAAACCAAGGAAGAAAAAAATGGGGCAGTCTCTTATAACTGAAACCTGGGTTAGTATGAAGAGATAACTCTTCAGAGACCTAAAGAAAAGTCACAAATGATGTGTAAGAATATTGCACTCAACCCTGGGCAAAGAATGCACCAGAATACAGCAAGCCATAAGTAATGGCATCCTGTGATGTTTAGATCCTGCTATTGCATGCACACTCCAACACCAGAACAAGCAACAACAGGTTACAAGAGTATTGAATATACTATCTCTGGCTTAAGAGGAGGCACATAATAACCACATTCAAGATTATAAGATGCTATGAAAGAACTGACAAGGATGATTTGATAACTATCAACTATTCAAACACACTGTAAACAGTGTGTTTGATCAATGGAATAATTTTCTACTGAAGATGGAATTACACGAAATTAGCTTCGGTCCTGTGGCTACATATTATTTATTTGAAGCTACAGGAGCACGTCTAAGTTCATAAACATATGTGGATGACCCACCAGTGAGAAAGTCAAGAAATTAACCTAACAGTTGAAACATCCTTCTGTTCATCAACATAGGTAAATCACTCTGAAGGTTAATACCAGCCATGTGCACTAAGGCTGGTGAGGCACAAATGAGGGAGGTAATTAGGCAGTTTAGGATTAAAGAGTCACCTATGACATACTCCCAACACAGGCATGAACCTTGACTGAGTACCCTCTTCACAATTAAGTACACGAGTGGCTAGCTAAAGAGGGAGCAGAACATGTAATATAGTAGATTCAAAACTACTCTGGAGGAGGGGGCATGTGCCCACAGACATGTCCCGGTATTAGGCAGCATCTGCAGGAACACCCAGAGAAGAGGTAGGGCCTAGGCCGGGCCCTAACGACAACCTATGAGGATTCCTACCCCACACTAGACAATATTAGGACCTACTGGGAATGACCTCACCTCATATGATGCATGAAGGTTGCAAAGAAGACTCTGAAATGAGAATGATTTGGTATGCTAAATGCCTGAAAGATGCCCACTGGTTGGTGAGATGCATGCCCTCAAGAAACAGTGGCAGGGAAATATAGGCCACCACGAACTGAGTGCCTGCCATGCCCCAGCTGTTATGGATGCAGACCTAGGGAGGACATTTGCCTACATGGGTACAGGCCATACAGATGAAGCAGCACACCTCCATGCATAGACAAGGCAAACATTAGCCAAGAGACCAGAGGATGAGTTGATGAGCAGGCCAGTCTAACAAATGTCCTTTGGCCAAGAAGCCAAAAGGAAAGTGATTACAGTGGTCCCCAACCAGGTGAAGGGTAGAGCTGCTCAGTATCCCACAGGCAGTAAAGTTGACAGAAGTTTGCAAGTTGGGCACATGCCTGTTCTTGAGGAGGAATTCCACTTCAGGAATGGGAGTAAGGGTAGAGTCCTCATTACATATTGCCACAAACTAATTGAGCCTTTGAAGAGCATGAAATATTCCAGGAGGTCTTTTCTATGCAGTGTATAGCTAATTTGTCAGCTTGGGCAGAAGGTCCAGCTGATCTTAATGTAGTTGATAATCACCAAAAAGGACCACTTATGGACAGACTTCAGGTGCTGATGCACCAGGAACATTACCTCAATAACAGAGCAGACAAGTTCATCCCGGAAGAAGATGCCCAAATGCAGACTTGTCTAGAGTGCATCTATAGACTTGGATAGTTCAGACAGCCTTGCCAGAGTCAAACATCCGAAGCATGAATCCAACAACCATAGTAAGGTAATGCCAGAGGCAGGAATGATACAACCACACAGGAAGCTCTGAAAAATATTCTTGACAGATCTGTAGTGATAACATATCAATGAACAATAAGAGTCAGCCACAATTCTGGCTTCTTCACAGCTCAGGCCCCCCAGTTAAAGGGCAGTCTGGAGCCCTCCACCAAAAAGAAATAGAAGTTGAAGGTCCACAGGAGAAACAAGCCATAGCCGGAGAAGAAAAGAGCCATATCAGAGGTCACAATAGCAACAGTCAGCTCTGCAGTATGCTCATGGTGCTACAGGATGACAATCCTGGGATAAGTATCCAGATCCACAAGAGGAAGTGGGCAGAGGTGAGACTTCCCAGACAAGAAAAAGAAGATAAAGAGCTGCCAGATGAACACTGAGCTGAGGAAGTCAGAGTTGACAATATGCACAGCTACCCAACTAGGGGTCCCATGAAAAAGAAGCAGAGAGTCAAGAGATGGAACACTTGCTGAGTCAGCATTGTCAGTCCTATGTCAGCCGTATTATCACCAGTATTTTAAATATCAGTGGTGATATAATATACATCCTTGTTTATCAGTATTTTCCAAACTAGAACTGATGGAGTTTTTATAAAACCTCAAAAATGCAGGAGTGTCTTCACAATGGCTTGTAGCCAGGTAGTGAGTGGTGAGTGAGAGCCACCTCAGAGGTGTAGAAATTGATGGATGATTGTCATCAATGACTGATTAAAAGTGAAAGGCAGAGATGACTAAGTGAGAATATCACCAATGGTCTATCAACCCTGTTTGGAACAAATATAATAGATACGTACTCAGCAAAAAGCAGCTAAGTGTAGTGTGAACCACAAATGTCACAACACTTGTTGCACTTTAGGAGTGAAAATTCCCACCTAAATCTACTGTTGATTTAGCTAAACCCACTGAACATACACTGCTAGGCACACAGCCTATCTGCTTAGCAGAACAAATGTAAATTACTGTCCACTAGGAGGGAGGTGAAAGTTGAACATACATATGGTGTACAGTATGTTCTCTACACTAACATGAATGGCTCTTGGGGTTTATTCAGCAAGTCAGTAAAGCAAAGGAGGTGTGCAGCCACAGGAAAGTATTGAGTAAAGACTTAATTATTGGTGTTACAGTGGCTTAACTTGACAGGTTTCTATTCTTATTAGTGGTTCATGTGAACTGAACACAGAAATAACCTTTCAATGTGACAAAGGACACATTAAATACTCATAAAAGATACAGTGGTACCACGGTATATGTCTGCTTTGGAATAAGTCCAATTTGGTATACATCCTGTTTGGATGCAAAAATTTTTGCTTGGTATATGACTTCTGTTTGGAATACAACTCGCATGCTAGAACCTGTATGGGTCAAAATGAGTCACGACACTGTGCCCATTGCTACCTTTTAGTGAACAACCCGTGCTGTAACTCTCAGAATTTTCACGCGATTTTGTGTTTTTTCGTATAAATTTTTAGTAAATTCATTAACCACGAGTTCTAAGAAAGTCAATGAGAAGAGCCAAACAATAATAGTTCCTCCTCCTCCCTTTTCAGCACTATCCTAGTAGGCACTCGACTCTTTTCAGCAAAGTAAAATGAGGTTAAATTTGCATTTATTTCATCTAATTCTTTTGTATTTATGTGTGTATTTTAGTATTAACCCTTTGACTGTCGCAACCCCCAATCCTGAGGTCTCTCATGGTGTCGCAAAATTTAAAAAAAAAAAAAAAAATTTTTTCTTATGGAATGATGGAGAATCTTTTCCCGATTGTAATGACACCAAAAAAACGAAATTTGATGGAAAACTGACGGAATTATGCTCTCGCGAAGTTAGCGACCTCGGCGCTGTTTACCAAATCGGCGATTTCGCCCACTTTGAGCCCTATTTTCGGCTAATTCCATTGTTCCAGTCGCCCAAACTCATAGCCATTTCTTTAGAACTCCATTTTTTCTATCGATTGAGTACAAAAAACTGCCCATTTACCGATTTCAACTACCTAATTATGTGGTCAGAAATTTGCAATTTGGCCAGTTTCACGAAAACTAAAAAATATGACAATTTCAAAATAAGGTCCAGAATGAACAATGCAGACATTCCTGGCTCTAAAATACCATTTTCTTTGTTCATCAGTCATGTCTCCAGGCCCCTCTGATATTACTCTTGCTTTCTATTTTGAATTTTTATTCAAACAAAAAATACAAGATTTACTGTTATGCAGACTACTGCAATACTGTAATAATTGTATAAATAACATCAACCCATTTATGACTGCATATTAGAATGGCTAGTTGGATATTTATTGGACAATGGCATCATTTGTTTACTTTTGAACATTGGCAAAAATCAAACATTTCCCCTACTTTGAGCTCCATTTCTAGGTTCTTTTTATAGCAAAATCAATCAAAATCACCTCTATTTCTATAATATGTTTTCCATTCTATCAAATGAGACCAAGAAAACGAGAATACAACCATAAATACTATACGAAAATAGACCACAAAGTCGGCATTTTAATTAAAAAAAAAAGGTCAGATTTTTTTTTTCTCATTATGCACTGGGTGCTCCAGGATTTTTTTTATATGGTGCACACTGACCACACAGACCCATTCTCTCACATGTGGGCCTACCAGCTTTCTCCTGCTTGATTTGAAGCCGCTAGAATTTATGAGTATATATACACGTCAAACATAGTACCTCGTAAGACGTATATATACGGCCGCGACAGTCAAAGGGTTAAGTAGTGTTTAAATTACATATTTTAGTATTAAGCAATGTTTAAATTATTTTATACAATCCCCATCAATGTATAATATGCTAATAACAATAGGATTTTTTCATAGGAACGGATTAATCATTTTCCCTATATTTCTTATGGGAAAATTAGTTTGGTATATGTCCTGTTTAATGTAAGTCCAAGGTCCTGGAATGGATTAAGGATTATCTAGTTTTAATTAGTTACTATGTATTAGGATTAGTTTGCCCGAAATGCCTCAGCATGATAGTGGCTATCTTTGTACTTAGCAAACCAAAATTGTAATTGCACATTGTAACCCTTACAAAGAAATAAAATATCATTATTATTATTAACATTATTATTATATTATACCAAGGCACCACTGTATATAAAAAGAATGTACCAAAATGGCCATAGGTGATGTCTTTTAACTCTTTCAGGGTTTCGGCTGTACTAGTACAGCTTACGCCCCAGGGTTTTTGACGTACTAGTACGCCTAAATTCTAGTGCCCTCAAATCTAGCGAGAGAAAGCTGGTAGGCCTACATATGAAAGAATGGGTCTATGTGGTCAGTGTGCGCGGTATAAAAAAAATCCTGCAGCACACAGTGCATAATGAGAAAAAAAAAATCTTCGACTGTGTTTTTGGATTAAAATAGCGACTTTGCACTGTAATTTCATATGGTATTTATTGTTGTATTCTATTTTTCCTGGTCTCATTTTATAGAATGGAAGACATATTACAGAAATTGAGATGATTTTGACTGGTTTTACAATGAAAAGTACCTTGGAATTGAGCTCAAAGTAGCAGAAATGTTCGATTTTTACCAAAGTTCGAAAGTAAACAAATCATGCCAAGCGTCCAATACACGTCAACTGGTGAGTCTAATATTCTTTCACAAGTGCACTGATATTATTTATACCATTTCTACACTAATGCAATAGTCTGCATAACAATAAATCTTCTATTTTTTGTAAGAATAAAAATTCAAAGTGGAAAACCAAAGAAATATAAGACGGGCCTGGGGATGTGACTAACAAACAGAGAACTTGTTATTTTAGTGCCAGGAATGTCTTTCTTGTTTATTCTGGACCCTATTTGGAAATTGGCATCTTTTGAAATTTGTGAAACTGGCAAAATTGCTAAATTCTGACCACTGTATTGGATAGTTGAAATTGGTGAATGGGTGGTTTCTAGTACTCATTCGATAGAAAAAAATGGAGTTCTAGCGAAATAGTTATGATTTTTGTCGACTAGTACACTGGAACTGACCGAAAACAGGGTTCAAAGTGGGCAAAATTGCCGATGCGCAAACATCGTCGAGACCGCTAACTTCACGAGAGCATAATCCCGTAAGTTTTCCATCAAATTTCATACTTTTGGTGTCATTATGATCAGGAAAAGATTCTCTATATTTTTATAAGAAAAAATAATTTTTTTTTTTTAAATTTGGGGGACCCTGAGAACCAGTCTCTGAGAGGGCCTGTGGACCCTGAAAGGGTTAAAGACGCTAGTATTGGACACTGGCAAAATTAAAGCAAAGGGATTTGACATGTTATAATGAGTTTTAAACAAATGCACAGAGCTAAACTATTTGATCTGGAAAATCTTTGGTGAAATTGTCTTACAAGATGATAAACCAAATGAAAGGACCTTTCATAAGCAGGCCAAATTAAAGTTTATTATAGAACAATATACAAAATGATTACAGCATTAAGAAAAAGAAACAAAGCTGAAGAGTCTTGAATGACGTTTCTACAGAATCACATTTTTAAGTAACATGGTGAACAATAACAAAAGGTGACATATCAGGATGTTGCACAGCTTGGTAAATACATCATCTGACTAGTCAGGTCAAACTTTTAGCCCAATGACATCATTACATCAATCAGATGTGGCAGTGATGTACTTTGACCTCACTAATCAGGTCTACAGGTGTAACAGAAAATAGTTATTTTTACAAACTAAAAAATTGCCACAGGATACAAATCATTTATGGTAGACTGCAACAAATCAATGACTAAATTTGAAATAGTTTTCAAAGTAAAGAGATTACTGCAGTATGAATGTTAAGATAAGAGGACAGCATTGTTGGACTTTTAACATTTAGTCTGTAATCTGAGAGACCCTTGGTCTCAAGTGTTTTTTTTTTTATTAATGAGATTTGATTATAATGATGTTGCTACCAAACGTTGATTGTCGTGGATATTTATTTTAATTTTTAATATTCTGTAGTACAACTTTTTCCGATTATTTAAAAAGAAACTGTATAGCCATAGGTATGAAGTTTTTCATTTTCATAAAGCTAAAAATTAAAAATACAATAGCAAACAAATTTAACTACAGTACTAAGCACTTGCATCCATACCTTTGGCAATTTCACATGCCATTAATGAGCGACTGCCACCCAAGTTGTGATAGGTTCCTGTTGATGACGTCATGTCACCCAAGCCGTGAATGGCTGTGAATGATGATGTTAGCACCAGAAATGATGTAGATGTTTAAGCATTGCTCCAACCTAAACTAGTAATACCCTGATAATGAGAAACTGAAATAGTTTTGCCAAGGTTTTCCCTCTGACATATGTATATTAAAAACTATTGGTAATTTATACAGAATTCCCTCTGTAATAACCATCACATGAAAAAACATATTTTTTGAGAATCTGACATTTTGAAGGTACTTATTGCCCTAGAAGCCCCCAATTCACAAGTTACGTGAATTCCTAAAAGTAACATGGACATAGAATTTGCGTACAATACAAAAATCTATGTTTCAGATTTGTGCTCATTTTGTGATTTTCTGAGACAATATACACTACCTTTTACAATTTAACTGTAATTAATATTTATATTCATAGGAATCTCTGAAACGAGAAGAATTTTGGCACCTCACAAAAATGGTGATTTGACAGAACACTGTAGTATATACTCATCGGTACAAATCAGAATATAGTATAGTCTATTTTTTTTTAAGAAAATGGCATATTTGCAAATTCTGAGACACCAATACAATACAACTTGGGTATTGACCAGACCAGCTTTTTTTTTTTTTTTAGTTTACTGTACTGTACAGTATATATTTATTTTTCCATTACTGAATATTTTTTTTCAGAAATAGAGTAAATCCCTATTGTTACAAATTTGTACTATACAATATAAATAATGCTATGATATGATTTTGCAAAACTAACTTAAAAATTTATCAAGACACCCTATGGCCAGGATGTTACAAAGTGAAAGAGAGTACGTATATTTACAAGATTAAAAAAAATATAATTATTTATTTCTTAAGAGCTATGCAAATACAGTAATTATACACTAAAAATAACTACATTTTGAGTTCCATCTTATTAAAATACAGATATAATTTGATACAATATAAGGCTCAGAAGAAAGGTATTAATTATGCAAATGCATTTCAGGCAAACTAATCTTAAGGCTTTTACTACTTACTATATATCTAGACCTAGAATAAAATTTAAGTCAGTTTAGCTTGGGCAATTCATTGCAATCATATGTATGATGAGATAGGTTGCAAATGAGGAACTGGACAATTGCAAATAAATTACATTGAAATTACATCACACCCTTGCCGTGTGAAGCGAGAGCTTTAGCCACCAGGCCACCAGAGCCAATTATTATACAGATCTTGTCAGTCCTGAATGAGATTTGGTTAGCTGTGACCCAAGTTGATAGTTTAACAAGTTTAGCATTTACTGTGTTATTGAGTGTAGCCAGATGAGGATTTAAAATCACAAAAATTGTATTAACAGCAAACAGAATTGGTTTAAGTTCCTGTGAAGCATTGGAAAGGACACTGATGTAGAATAGGAATGTCATAATATTAATTCATGAGGGTAGAATACAGTGTTGAAGGATGTCCGAGACCACTCAATGAAACTAACACTTTGTAAAGAATAATTTTAAAATTTCGACTAAATACTGTACTGGCTTATTTTACCAGTGTATGTCAAGGCAAAGGTATTGGCTCACAGTTTAAAATTTCTGAAAACTGTTCAGCCAACTAAGTTTTTTTTATAATATAAGCCACTTTAGGTGCCCTTCATCTGCAGAGGAAATAGTAAAACTGAACTGCAATTCATATCTGGTTTCATTTTGCAGACTGCTAACCTCTATTCAAGTTACATCTAACAAGCATTTTCAGCAATATCATGAGCGATCTCCATTTTTAAAGCTAACAGAGAATAAACAATATCTAGACCTCTGGTTATATAGCATGCCCTTTACATCATTTATACAGGTGCCTGAAATTTACTGTGGAACTGCATCCTAACACTTATGTATGCTGACAGTGGCAATGGTGCTCTGGAATGTTGAGATACATAATAATATATATTGTACATGGTAAAATACTTGAGGACCATGTCCCAAATTTGTGAGAGATGATTGGAAGTGTAAAATAAATCCAGTCTTGCCATATGCACAATACAGACAACTGTTAACATCTATGGTCCAAGACTTTTTAACCTGGTACTAGCAGACCTCAAAAATATTGCCAGAACAAAGGTAGAAGCTTTCAAGAAAAGCCTCAACTACTAGCTTCTGTAAGTGACAGATCAGAGAGGCTGTGATGGTTATATAGGCCAACAGGGTGCTAGCAGCAACAGCCTGGTTGACCAAGTAATCAACATAGTAGCATGGGCTCAGACCAGCTGGAAGGGTAGAACCCTCAAAACTAACCACTTTATTATATTCATGGGGCAAGTGCTAAACCTGTAGGGGTCATACAGCACCTGGGAAATGGGAGGCAATCAGGTCTGATCCAAGGAAGGGGAAGGCAGATAACAGTCCTTGGATTATGAGCCTTTCACCAACATCAAGGTTCCTCCCTTGGGAGAGACTGTTAGATATGCTTATTTAAGTTAAACACAGTTGGGCTCACACACTTGTAAATTTCTACGCTAGCCACATTATTATAGTTAAATAATGGTGATAAGTAATGAAGATCTAACTTAAAATAAGCCAAAATATTGCTACCAAAACTGAGCTTGTGGGATGCCAGTAATTTTGAGATACAGACACAGCCTTTCTCTTTCTCTCAACAATTATATACATTCACTTGCCATTTACAGACCAACATAGAAGTAATATTAAAGTATTCAAGGTGTTACACAGCACATGGAAAATGGAAAATAATCAAGTTTGATCCACAGGAAGGGCAGTGCCAAATCCTTGGAAGAACACTTCAATAGATCTATTAACATGAGAGGGGAAGTGCTAAATCAGTAGGTAATCATATGGCACCTGGAGAATGGGATACAATTAAGACCCAATTCAAGGTAGGAAGCAACTGATCCAGTTCCTTGGATCAATTATTATTATTATAATCAAGGGGGAAGCGCTAAACCCGGAGGATTATACAGCACCTGGGGGGGGGATGTGGAAGGCATTCAGGCTTAATTTGGGGAAGTGGAGCACAGATCCAATTCCCTAAATCAAGAGCCCCTCACCAACATCAAGGAACCTTCCTTGAGGGGGGGTCCTTGGATCAAGAGCTTTTCACCTTAAAGGATTCACAAACACAGCACTGACACATTACCTCAAGTGTGAGGCTTAGTGGGTCATCCTAGGTCATCTTCAGTCCATGGTTCTTGTCCTCTTCGTCAGCCTGGTAGGGCTACTTCCCGGGATACTTGTGTAGGCCTGGGCTACAGCATCTACCTGGTAGGGCTACTTCCCAAAATACTTGTAATGTAGGCCTGGGCTAGTGTCTGCCTGGTAGGGCTACTTCCCTAGACACCTTATATAGGCCTGGGCTACAGTGTCTGCCTGGTAGGTCTACTTCCAGGGATACTTGTGATGTAGGCCTGGGCTGGTGTCTGCCTGGTAGGCCTACTTCTAGGAACACTTGTGATGTAGGCCTGGGCTACAGTGTCTTCCTGGTAGGTTTACTTCCAGGGACACTTGTGATGTAGGCCTGGGCTACAGTGTCTGCCTGGTAAGTCTACTTCCAGGGACACTTGTGATGTAGGCCTGGGCTACAGTGTCTGCCTGGTAAGTCTACTTCCAGGGACACTTGTGATGTAGGCCTGGGCTACAGTGTCTGCCTGGTAAGTCTACTTCCAGGGACACTTGTGATGTAGGCCTGGGCTAGTGTCTGCCTGGTAGGTCTACTTCCCTGGACACGTGATACAGGCCTGGGTTACAGTCAGCTTGGTAGGTCTACTTCCAGGGACACTTGTGATGTAGGCCTAGGCTAAGTGTCTGCCTGGTAGGTCTACTTCCAGGGACACTTGTGATGCAGGCCTAGGCTACAGTGTCTGCCTGGTAGGTCTATTTCTCTGGACACGTGATACAGGCCTGGGTTACAGTCAGCTTGGTAGGTCTACTTCCAGGGACACTTGTGATGCAGGCCTAGGCTACAGTGTCTGCCTGGTAGGTCTACTTCCAGGGACACTTGTGATGTAGGCCTAGGCTAGTGTCTGCCTGGTAGGTCTACTTCCAGGGACACTTGTGATGCAGGCCTAGGCTAGTGTCTGCCTGGTAGGTCTATTTCTCTGGACACGTGATACAGGCCTGGGTTACAGTCAGCTTGGTAGGTCTACTTCCAGGGACACTTGTGATGCAGGCCTAGGCTAGTGTCTGCCTGGTAGGTCTACTTCCAGGGACACTTGTGATGTAGGCCTAGGCTACAGTGTCTGCCTGGTAGGTCTACTTCCAGGGACACTTGTGATGCAGGCCTAGGCTACAGTGTCTGCCTGGTAGGTCTACTTCCAGGGACACTTGTGATGCAGGCCTAGGCTACAGTGTCAGCGTCGTTGGTCGACCTCCCAGGACACTTGACATAGTCCTGGGCTACAGCCTAGGAATCGCCTCCCTAAGAGGCAGACTGTCAGTCGGGATTTCCTCCCAATATTTTCGACTAATCTTCTTTGCCCTTGGTCAAATATACATTTTTTTGTACATATATTCACGTCAGACACTAAATTAAGGATGTTATATGGCAGAAATGGAGTAATAATTGATATCGGGCCACACCTGACAGCAAAATTGTTGTCTACTATCAGCTGAGAACACTGCAACCAAATAAAAACTTCGTTTATTTTAACATTACAATAAATATGTGGAGACTTCAACATATCTATATATAAAATAAGGTACATTATAAAACAAAACTAAAATATTTTTTAGTGATATATATTTGATGATACAAGGATACGATGGTTTTTGTTTTGGGCGCCAGATTTGAATGCCGTTTTGGTACTCATGTTTCACCTCAGTGACATGTTCTACTCATTTTATTTGTACTGAATGTTATATACGTAACCTAAAACTCTCAGAAGTGAATTAAAGCAGGAAATTCATCTTATGTGATGAAGTATAACAGGAAATTCATCCTGTGGTGGATTATTATAATCAAGGGGGAAGCGCTAAACCCGGAGGATTATACAGCGCCTGGGGGGGGATGTGGAAGGCATTCAGGCTTAATTCGGGGAACTGGAGCACAGATCCAATTCCCTAAATCAAGAGCCCCTCACCAACATCAAGGAACCTTCCTTGAGGGGATCCTGTGGTGGAGTACAACAGGAAATTCATCCTGTGTGATGGAGTATAACAGAAAGCAAACAAATTTTATTTCTTTTCACGATTACATTGAGATTATGACATTACAACAATGAGTTGCAGTGCAAAGAGAGCCACTATCATGCCTAGGTATTATGGGCAGACTTAATTTAATGGCTTACAGATTACTTAATACTAAATAAATTGATCATGTATGGAGTATAACAGGAAACTCATGCTGTGTGATGGAGTATAACAGGAAACTCATGCTGTGTGATGGAGTATAACAGGAAACTCATCCTGTGATGGAGTATTACAGTAAATTAATCCTGTAAAGGAGTATAACAGGAAACCCATCCTGTGTGATTGAGTATAACAAGAGACTCATGCTGTGTGGTGGAGTATAACAGGAGACTCAGGCTGTGTGATGGAGTATGACAGGAAACTCATCCTATAATGGAGTATAACAGGAAATGCATCCTGTGATGGAGTATAACAGGAAAAACTCATCCTGTGATGGAGTATAACAGGAAACTCATCCTGTGTGGAAATAAATGGTATAAAATACCAACACATGGAAAAATAAACACATAAGCAGTATAATGTGATCTTTTATTGACAACGTTTTGCCCACACAGTGGGCTTTATCAAGTCACAAACAGATCTACCTGGGTGAAAGGTACGTGAGTATTTATAGGATGGAGTCAGGTGGAGAATGCTGGGTAGCTTGCATTATTATTATAATCAAGGGGGAAGCGCTAAACCCGGAGGATTATACAGCGCCTGGGGGGGGGGAATGTGGAAGGCATTCAGACTTAATTCGGGGAACTGGAGCACAGATCCAATTCCCTAAATCAAGAGCCCCTCACCAACATCAAGGAACCTTCCTTGAGGGGTGGGTAGCTTGGATCTGATAAGGACCAGTACGGGACTGGCGGGTGCATATGTAGTTATGTGGGAAAACGATGAAGAAGTTTCTTGGCAAGGGGTTCAGCTATGTTATAGAAACCGTTGCTTTGATTTAAGTTGTTGGATATACAGTGGACCCCCGGTTAACGAACTTTTTTCATTCCAGTAGTATGTTCAGGTGCCAGTACTGACCGAATTTTTTCCCATAAGGAATATTGTGAAGTAGATTAGTCCATTTCAGACCCCCAAACATACACGTACAAACGCACTTACATAAATACACTTACATAATTGGTCGCATTTGGAGGTGATCGTTAAGCGGGGGTCCACTGTACAGATAAGTGATGACTCCAGGATTCTGCAGTATTGAGTGCTTTCTTCTCTGGTGATAAGTCTTGCATTTCTGTAGTTGATTAAATGAGTGTGTGAATTTCACTGTTGAACACAGGCATTCCTTAAATCATCCAATCTGCCTGTGCACTTGTGTTTCAAATATGTGTTTGGAGGTCTCTGGATGTTTTGCCCACGTATAGTTTGCTGCGGTTATTACAAGAGATTATGTATACCCCTGCAGAGGAATGAAACTTGTCCTGTCTATTATTGGTAATGTCCTTGATGGTGGTGGATGTGGAGGTAGATGTTCTTGGAATGAGGTATTGGAAAAGATGTTGGAAATGTGTTTGGCAATGGAGTTGGTGGAGAGGACTGTAAAGTATACCTTGGCTAAAAGAGGCCAATATATCTGAAATGCGTAGGGAGTCACTGGTGAGAGAAATAGCAAACATTGAACTTAAGCTAAAGGAATCTTATAGGAGTCAGGAATCGCGGGAAGAACTAAAAGCCATAAATAAAATCGAAAGAAACCCAAAGTATTTCTTTTCCTATGCCAAATCAAAGTCGAGAACAATGTCCAGTATTGGGCCCCTACTTAAACATGATGGGTCCTACACAGATGACAGCAAGGAAATGAATGAGCTACTCAAATCCCAATATGACTCAGTTTTTGGCAAGCCGCTAACCAGACTGAGAGTCGAAGATCAAAATGAATTTTTTATGAGAGAGCCACAGAATTTGGTTAACACAAGCCTATCTGATGTTATCCTGATGCCAAATGACTTCGAACAGGTGATAAATGACATGCCCATGCACTCTGCCCCAGGGCCAGACTCATGGAACTCCGTGTTCATCAAGAACTGCAAGAAGCCCCTATCATAAGCTTTTACCATCCTATGGAGAGGGAGCATGGACACGGGGGTCGTCCTACAGTTACTAAAAACAACAGACATAGCCCCACTCCACAAAGGGGGCAGTAAAGCAACAGCAAAGAACTACAGACCGATAGCACTAACATCCCATATCATAAAAATCTTTGAAAGGGTCCTAAGAAGCAAGATCACCACCCATCTAGAAACCCATCAATTACACAACCCAGGGCAACATGGGTTTAGAACAGGTCGCTCCTGTCTGTCTCAACTATTGGATCACTACGACAAGGTCCTAGATGCACAAGAAGACAAAAAGAATGCAGATGTAATATATACAGACTTTGCAAAAGCCTTCGACAAGTGTGACCACGGCGTAATAGCGCACAAAATGCGTGCTAAAGGAATAACAGGAAAAGTTGGTAGATGGATCTATAATTTCCTCACAAACAGAACACAAAGAGTAGTAGTCAACAGAATAAAGTCCGAGGCAGCTACAGTGAAAAGCTCTGTTCCACAAGGCACAGTACTCGCTCCCATCTTGTTTCTCATCCTCATATCTGACATAGACAAGGATGTCAGCTACAGCACCATGTCTTCCTTTGCAGATGACACCCGAATCTTCATGACAGTGTCTTCTATTGCAGACACTGCAAGGCTCCAGGCGGACATCAACCAAATCTTTCAGTGGGCTGCAGAAAACAATATGAAGTTCAACGATGAGAAATTTCAATTACTCAGATATGGTAAACATGAGGAAATTAAAACTTCATCAGAGTACAAAACAAATTCTGGCCACAAAATAGAGCGCAACACCAACGTCAAAGGCCTGGAGCTGATCATGTCGGAGGATCTCACATTCAAGGACCATAACATTGTATCAATTGCAGCTGCTAGAAAAATGACAGGATGGATAATGAGAACCTTCAAAACTAGGGATGCCAAGCCCACGATGACACTCTTCAGGTCACTTGTTCTATCTAGGCTGGAATATTGCTGCACACTAACAGCATCTTTCAAGGCAGGTGAAATTGCTGACCTAGAAAATGTACAGAGAACCTTAAGGGTGCGCATAACGAAGATAAAACACCTCAATTACTGGGAGCACTTGAAGTTCCTGAACCTGTATTCCCTGGAACGCAGGCGGGAGAGATACATGATTATATACACCTGGAAAATCCTAGAGGGATTAGTACCGAACTTGCACACGAAAATCACTCACAACGAAAGCAAAAGACTTGGCAGACGATGCAACATCCCCCCAATGAAAAGCAGGGGTGTCACTAGCACGTTAAGAGACCATACAATAAGTGTCAGGGGCCCGAGACTGTTCAACTGCCTCCCAGCATACGTAAGGGGGGATTACCAATAGACCCCTGGCAGTCTTCAAGCTGGCACTGGACAAGCACCTAAAGTCGGTACCTGACCAACTGGGCTGTGGCTCGTACGTTGGTTTGCGTGCAGCCAGCAGTAACAGCCTGGTTGATCAGGCTCTGATCCACCAGGAGGCCTGGTCACAGACCGGGCCGCGGGGGCGTTGACCCCCGGAACTCTCTCCAGGTAAACTCCAGGAGAGGGTATCGGGGCTTAACACCCCCACGGCTCGGTCTGAGACCAGGCCTTATGGTGGATCAAGGTCTGATCAACCAAGCTGTTACTGCTGGCTGCACGCAAACTGATATACGAACCACAGCCCGGCTGGTCAGGTACTGACTTTAGGTGCCTGTCCAGTACCTTCTTGAAGACAGGCAGGGGCCTATTGGTAATCCCCCTTATGTATGCTGGAAGGCAAGGTGAACAGTCTTGGGCACCTGACACTTATTGTGTTCTCTCTCAGTGTACTTGTGGCACCCCTGCTTTTCATTAGGGGAATGTTGCATCTTCTGCCGAGTCTTTTGCTTTCATAGGGAGTGATTTTCATGTGCAAGTTTATTACTAGTCCCTCTAGGATTTTTCAAGTGTATATTACCATGTAACATCCCCCCAATGAAAAGCAGGGGTGTCACTAGCACGTTAAGAGACAATACAATAAGTGTCAGGGGCCTGAGACTGTTCAACTGCCTCCTAGCATACATAAGGGGGATTACCAATAGACCCCTGGCTGTCTTCAAGCAGGCACTGGACAAGCACCTAAAGTCGGTACCTGATCAGCCGGGCTGTGGGGTTTACATATTATAGGATATTGTGTGGTTTACATATTATATAAAACTAATTACAGAGAGGGCCACTATCACACCTAGCATGACTAGGCATTTTGGGCAGGCTAAGATTAATTCACTCTATATTGGTACAGATCAAGGAGCATATTGGTATTTAGGCTAAGTAACTGCATTACAGTTCGTAAATTTAGCAATATGAATGGTTTTGTTTTGGTACAATACATTGTTTCTATTGAAGCTCCTATATTGGAGTATCACAGGCAAACTTATGACTAGTTAAGATTCGTTAGGTAATAGTTGTATTACGTATTTCTATGTTTATAGTAATTGGGCGAGTGTAGTGTGCAAATTGTGGGGAATCACAGATATCGATGGGAGGTCTAGGTTGTTTTTTTTGTGTGTATGATACAAGAGAATACACGGTTTTCATGTAGTTAGCTGACAGTGGGGTGTGTCAGGGAGATAAGATGTTTTCTAATGGTAGTTTTGAAAGTGATGTTTGCAATAGCAAACATTGATTGGCACACTGAGCTAGAAACCTATACAGATATTGACGAATGTATTAATAATTTTCTAATAAAAAACCAATACCTCTATAACAAGCACTGCCCTAAAAAAACGAAACAGATGACAGCAAAGAGACTGAACAGTCCCTGGCTAACACCCAGCATTCTCAAATCCATAAATACAAAACACCAATATGAAAAACAGTACAGAATGGGTCACATAACCAGAGACCAAACAAAACGTTACTCGTCAATCCTAACCAGCCTGATAAGAAGGGCAAAAAAATTGTATTATGAGAACAGATTATCCAACTTACGAGGTGATATAAAAAAGACCTGGAAAACCCTATCAGAAATTCTGGGAACAAAAAAGATATCACGAAATACCGTAATAAAATTAGCAAAATCAGATGAACCCCAACTCCCACCAACAGAAACAGCAAACAGACTCAATGATTTCTTCTCCACTATAGGACAAAACCTTGCCAATAAAATCCCAAGCTCAGATACCCCACCAAATGACTACCTCACCGGCAACTACCCGAACACACTGTTCCTAGCTCCGACTAACCCATACGAAGTCTCCCTTATTATCAACGCACTAAAAAACAAGGCAGGAGATTTAAATACCTTACCACCCTTTATATACAAAAAAGTGTCACAAGTGCTATCACCAATCATTGCAACGCTCTTTAACAAATCCATTGAATCCTCCACCTTCCCTACAGTACTCAAAATAGCAAGGGTCACCCCGATCCACAAAGGAGGAGACCAAACAGAGTTGAATAACTATAGGCCAATATCCAACTTACACCCTCTCTCAAAAATCTTCGAAAAATTAATTCATAAACGAATCTACTCCTACCTTATCTCCCAAAACATACTCAACCCCTGCCAATTTGGATTCAGGCCTAATAAAAATACTAATGATGCTATTATACACATGCTAGAACATATATACACTGCAATAGAGAAAAAAGAAGTCCCACTGGGGATCTTCATTGACTTACGTAAAGCTTTTGATACAGTTGACCATGACTTGCTCCACGTAAAATTGTCACACTATGGTATAAGAGGGCACTCCCTCAACTACCTCAAGTCATACCTCAGCAACAGAAGCCAATATGTGTACGCAAATGGGGCAAACTCTTCTGCGCAACCAATTACAGTTGGTGTCCCACAGGGAAGTGTCCTTGGCCCTCTTCTCTTTCTCCTATACATAAATGACCTTCCAAATGCTTCGCAATTACTCAAACCCACACTATTTGGAGATGACACTACATACGTCTTCTCTCACCCGAGCCCAGTCACGCTAGCCAATACTGTAAATACCGAATTACAGAAAATATCTACCTGGATGAGGACTAACAAACTTACACTAAACATTGACAAAACCTACTTCATTCAGTTTGGTAACAGAGCTACAGATGTCCCTCTTAACATAATGATAAACGGATCACCTATCACAAAACTAACAGAGGGAAAATTCTTAGGAATCCACCTTGATAATAGACTCAAATTTCATACACATATACAACAAATTTCTAAGAAAATTTCCAAGACTGTAGGCATACTATCGAAGATGCGGTACTATGTTCCACAGTCAGCCCTCCTGGCCCTATATCACTCTCTTATTTACCCCTATCTCACCTATGGAATTTGTGCATGGGGCTCAACAACAATTAACCATCTCAGACCACTAATTACCCAACAAAAGGCTGCAGTTAGAATGATAACAAATTCTCACTACAGGCAGCACACTCCACCAATATTCAATACACTAAACCTACTCACCATACAAAAACATCCATACTTATTACTGCACCTATTACATACATAGAACACTTAACTCTGATATTAACCCTCCCCTCAAACATCTCCTTGCCAACCTCAACAGAACACATGACCATAACACAAGGCACAGATCACTCTTTGATGTTCCTCGTGTCCATCTCACACTATGCAAAAACTCAATGCACATAAAAGGCCCTAAAATCTGGAATTCATTACCTGTAAATATAAAAGAAACACTACCTGTTTATAAATTCAAGTCTCTTCTCAAAGATCACTTACTCACCCAAAACCAAATAAATACTGAATAACTGAACCTTATAAATTGTATATCTTAAATGTTTCTCACAATTATATCACATAAATGTTGAACCTAAAACCGAATCTAACTTTATTATTTTTTAAATACACTACCTAACAGAATCCTTCATATGACTGAATGTACAACAATGCAAGCAACCATATGACCTGTCTTTGTAATACTCACTTGTGATTTATAGTAATCTGTTTTCATTAATGTTTTATCACTGATTTCATCATTGCTTAGTTAATCTTAAGTTAATTTTAAGCCAGCCCGTAATGCTATGCATAGTATAAGTGGCTTTGGCATGCTGCTCTTATCTGTATTTTTTTGTACCTCTGTATGTGTGCTCAAATTGGAAATAAATAAATAAATAAATAAATAAATTGAATTTTTGTATAGGTTTAGCCGGACACGGGGAATGGCATAGAGATGTTTGTGTCTGGTGTTATGCCTGTGGGTCCTGTCACAACTATCAAGAAAGTGTATTAGGCCAGGGTTAATGTTGGAATTTAAGGTTCTGTAAATGTAGGTTGCACAGTAGTAAGTGTGGATGTTCTGAACAGAGAATAAGTTTAGATCTATGAAGAGTGGGGGGGGGGGGGGGGGTGTTGCCTGGGATTGGATTGCATGATTATTCTTACTGCAGCTTTTTGTTGGGTTATTATTGGCTTTAGGTGTGTTGCTGCAGTTGATGCCCAGGCACAAATAGCGTAGGTGAAGTAAGGATAAATGAGTGAATGGTATAGTGTGAGAAAGGCAGATCATGGCACATAGTAATGTATTTTGGAGAGGATCCCAACCGTTTTGGATATTTTTTTTATGTGTTGGATATGGGTGCTGAAATTCAGGTTGCTGTCGAGGTGCAGGCCTAGGAATTTGCCCTCATTATGTTTGGCAATAAGTGTGTTGTTGATCTTAATGTTAAGTTGTGCAACACCTGCTCTGTTACCAAACATAATATAGAAGGTTTTGTCAGTATTAAGTGTAAGTTTATTGGCTGTCATCCAAGTAGATACTTTGAGTAGCTCATTGTTAACAATGGGGCTGGGGGTGGCAAGATTTGGGTGGGAGATGACATAAGTTGTGTCGTCAGCAAAGAGAATGGGTTTCAGGTGTTGCGATATGGTGGGAAGATCATGATGTGTAAGAGGAAGAGCAGGGGACCAAGGACACTTCCCTGTGGTACTCCAGTATCAAGTGGCCGTGTTGATGAGGTTGTCTTTAATGGTGACATACTGATACCTTTTAGTAAGGTAGGATTTGAAATATGCAAGTGCATGGCCTCTTATGCCATAATGTTCAAGTTTGTGGAGTCAAAAGCTTTTTTTAGTTCAATAAGAAGTCCTAATGGATATTCCTTATTTTCACAAAAAAGTTGCTAAATCCACACTAGCCATTCAACACTTCTGTAGTAAAAACTGTGCCTTGGATCTCCTAGTTTAAGACTGTTTATAAACTTTTAAATTCACCTGAACTGGCCTCATGAACTAGGCTCATGGCTGAGGCCAGTTCTCAGTTTTAACGACAGCCCATTTCCTTGTGAGAGTTCATTGAGGTGGTCACAGCTGAAGAGGAATAAAGATAGAAGACAGCAAGCTCAACTACATTTCTTAACTTTTTTTCAACAAACTGGCCATATCCCACTAAGGAACCTGGAGTTTACCTGGAGAGGGTTTTGGGGGTTAAAACCCCTGCAGCTTGGTCTGAGACCAGGCCTCATGGTCTGATCAACCAGGCTGTTACTGCCAGTCACACACAAACTGATGTATGAACCACAGCCCGGTTGGTCAGGTACTGACTTTAGGTGCCTGTCCAGTGCCTTCTCGAAGACAGCCAGGGGTCTATTGGTAATCCCCCTTATGTATGCTGGAAGGCAGTTGAACAGTCTTGGGCCCCAGACACTTACTGTGTCATCTCTCAATGTACTCATGGCACCCCTGCTTTTCATCGGGGGAATGTTGCATCTCCTGCCGAGTCTTTTGCTTTCATAGGGTGATTTTCGTGTGCAAGTTTGGTACCAATCCCTCCAGGACTTTCCAAGTGTATATTCAATTCAATTCAATTCAATTCAAACTTTATTCTCTATAAGTATTACAATGCTGAGTTTACAGAATTTGGTTATTGTGTGGTTTACATGTAGTAAAATAATAATTACAGAGTGTACCACTAGAACGCCTAGCATGGCTAGGCATTTCGGGCAGACTTATATTAAATCTTAGGTTTAAAATGTTACAAAATTATGAGATAAGTTGGTATTATGGCTAAGTGACTAAATAGTAGTTGTGAGTTTAGCAATGTGAATGCTTTTGTTTTGGCACTATACATAGTTTCAGTATTGGAGTATCACAGGCCAACTTATGACTAGTTAAGATTCATTATTTTGAGATTGAGATTGATTTCTGTTTATGGTCAAATGGGTGAGTGAGTGTAAGTGTGAACCACCAGGTGGTATTCGTAATTATTAGTTGACAGGGTGTATCAGGGAGATAAGATGTTTTCTGATGGTAGTTTTGAAGGTGATGAATGTGTCTGCAGTTTTGGAATTTTCAGGTAGGGTGTTCCAGATTTTAGGGCCTTTGACATACATTGAATTTTTGTAAAGGTTTAGTCGGACGCGGGGAATGTCATAGAGATGTTTGTGTTGGTGTTGTGCCTGTGGGTTCTGTCACAACTATCAAGAAAGCATTTTAGGTAAAGGGTTTTAATATTGGAATTTAAGGTCCTGTAGATGTAGATTGCACAGTAGTAAGTGTGGATGTACTGAACAGGGAGTAAGTTTAGATCTATGAAGAGTGGGGGGGGGGGGGGTGTTGCCAGGGATGGGATTTAGTGATTATTCTTACTGCGGCTTTTTGTTGGGTTATTATTGGCTTTAGGTGTGTTGCTGCAGTTGAACCCCAAGCACAGATAGCATAGGTGAGGTATGGATATATAAGTGAATGGTATAGTGTGAGAAGGGCAGTTTGCGGCACGTAGTATCGTATCTTGGAGAGGATCCCAACCGTTTTGGATACTTTTTTGGTTATGTGTTGGATATGGGTGCTGAAGTTCAGGTTGTTGTCGAGGTATAGGCCTAGGAATTTGCCCTCATTATGCCTGGTAATTAGAGTGTTGTCGATCTTAATGTTAATTTGCGCATCTCCTGCTCTGCCACCAAACATAATGTAGTAGGTTTTGTCAACGTTAAGCGTAAGTTTATTGGCTGTCATCCAAGTCGATATTTTGATCAGCTCCTCATTAACAATGGTGTTGAGGGTTGCAAGATTAGGGTGAGATGACATAAGTCGTGTCGTCAGCAAAGAGAATGGGGTTCAGGTGTCGAGATACGTTTGGAAGTCATTGATGTATATGAGGAAGAGCAAGGAACCAAGGACACTTCCCTGCAGAACTCCAGTATCAAGTGGCTGTGTTGTTGATGCTGTGTCTTTAATGGTGACATACTGATACCTATTAGTAAGGTAAGATTTGAAATATGCAAGCGCATGACCTCTTATACCATAATGGTCAAGTTTGTGGAGTAAGATGCCATGGTCTACTGTGTCAAATGCTTTTCTTAGGTCAATAAAAATTCCTAGTGGATATTCCTTATTTTCCAATGCTGTGTAAAGCAGATCTAGCATTTTTATAATTACATCGTTAGTGCTTTTATTTTTCCTGAATCCAAATTGGCAGGGGTTGAGTATGTTTTGTGACATTATAAATGAATATAGTCTCCTGTGCACGAGTTTCTCAAAGATTTTGGATAGCAATTGTAAGTTTGATATTGGCCTATAGTTGTTTAAATCTGTGGGGTTTCACCACCTTTATGTATTGGTGTAACCCTTGCCGTCTTGAGTAGTTTCGGGAAGGTACTAGCTTCTAGTGACTTGTTAAAAAGCAATGAGATAGTATGCGAGAGGACATGGGCCACTCTCTTGTACAATAATGGTGGGACATGAGACAGATTCCCTGAGTTATTTTTAAGTGACTTTATAATCTCGGTGACTTCCGTGGGCTCAGTTGGAGCAAGATAGAAGGAATTTGGGAAATTCCCATCTAGGTAGTCCCCGGCATGAGCATTGGTACGTGGGATTTTATTGGCGAGATTAGAACCTATGGTTGAGAAGTTGTTTATCTTGTTAGCTGTGTCGGTGGGTTGCAGTGGTGTTTCATTAGGTTTAGTTAGGACAATATTCTTGGTTTTTTTCAGTTTGTGGGTCCCTAGGATCTGAGAGTGTGTTTTCCAGGTCTTTTTTATATCTCCTCTTGTGTCAGTGAATCTACTGGAGTAGTATAGTTGTTTGGCTTTCTTTATTACTTTGGTGAGGACTGATGAATAGTGTTTAAGAATATCTTTGTGTATTAAGCCCTGTCTTTATTGCTTTTCATATTGATGTTTCTTATCAATGGATTTCAGAATGGTGCTGGTTAGCCATGGGCAACCAAGCCGTTTGTTTGTGATCTGTTTCGTTTTTATAGGACAATGTTTGTTGTATAGTCTAGTAGTTTGTTAAGAAAATGTCTGTCCAGTCGTCAATACCATTGGCCTTGGAGAATTCTGTAGGCCAGTCAACAGTCTCTAGGTCAGCTGTGAAAATTCCTTATTGAGGCCTCATCATGGAGTCTAAATGAGACTTTGTTGTATTCAAGTGGTGGTTTACTAATGTTTGTCAAGAGGAAGGTAGGGTAGTGGTCTGTAGTGCTATCTGTGATTATCCCTGATTTAAGGGGGGCTAGTATATTGGTCCATATGTGGTCTATTATGGTTGCACTTGTTTCAGTGAGCCTGGTTGGTTTAGTTATTGTTGGTATGAGAAGTGTGTGTTGTTCATATTGTTGATGAAATCAGTTACAGGCTGATCATCTAGTATGCCAAGGTTGATGTTGAAGTCTCCAGCTAAGAGAAGGTGGTGCTTATTCATTTGTCTGTTTGTTATTAGTGCCTTTAATTTCTCACTGAAGTTTGGGATGTTAGTGTGGGGTATCCGGTAAATGGTACCGATTGTTATAGGCGTCTTAAGGTTTTTTACAGTAAAATTAGCAAAAATGTATTCTCCATATTCATCACTAAAGCAATTGGTGCTGATACAAGATAATAGGTTAGAGTAATAGATTGCAATACCACCCCCAACTTGGTATGGTCTGCAGTTGTGGATTGCTGTGTATCATGGTAGAGGGTAGATATCTATTGTGTCCTGTTTTAGCCAGGTCTCGGTAAGAATAATGCAGGAGAAGGGTGTCTTTAGTGATTCAAGGAGTGCCAGGAGGTCATCATAGTGTTTGCTTAAGGACCTGATGTTGTAGTTAAGTACTGATAGACTTTTATCATTGTTTAGGATAGTGCTGGCTTGTGATGCTGTGTAGTAAAGGCAGTTACTTTCCAATAGGTTTTGATTGTGTGTCAGATTATGTAGGTTTAGATCAGGGTCAACGTGATCAATCATCTTCTAGGTTTAAATTATGGTTATTTATATCCTGAGTTGTGTGTTGAGTTTTAGTACTGATATCTGTAGTGGTGGGAAGTTTGGACAAGTATATAGCTATAGCATTTTGGTCATGTAGAGTATAGTCACTAATACACATAATGAAGTTGGTGTTGTCTATGTGTTGTGCTGGAATGAGCTAAAGTACAACTAGGTATAAATTAATATAAAAATACAAATTAAAAATAGCACAAGACTCTCACTTGTAATTGCACTAAGGTCTAATGTAATGACTTTGGTATAGTCTATGTATTGACCTAGAGTGAGCAATAGTACTAGGTTTAATCTAATAATGTAGAAATACAAATTAAAAATAGCACCAGGCTCTCACTAGTAATTACACTATGGTCTAATATAATGACTTTGGTACTGACTATGTATTGAGCTAGAATGAGCTATAGTACAACTGAGTTTAATCTAATGATATAAAAAAGGCATAAGACTCTCAGTTGTAATTGCACTAAGGCGTTATATAAGTTGTTTACAAGAATTAGAGTATAACTAGATTTAAATTGACAAGATAAAATATACAAGTTAAGGTAGCAAAAGAATAAAAAAAGTAGAAAAAAAAAAAAAAATATATGAGGTAGTTGGTACTAGTTAGCAAAAGATAGTTAAGGGCCTTGAACAATAATATAATTGAAATATACACTAATTACACACACAATATAGTCACTAAGATATGAAAACAATCTTAGAGTAGGACTTACAATATAAACTTATGATATAAAAATACAAATTGAAATGGTACTTGCAATTGCACTAGAGTCTGGTATATGTTGTTGACAAGATCAAGAGTATAACTAGATTTAAATTGACAAAATAAAATTCACAATTAAAGTACCAAAAGAATACCGATCAAGGACCTTCAATCGTTCCCAGTAATTTAGGTGCTTCATTGTACTTGTGTGTGCTCTGAAAGTGACCTAAAAGAAAATTATTATTATTATTATTATTATAATCAAAAAGAAACCTAAAAGAAAAACAAAAGTTTTTCTTAATAAATTTAGTAATTTGTACAGGAGAAGGGGTTCCTAGCTCCTTGCTCCTGGCATTTTAGTCACCTTTTATGATATGCATGGCTTACAAAGGAAGAATTCTGTTCCACTTCCCCATGGAGAATTTCTTAACTATAATAGTATAAAAAATATGCTAGGTATATAAGCACATTCAAGAATGACGCATAAACATCCACAAATATATCCCTGAATGTTCAAAACCAATGCAATCAGCAGTGCTGATTTTTCCTGGAACCACCATCTACCCTACCCAGTGTGAAACTAATGGGATAGTACCCCCAGAACTGCATGAGGAATGCTTAACCTGTTTATAATGAGAGCACCCATAGTGTAAATGTCATTTGGTTAATAATCAATATCATGAATTGGAGTGAGTGCCAGGAGTCATATGCCTTAGGTTGCCACTCCTGGGTTCACAGACAACCTTTAGTAGTATTTCAACTGTAAGATAATCAATAAAATGATGCAAGTTCTCTCAAATGGAGCAACACTTATCCAAGTACTACAGAGGGAATGATAGGGGTGAGTGGGACAGTGATACAATATATCGAATATTTACACCAGGCTCATGATTGAGGCTGGTTCTCAGTTTTAAAGACAGCCCATTTCCTTGTGAGAGTTCATTGACGTGGTCACACCAGAAGAGGAATAAAGATAGAAGACAGCAAGCTCAACTACATTTCTGCGGCCTAGCCACAGACCAGGCCGTGGAGGTGTTGGCCCTCTGGAACTCTCTCCAGGTATATTCCAAGTATGAGGTAGTACTGTAATTCCAACTTAATACATTGAGATATTGATTGAGATCATAATTCTATACCTGGTCATTATGTTAGTGGCTGTGATATGCAAAATCCACATGCCTGTGTAATAAGTTATTTAATCACAATATGAACCATACCCCCGGCCGGGATTGAACCCGCGGTCATAGAGTCTCAAAACTCCAGCCCGTCGCGTTAGCCACTAGTGGCTAACGCGACGGGCTGGAGTTTTGAGACTCTATGACCGCGGGTTCAATCCCGGCCGGGGGTATGGTTTATTTGCAATCGTGTCATTACGATTTCTTAAGTCACAATATGAAATCTCTCTGAAGATAAATTTACATATAAAGGGGTTAAATGAGTGGTGGTGTTGGGAGCATACATGTTTCAGCTGTTAAGAGAAACATTCAGCTGTATCTAACAAAAGCAGAAAAACCATGGAAAAAGTGTAATATAGCACATGACAGAGTACACTGTAGGAGAAATAAAATAAATGTACAGTACAGTGCTTGTACAAGCTCTGAAAACAAAAACAGATAAACCTAAAGGGGGATTCCTATTATTATTATTATAATAAAAACTAAGTGCTAAACCCACAAGGGTCATACAGCAGAGGAATCCTATAAGTTGGTGAAGAGAAGATAAGGGTTCCTATAAGTTGGTGAAGGGATCTTGATTTAAGGAATTGGAAATGCTCTTCCTTTCCTTGGAACAAGCCTGATTACCTTCCATTTCCCAGGTGCTTTATAGCACTTCCCCATGGCCATTTCCCAGGTGCTTTATAGCACCTGGGAAATGGTCCAAGTCGAACCAAAACGTTGTCGTAAGCTCCTCTCTCCTATGTACAGGTTATTCGTTTATTGTTCCAGTCATGGTAATGTGCCTTTTTGTTCTTTGCTGTATAGCCCCTATGGGTTTGGCACTTTATCATAAATAGTATAATAATAATAAATGGGAAGTACAATGCCTGCACTTTAAAGGAGGGGCTCGGGATATTGGCAGTTTGGAGGGATATGTTGTGTATCTTTATACATATATGCTTCTAAACTGTTGTATTCTGAGAACCTCTGCAAAAACAGTGATTATGTGTGAGTGAGGTGAAAGTGTTGAATGATGATGAAAGTATTTTCTTTTTTGGGATTTTCTTTCTTTTTGGGTCACCCTGCCTCGGTGGGAGAGGCCGACTTGTTAAAAAAAAAAATAATAATCATAATAATAATAATAATAAGGTAGTAGGTTGGTAGACAGCAACCACCCAGGGAGCTACTACCGTCCTGCCAAGTGAGTGTAAAATGAAAGCCTGTAATTGTTTTACATAATGGTAGGATTGCTGATGTCTTTTGTCTGTCTCATAAATATGCAAGATAACAGGTACGTCTTGCTACTTCTACTTACGCTTAGGTCACACTACACATACGTGTACAAGCATATATATATTATATATATATATTATATATATATATATATATATATATATATATATTATATATATATATTATATATATATATATATATATATATACACACCCCTTGGGTTTTCTGCTATTATAAGTTGCTATATATAAGTTGTTCTTGTTTACTGCCTCTTATCTCCATGGGGAAGTGGAACAGAATTCTTCCTCTGTAAGCCATGAGTGTTGTAAGAGGCGACTAAAATGCCGGGAGCAAGGGGCTAGTAACCCCTTCTCCTGTATATATTACTAATGGGATTAGGTCAGGGGTTTCAAATAGAGTTAGAGCTAAAGAAGGAGTAGCAATAATGTTGAAGGATAAGCTATGGCAGGAAAAGAGGGACTATAAATGTATTAATTCAAGGATTATGTGGAGCAAAATAAAGATTGGATGTGAAAAGTGGGTTATAATAAGGTGTATTGCACCTGGAGAAGAGAGAAGTGTAGAGGGAGAGAGAGATTTTGGGAAATTGTTGAGTGAATGGTGGGGAGTTTGAATCAAGTGTGAGGAGTAATGGTGGTTGGGGATTTTAAGCTAAAGTGGGTAAAAATGTTATGGAGGGAGTAGTAGGTAAATTTGGGGTGCCAGGGGTAAATGAAAGGGGGGCCTT
>NC_069406.1:54412211-54413517 GCF_026875155.1 Cherax quadricarinatus | reverse complement strand
TTAAACCCTTGTCAAACCTGTGTAAAGAGGGGGAGAGAGAGAGAGAGAGGAGAGAGAGAGAGAGAGAAGAGGAAAAGAGAGAGAGAGAGAGAGAGAGAGAGAGAGAGGGGAGAGAGAGAAAAGAGAGAGAGGGGAGAGAGACAGAGAGAGAGACTCCCTTCTGCTACAACACAACTGTAAACATATTATAATTATTGGTGACCTCAACCAGCACCCTTATACAGAGGGACTTTGATGACCTTCTTGCAGTTTTTGGGACATGAGAAACTTTGTTGATTTCCCTACTCATATCTCTGGCTCCTCCCTTGACCCAGTAGTGAGTGATCTGGCAGAAGGCATAGTCACTTGTCAACCCCTCGGCTACGTTGGATCGTTGACCACAAGGCTGTTTTTACCACACTTAAGATCCCAACAGAACGGGGTGAGGAGTCCACACGCACAACCTGGCTATGGGAAAGAGGTAATTGGCCAGCCCTTTGCTCTGAGCTCGCCACCACCGACTGGAATGCTCTTCTCCAGGGGGATGTTGACAACCAAGTGAAAGCCTTCACTGGACACATCCTTAATCTGCAACAAGAACACATTCCTCACCGGCAATATGTGACAAAGCCTACAGATCAGCCTTGGTTTGGCTTTCGTTGTAGAGAGGCTGCTACTGCTTAAGTACAAAGCATGGCGAAGGTATAAGAGACATCCTACCCCCTATAACAGGAACTTGCACATGCAGCCTGTAGGCATATGGGTGATGTTCAAAAGTGGGCCATTACTAAATGGGAGGTGGACACTAAAAGAAAGTTAGCATCGGGTAGGGTAGGCCCCAAAAACCTGGTGGCCCCTGGTCAAGGACAGACAAGGTTATCTCCCTGATGAACTTATTCCACCTCTAAATCGACAGGATGGGACCACCTCTACTAGTTAGTCAAGAGAAGGCGGACCTCTTTGCTGAACACTTTGCTACCAAAATGCAAGTTCCTGATCCAGCAAGGGACCCTCCTTGGCTAGCTGCAAGAACTGTGCCCAAAACTGTCAGTGGTGACAATAAGGCAGGAGGAGGTGCATTTCCTTCTTAAATCACTTGACCAAGAAAAGGCTGTGGGCCCAGACAAGTTGAGCCCCAAGATTGTTGAGAAGATGTGCAGACCAGCTGCAGCACCTCTAACTCGCATCTTTCAGCACTGCCTAGTACAGTGTAAATGGCCCTCTCCATGGAAGAGGCAAATGTAGTCCCTGTTCACAAAAAGAAGAGCAGAGCAGAAATCAGCAACTACAGACCAGTGTCACTCCTGTCAATCATGGTAAGATCCTT
>NC_069406.1:54384711-54407211 GCF_026875155.1 Cherax quadricarinatus | reverse complement strand
AGGAAGGGTTGTTGAGGTGGTTTGGACATGTGGAGAGAATGGAGCGAAACAGAATAACTTCAAGAGTGTATCAGTCTGTAGTGGAAGGAAGGCGGGGTAGGGGTCGGCCTAGGAAAGGTTGGAGGGAGGGGGTAAAGGAGGTTTTGTGTGCGAGGGGCTTGGACTTCCAGCGGGCATGCGTGAGCGTGTTTGATAGGAGTGAATGGAGACAAATGGTTTTTAATACTTGACGTGCTGTTGGAGTGTGAGCAAAGTAACATTTATGAAGGGTTCAGGAAACGGCAGGCTGGACTTGAGTCCTGGAGATGGGAAGTACAGTGCCTGCACTCTGAAGGAGGGGTGTTAATGTTGCAGTTTAGAAACTGTAGTGTAAAGCACCCTTCTGGCAAGACAGTGATGGAGTGAATGATGGTGAAAGTTTTTCTTTTTCGGGCCACCCTGCCTTGGTGGGAATCGGCAGTGTGATAATAAAAAAAAAAATAATATTTTAAGGTAAGTAATGAGTGAACTGTATATACATTTTATCGCTCTGGGATGCTTAAATATCATAGAATTGTATGTGTGGGTGGGTTGGCCTGGTATGGTAGCCTGGCTGACTACCATACATACCACACTTGATTTCTTACAATAAATACTACTTGTCTCACCCTAGATTAAGACTATAAATATTTTAAGGTAAGTAATGAGTGCACTATGTGTGTATTGTACTTTTTTATTGTTTTTTGATGCCTGGTTCTATTGCTAACTTAATATATGTTAGTGTAAACTTGTTATCTAGTGTTTGTATGCATTTGTAAGTGGAAAAAAAGGGTATTCCACTTTACGGCGGTAGCCTGGAACCTAACCAGCCGTATAAGTGGGGCCTTCCTGTATATACTTGTTTGTGTACAAATTTTTTCTGAATATTACACAGTGGGTTCTTTTAAATTCATCAAAACAGGTAGAAAAAAAATGGCCGGTCTAAAAAGTGGAAAAACTTTAAGCAAAACTGTTAATTTATATTTAATAAAACTAAACAATCATGAATGCAAATAAAAGGTACAGTGCTAATAAGAGAACATAACAGTTGCACCAGTGACAATAATTTAACATACCTGGCGGTCTGTGAGGCATTAAATGTATGATGGGTGGTGTGTCCTGTTGTGTACTTGAGGCCTCATCTAGTGATCTGTTCTGAAATTGCTCATTTGATGTTCTTTCTTCATTCCCTCTCTCTTCATCTTCTGCACACTGAGTACATCGGGGAATTCGTTGAGAAAAAATGTCTTCTTTTATGGCATGTGCATCAACTTTATGACCACATCTTTGACAGGTGGCAGTAGCAAATGAACCTATAAAAGCAAGAGAAATTTCTACTAAAATTTTTTCAATGCAAGATTGTTACAAAAAACACATGAAAACAATTACAGGACAGAACACTCACTAGGATGAAGATCTTTTATGAGTATGTAGCTGCATACACAAGTAAAACAAAACTTTTACCATTTATAAATGTGTATTTTGGTGTAATGAATTATGGGTCAGATATTTTTAATGAATGCATTAAAATTTTTGAGTCATTAAAAATTCCATGTAGTAATGTTAGAATCTTGAGTAACATGATGAACCTTAATTATAATTGTCATAAAAGCCTTTCTGAATCAATGGAAGTTAAGCAGAATTGGCAAAAAAATTGTATTTCACACTAGCTCTTTCATATATAGATGCTAAGATAAAGCATATACTGTAATTTTTTGTTAAATACTGTACTAGGTTAAGGACAATACCAACTGTTTTTGCTGATACCGATACCAGTGCACACACTCAGTTTTAGGCTGATACTGATACTACCAAAATTAGCCAATACCCACCAAAACTGATGCCCTGATACACCCGTTAAATACAATGCTGCAATTTTTAAAATTCAGGCGGCCTCCCGCCAAGGTAGGGTGACCCAACAAAGAAACATCTTCACTGTCAATCATTCACTGTCTTACCAGAAGGATGTTGGCATCATAGTTTAGATGACCCTCTACCACCTTCACTGTTTTCCCATTTCCAGGACTCAAGTCCAGCAGGTTTTCCTGAATCTCTTCATAAATGTTACTGTGCTCACACTCTAAGAGAACCTCAAATCATAAAAACCATTTATCTGCATTCCCTCCTATCTACAATGCTCAAACAAACCTGGTGGATGTCCAAGCCTCTAGTACTCAAAACCTCCTTTACCCCCCTCTCTCCAACTTTTCCTAGGATGACCTCTACCCCTTCTTACCTCCACCCCAGATGTATATGCCCTCCTATTCATCCTATTTTTATCCATCCTCACTAAATGTTCAAACCACTCCAACTACCCCTCCTTAGACCTCTGAATAATACTTTTGGTAACTCCACACCTCCTTCTAATCTTCAAACTACAAATTTCCTGCATTTTCACACAACACACCTGCCATCAAACACGACATCTCTACTGCCTCCTCCTTGCTGCAACATTCAAACCTATCATTTATTCACTCACCATCTTTCCAGAAGTGTTAAAACATTACAGTTACATTTATCCTCCAAATCATTTCATTTTATTCAAAACTTCAGGTTCAGATAGGTTTGCCAGGACAGGTCCTGGCCCAGATCTTCTCCATGTTGTAGGGGTCCTTCAACTGCAATATCCCTCAAGAGTGTAGGCATTGTCCCTCCCACCTTTAGGACTCAAATCTGACTAAACAGTTTCCATGAATCCTTTCATAAAAGTTACACATCCATTAAAACCCACTTGCCTCCATTCACTCCTATTTAACATGCTTACATAAGCCTGCTCTGTAAATGCATGCATGCATACTGACATACTATTTTTATAAATAATCTCTCCATAAGTGGTCTTTCTAAAAAAAATATTCATGCTACAAAATAATTTGCATGCCAAAGATAATTTTCTGTCTTCAAGGAGTTTTTATTCATAATACTGTAGTACAGTTCTTGAGGTAGACCAAATAAAAATAAGTTATGCCTTGTAAATTGGCTAAATATCATGAAGAAATGAGTCGTGATAAAGTACCATATTCACTAAATATATGGTAGGAACTGTACCTATGGTGCAATTCTTCTGACAAAGTGCAGTTCACATTGCATTCTGAACTTTTAATGTTTTAAAAGTGACTAGCTCTCAACATTTATCAAAGAAATTTATATTTACTTACCATGGCACTGAATGACATTTTTTATTCCTGCCACTTGTTCTAAAGTGTCGATATTCTGCGTGTAATTCCGCAATAATTTATTATGTTGTTCTATTAGACGAATAAATCTGCAAGTTATACATACAGTCAGAAAATTTCTGAGTAAAATTTTACGAAATATTTGAAAATTTTTTAACAAAAATCATAAGCAATTTAGTCTTCTTTAAATACACAGTAAGTGAAACCTCAATTTATTGAACTATAGGAAAGAGAGGGTGTCCAGTAATGCCAATTCTATTGTATCAGAACAATGAGATTGTTTTTCTATGATCGTAACAATAACAGTTCTTAATTTAACAAACTTTGTCCATTAAATCTGAAATCAATTTATTCAGTGGACAATAACAGACAATTCTGAAATTATCAAATGTTGTCTGCTGTTTCTGAACTTTGTGAAGAAAATGGATTTTGTTAAATCCAAAATCCTTTAAGTTGAAGTCAGTTAAATCAAGGTTTCACTGTATTGCAATTTAAACAAATAATTGTGACTGCAAAGGATTTGAACCCACAAATGAAGATATGTCCAACATCAAGAGCACAGATGACATGGGTTCAAGCCCTTCACAGCTATAGTAGTTTGTTAAAATAACTGGGAACTTTCAAGTGTTAAACATATAGTCTCTCCTCACTTAACGACATACTCGTTTAGTGACGAGTCGGACTTATGACCAGCTCTCTGACCAGTATGCATACCTAAGTAATGTGTATTAGAGCTGATTTCCTCTATTCTGCTTATTACAATATACAGTACACTACCGTATAAGCATTTAAAAATATACTAAAAATTTTATAAATGGTGCAAAGGTGACATTAAAATAATATCTAAAGATGGTTGACACAAACCCACTACCAGTATAGTATGCTCCTCGCTTAATGACCAATTCGTTTACTGACCTACTCTTAGAAACAGAACTCTGTCATTAAGCAAGGAGAGACTGTATTACTGAATTCTCATTAAAATAATTATTTTCTCAATAAATGAGGATTTAAGCTATCAAACTCAGCTAAAATATCACACAACATATGCTGGAAATTGTAAAATTATTACTCTTGCATAATTTTTTTGCTTCTTTCTTCTAACAGAAAAGGATAATTTAGATTTCATCTATTGTGCATCATGAAGAGAACTCTGACAACCAAATTTTAAAATCATTAAGTTTAAATTACATCATAATATATTAAGCACTACTTTAATAATGGCAATAGATGTAATTAATCACATACTGATTCATTAGGGTAAAAAAAAAATGACAAAATATAAAATGTTATGCAAGAAAATGGAAGATTTAATGAGAAATTAAGAATTTCTTACCTTACATAAAAATTAAAATAAATTTTCAATAAACTAATAAATGACAACAATTTATGATTTAGATTTAAGTCAGATTAAAGGTAGTGTATTTACTCAGAAGCAGTAGAACAAATAATACAAACATTGGCAAGGAAACAGCAGCAGTGTGAGTTTTAATCTTAGTTAAAAGGCAAAATTTATAGAAAAAGAATTATGGGGAAATTTTGTAGGAAAAAGAGGAGAATGGAAAAGCAAGGCTTTCTATTCTGTCAGTCAAAATGCCCATATCAAAAGCATGCATGTCTTTTCATTAAAGCTATTGTTATTTTTAGGTCAAGTGAATATTCACCCCCACCTCCTCCCACAGAAAACAGTTAACCAAAGTTACGTAGTTTCTTAGAAAGGTTAGGTATGCTATGATATTTTATATCAAGTAAATTTTAGCAAATTAATATTAGGATTAGTCTTGGTGCAAAATTTAAAATGCTATTAAAAATTTACATAATTTTAGTTAACCACTTTCTTTGGGAAAAGGGGTAGTGTGTAAACCTTTGTGCAATTCATTATTCCTTCCTAGTTAACACATTCACTATCATTCAATCAACCACTGTCTCTTCAAGAACCCACTGAACATCACCATACATATGGCCCATCCACATTCCTCCCTCTCTCCTACATACCTTAACCTGAGCCTTGCTATCTGTATAAAAACTCTTTACTGTTTTTAGTAACCTACTATATATTCCATACATTTGCAACATCTGCCAGACTGCTCCTGGTATTTTAGTTGCCACATATGACACGCATGACCTACAGAGGAAGGCTTCTTTTCCACAGGCTTTTTTTTTTCCCAAAGTCAGCCGTCTCCTACTGAGGCAGAGTGACCCAAAAAAGAAAGAAAATCCCCAAAAAGAAAATACTTTCAGCATCATTCAACACTTTCACCTCACTCATACATAATCACTGTTTTTTGCAGAGGCACCCATACAACAGTTTAGAAGCATATGTATAAAGATACATAACATATCCCTTATATACATATTTTCTTATAATTCTTATACAGTGAACCCCCGGTTAACGATATTTTTTCATTCCAGAAGTATGTTCAGGTGCCAGTACTGACTGAATTTGTTCCCATAAGGAATATTGTGAAGTAGATTAGTCCATTTCAGACCCCCAAACATACATATACAAACGCACTTACATAAATACACTTACATAATTGGTCGCATTGGGAGGTGATCGTTAAGCGGGGGTCCACTGTACTCCCTCCTGTCTCCTTTCCCTTATACAAAAGACCTATACATGTATATACACTATACCAGTCTTTAAGAACCTTGCCCTCATTCATGTATACAGTGGACCCCCGCATAACGATCAGCTCCCAACTCGACCAATTATGTAAGTGTATTTTTGTAAGTGCTTTTGTAGGTGTATTTTTGGGGGTCTGAAATGGACTAATCTAATTCACAATATCTCTTATGGGAACAAATTCGGTCTATAACGGCACCCAAACAGACTTCTGGATTGAAATAATATCGTTATCCGGGGGTCCACTGTATATTGAACAAAGACACCAACCATTCCAAAGCTATATACTCCACCTGCTTTAACCCTTTGACTGTTTTGGCCGTATATACATGTATACGTTTTACGAGCCAGTGTTTCGGACATATACAGTAAGGCCCCGCTTTACGGCGTTTCGCCTTACGGTGTTCCGCTAATACTGCGATGTCAAATTATGACCAAAATTTGCTATATGGGAAGCGGTCTTTCAAATACGGCGCCCCTCACCCGGTTTGTTTACATTTTCCGTGACCACATCTATTATGTCAGGAAACTTTCCAAAATTTCAAGCGTTTTAAAGTTACTGCATATTTTATATGTACTCTGATAATTATACTTATGTGTACCTGTACCTAAATATACTTACACACTGTGCTGGTGTGCAGGTACACATTAAAATCGCTAAGTCTGTCTCTACTCATGACGCCAATACTACGTAATAATAATCACTCTTGGGCACACTAAATGTCTTATTTTACATCAATATAGGCATTTTCATTAATCCATCTATGATATTTTCCTCAAAATTATATATGAAACCCGTTACATAGCATATAAACATGATACACACACTCACAGAATAAAAATTGATGTAAATATGAGACTTGTTTACAAAGCAGCTGTGTAGGTAGTGTCGGAAGAATTACGTTTTCTCTAATCAAACTGGGGGATACCTGTAGAAAAATATTCTTTTCGTATGCTTTTACTCTATATATAGCAATTCATGACCCTTGTGAGTTTAGTGCTTTTTATAAAAAATAATAATAATATTATTATTATTATTAATAATAATAATATTATTATTAATATTATTATCTTTATTCACTCTAAAAATGGTGTGTTGCTGTTTGTTTATTCAGAACTAACTTGTACACAATGTAAGAGTATTTGTATTGTGAGGTAATTATTATTATAATAAAAAAAATATTGAGGTAAATGTTTTACAAACTCTTGCAAATGGACGTGAATGAACTAAAAGTACACACACATTAATACGCATTTATTTCGCCTGACCAAGTGATTGTCCACTACCTGTTCAGTTTGTGTTCTTACATTGTCTCAACTCTGTATCTCGTTCTCTCTCTCATTTACTCTTTCATTAACTAGTTGGCTCTCACTGATGATAGCGTCTAAGGTTAGTTGTAATAAAAAGAGAAGTCGTAAGCCTCTTGCTTTAAGTGCCAAGTTAGAGGATGATGGTGTGCCATTCTGATTTTATTCAATAAACACCCTGCCACTCACCTCTCACACATTAATATTAATATTTTAAGGTAAGTAATAAGTGTACTCTGTGTGTATCTTACCTTTTATTGTGTTTTTAATGCATATTTCTATTGCTAACTTAATATAAGTTAGTGTAAACTTGTTGTCTGGCATTTATTGCATATTTTATGTGTGCTCTGATAATAATACTTGTGGAGCTGTGTGGTAGCCGGGTGGAGGGACAACATTACGTTTTCTCTGCTCAGCCATCAGAGAAAACGTGTATGAATCTGCGTTCGGCCCAGCCACTCCCTCACTTCACTTTTGTTTACAATTTTCGGCATGAATTATTCATTACTTCTACCTTCGTTTATGATGGCATCTAAAGGTAGTTGTTAGAAATGATTAAATTCAGTGAACAAGGCATGTCGATGTTAATAATATGGCTCTGGGCCAGTGTAGGTAGCCAGTAGGTGTAGCCCAGGCAGGCTACACCTATCAGCTACCTACACTGACTTCCTACAAATAAATACTACTCACCTCTCTTCCTACATTAAGACTACACATATTTTAAGGTAAATAATGAGTGTACTGTATGTGTATTTTACCTCTCTGGGATGTTTTAAATATTGTATATTAAGTATGAGATGGGGAGCCAGGGCTACCTACACCTGGGCTACCTACACCTGACTTCCTACAAATAAGTACTACTCACCTCTCTCCCTACATTAAGATTACAAATACTTTAAGATAAGTAAAGAACTTACTGTGAATGTATTTTCCTTTGTGTATTTTTAATGCCTAGTTCTATTACTAACTTAATATAATTTAGTGTAAACTTGTTGTCTGGCATTAATATGCATTTATAAATGGAAAAAATGGCGTTCTGCCTTCCGGCGACAGCCTGGAACCTACCATATAAGTGGGGCCCTACTGTATATACTCAATAATTCTAGTGGCTTCAAATCAAGCAGGAGAAAGCTGGTAGGTCCACATGTGAGAGAATGGGTCTGTGTGGTCAGTGTGCACTGTATAAAAAAAATCCTGCAGCATGCAGTGCATGAAAGAAAAAAAACTTCAACTGTGTTTTTGAATTAAAACGCAGACTTTGAGGTGTATTTTCCTGTAGTATTTATGGTTGTATTCTTGTTTTCTTGGTCTCATTTGATAGAATGGAAAACATATTACAAAAATAGAGATGATTTTGATTAGTTTCACGATGAAAACAACCTAGAAATTGAGCTCAAAGTAGCGGAAATGTTTGATTTTTACCAATGTTCAAGAGTAAGCAAATCACACCACATGTCCAATACACATCAACTGGGGAGTCTTAATATTCTTTCACTAGTGCACTGATATTATTTATACCATTTTTACAATAATGCAGTAGTCTGCATGACAGTAAATCTTCTATTTTTTGTGAATAAAAAATCAAAATAGAAAGCAAGAGTAATATAACAGGGGCCTAGAGACGTGACTAATGAACAGAGGATATGTTATTTTAGTGCCAAGAATGTCTGCATTGTTTATTTTGGACCCTATTTTGAAATTGGCATCTTTTTTAATTTGCATGAAATTGGCCAAATTGCCAATTTCTGACCACTTTATTGGGTAGTTGAAATCGGTAAATGGGCAGTTTCTTGTACTCAACTGATAGAAAAAATGGAGTTCTAAAGAAATTGCTATGAGTTAGGTTGACTGGAACAATATAACTGGCCGAAAATAGGGCTCAATGTCGGTGAAATTGCCGATGCGAATATATTGCCGAGATCGTTAACTTCGCAGGAGCATAATTCCATAAGCTTTCGATCAAATTTTGTACTTTTGGTGTCATTACCATCTGGAAAAGATTCTCTATTATTTCATAAGAAAAAATATTTTTTTTTTTTTTCCAAAAATTATTCGACACCAGGAGACACTTCAGGATTTGGGGTTGTGAGTCAAAGGTTAAACATTTGTTTTAATCTCATCTATCCAAGCTGCTTTACCCCCTTTTCATTCTATCCAATGCCTCACACACTTCATCTACCCTCACACCTGACTCTTCCTCACTCCTACAAGATGTCTATACCTCCTGCCCAATACGTGAAATTGCTGCCTTTCATCATCGACATATAACAACTCAAAACATTCTCTCATACAATTGCATTCAAATAAGCAAGCATACTTGTCCTAAATTCTGATCCTTATATATCACTTCACTTACGGTTTTCATGATCTCTTATGTACCATTATACTTGCAGAGCATAACATGCTCTACAAGTAAATATTTAACCCTTTGAGGGTTTCGGCCGTACTAGAACGGCTTACGACCCAGGGTTTTTGACGTACTAGTACCCCTAAATTCTAGCGCCCTCAAATCTAGTGGGAGAAAGCTGGTAGGCCTACATATGAAAGAATGGGTCTATGTGGTCGGTGTGCACAGTATAAAAAAAATCGTGCAGCACACAGTGCATAATGAGAAAAAAAAAATTTGACCGTTTTTTTGGAATAAAACGACTTTGCACTGTATTTACGTATGGTATTTATTGTTGTATTCTAGTTTTCTTGGTCTCATTTTATAGAACGGAAGACATATTACAGAAATTGAGATGATTTTAACTTGTTTTACAATGAAAAGTACCTTGAAATTGAGCTCAAAGTAGCAGAAATGTTCGATTTTTACCAAAGTTCAAAAGTAAACAAATCATGCCAAGCGTCCAATACACGTCAACTGGTGAGTCTAATATTCTTTTGCAAGTGCGCCAATATTATTTATACAATTTTTTACACCAATGCAGTAGTCTGCATAACAGTAAATCTTCTATTTTTTGTGAGAATAAAAATTCAAAGTGGAAAGCAAAAGAATGTAAGAGGGGCCTTGAGATGTGACTAATGAACAGAGGAAATGTCATTTTAGTGCCAGGAATATCTTTCTTGTTTATTCTGGACCCTATTCGGAAATTGGCATCTTTTGAAATTTGCGTGAAATTGGCAAAATTGCTAAATTCTGACTACTCTATTGGATAGTTGAAATTGGTAAATGGGCGGTTTCTTGCACTCATTCGATAGAAAAAAATGGAGTTCTAGCGAAATATTCATGTTTTTTGTCAACTAGTACAGTGGAATTGGCCGAAAATGGGGCTGAAAGTGGGCAAAATCGCCAATGCGTAAACATCGCCAAGACCGCTAACTTCGCGAGAGCATAATTCCGTAAGTTTTCCAGCAAATTTCATACTTTTGGTGTCATTATGATCAGAAAAAGATTCTCTATCTTTTCATAAGATTTTTTTTTTTTTTTTAATTTGGCCGACCCTGAGAACGAGTCTCAGAGAGGGTCTGTCGACCCTCAAAGGGTTAATTACTTCTGCCAAAGAGGATCCCAGAATGGAGTCGAAATATACAGATCAATCAACCTGTGTTTGTCTCCATGTGGGTTACTTTTGAGCATTGACAAGTGTTCATTACACTTTAGTTATTCACTTATAGAGCATGTTATTTTGGTAGGCAAATGTGCAAATGTGCAAATTACCCAAGAATTTTAATACTGCTGGAATAATTTTCAATACCCATGTTTTGAATACAGTACAGTGGACCCCTGATTTTGACCGGTGCAGAAATCAGCCAATTCAGAAATCGAGCACTTTTTTTTGGCGAAATTTCCCCCCAGATTTCGTACATCTGCTCGAAAATTGTTGGTACCAGATGCATTCACCTGGGCCACTCATACGTTTGTGACTCACTCTTGGGCATATTAAATGTCTTATTTTAGGTTAATATAGACATTTTCATTAATCTATGATATTTTCTTCAAAATTATGGAAGAAACATACTACACAGTATATAAACATGCCTTTGTTACTCGTTCACTACGAGAGTCCCTCTAGTCTTATCGCCATAGTTATAATACTAATACTTAATAATAATCACTCTTGGGCACATTAAATGTCTTATTTAGGGTTAATATAGACATTTTCATTAATCCATCTTATGATATTTTCTTCAAAATTATACAAGAAACACGTTACATAGCGTACAGCATAAGAACGTGCAATGCTCGTATGCTATCAAGTGGTGAATCAGGTGGAAAACATTACGTTTTCTCTGGTCGAGCGTTAGAGAAAACTGTGAATCTGGTGTCTGGCTCAGTCACCGCCCTTAACCCTTTGACTGTTTCAGGCCCCTCTCTGAAACTGTCATTCTATGTCGCCAAATATTCAAAAAAAAAAAATTATTTTTTCTTATGAAAATGTTAAGATTATTTTTCTGAGTGTTTTAGTCCAAAAAAAAAAATTTTGCCATCAGTACTTACCGAGATATAGAGCCGTGAAGTTTGCAGAAAATGAGCCGCGTATGGCAACAGCGGCGACTGCCGCTCACCTGGTAACTTTAGTTTACTTGTATTTGAAGGTTTTTTGTTTTTTTCACTATTTTATTTTTTCACATAACTTATGTGGCCTGTGAGACCAAAGTAAGGTGCAATGTACATATATACACTCGTTGTATACAACACAATAAGCACACAAACATAATTATCAATATATTGTTTACAAAACTTGTTTACAAAAACAAACAAACAATCATCCCCCTCTCCTTCCCCTTCTCCTCCTCCTCCTCCTCCTTTTCTCCTCCTCCTCCTCTTCTCCTCCTCTCCTCCTCCTCCTCCTTCTCTCCTCCCTCCTTCCCCTTTCCTCCTCCTTCTCCTCCTCCTCCTTCTCCTCCTCCTCCTTCTCCTCCTCCTCCTTCTCCTCCTCCCTCCTTCTCCTCCTCCTCCTCTCTCCTCCTTTCTCCTTCTTCTTCTCCTCCTCCTCCTTCTCCTCCTCCTCCTTGTCTTGTGTGCTAGTGTGTGGCTTATAAATGTTTTGAGTCAGAAGTCGGCAGCTGTCAAAGTGACATATTGTCTCATTACTCACTCCCCCTCCCGCCTGTCAAAACAATGGGGTCAGATGCTGCTTCCCCTCCTCCATTCTATCTAATTATCTTTCTCCCTCATTCTATATCTTTCAATCTGTCTCTCTTTCTATCTGTCTGCCTATCTCTGTCTCACAGGTACACATAAATACAAGTATACATAGTGTAAATTACCTAGGATAACCCAAGAAATCCAGACAAAGTGCTATACTCTGGTTGAAGATGTGAGTAAACGTGATGACACAGTCTTGTGGCTCTCTCTGAGACAGAGAGCTAGATGGACAGACAGGGAGCTTGACAGACAAATAGACAGACAGAAATGTTTGTGTACCAGCAAAAACAAAGGGAGGGCGATGGTCATGTAATATTTCCTTATCAGCTCTACCCTCGTTTATGCTCATCAAAGCCAGCTCTTATCAGATGTTATCTCCCCTTATCTTGTCACTGTCATGGGGTGGACTTTTTTTTTTCTTGCTTCAAGGGAACAATATTATTACATCTTCTTCTTCCTCCTCCTCCTCCTCCTCCTCCTTCTCCTTCTCCTCCTCTTCCTCCCCTCCTCCTCCTCCTCCTCTTCCTCCCCCTCCTCCTCCTCCATTGCTTTTGGTCTCAAACTCCTCCAAATCATGAAATTGATCTTCACTGACACTTCCATCTGTGTTAGAGCATCACTTGGGAAGAGAAGAGTCCCAGATTTGCTGGGGAATCACATATTTCTTACCACTAGACATGCTGAAAATGGACAACTGAAATGGCATTCCCACAATGCACCACTGGCTCCCCGATATTTTTATATGGTGCACACTGACCATGGAGACCCATTCTCTCACATGTGGGCCTACCAGCTTTCTCCTGCTTGATTTGAAGCTGCTAGAATTTATGCGTATAAATACGTCAGAAACATTGGCTTGTAAGACGTATTTATACGTCGGAAACAGTCAAAGGGTTAATATGCGTTTGTTTACAATTCTCGGCATGAATTATTCATTACTTCTCCCTTTGTTTATTATGGCACCTTAAGGTAATTGTTAGAAACGATTAAACTCAGTGAACATGTTATGTTGATGATCATAATATGGCTGTGTTCTTCAATGTAGGTAGCCATTAGGTGTTGCCCAGAGGGACTACATATGTGTACCTACATCTACCAGCTACCTACACTGATTTCCTACAAATAAATACTACTCACCTCTCGCCCTTACCTGGAGTTTACCTGGAGAGAGTTCCGGGGGTCAACGCCCCCGCGGCCTGGTCTGTGACCAGGCCTCCTACATTGAGACTACAGATATTTTAAGGTAAGTAATGAATGGATTAACCACTGAAGAGCTGCAACACTAGTTTTTTTTTTTTTCAACAAACCAGCCGTATCCCACCAAGACAGGGTGGCCCAAAAAGAAAAACGAAAGTTTCTCTTTTTAAATTTAGTAATTTGTACAGGAGAAGGGGTTACTAGGCCCTTGCTCCCGGCATTTTAGTCGCCTCTTACAACACGCATGGCTTACAGAGGAAGAATTCTGCTCCACTTCCCCATGGAGATAAGAGGAAATAAACAAGAACAAGCATTAGAAAGAAAATAGAAGAAAACCCAGAGGGGTGGGTATATATATGTTTGTACATGTATGTGTAGCGTGACCTAAGTGTAGATAGAAGTAGCAAGATGTACCTGAAATCTTGCATGTTTAAGAGACAGAAAAAAGGACACTAGCAATCCTACCATCATGTAAAACAATTACAGGCTTTCGTTTTACACTCACTTGGCAGGGCAGTAGTACCTCCCTGGGCAGTTGCTGTCTACCAACCTACTACCTATAACACTATAGTTCTTTCTTTCTTTCAACGTACCAGCCGTATCCTACTGAGGTGGGGTGGCCCAAAAGGAAAAACGAAAGTTTCGCCTTTTAAATTTAGTAATATATACAGGAGAAGGGGTTACTAGCCCCTTGCTCCCAGCATTTTAGTCGCCTCTTATGACATGCATGGCTTACGGAGGAAGAATTCTGTTCCACTTCCCCATGGAGATAAGAGGAAATAGACAAGAACTAGAAAGAAAATAGAAAAAAACCCCAGAGGGGTATGTATATATATATATGCTTGTACATGTATGTGTAATGTGACCTAAGGTAAGTAGAAGTAGCAAGACGTACCTGAAATCTTGCATGTTTATGAAACAGAAAAAAGGACACCAGCAATCCTACCATCATGTAAAACAATTAAAGGCTTTCGTTTTACACTCACTTGGCAGGACAGTAGTACCTCCCTGGGCAGTTGCTGTCTACCAACCTACTACCTATAAAACTATAGTTCTTTCTTTCTTTCAACGTACCAGCCGTATCCTACTGAGGTGGGGTGGCCCAAAAGGAAAAACGAAAGTTTCGCCTTTTAAATTTAGTAATATATACAGGAGAAGGGGTTACTAGCCCCTTGCTCCCAGCATTTTAGTCGCCTCTTATGACATGCATGGCTTACGGAGGAAGAATTCTGTTCCACTTCCCCATGGAGATAAGAGGAAATAGACAAGAACTAGAAAGAAAATAGAAAAAAACCCAGAGGGGTATGTATATATATATATGCTTGTACATGTATGTGTAATGTGACCTAAGGTAAGTAGAAGTAGCAAGACGTACCTGAAATCTTGCATGTTTATGAAACAGAAAAAAGGACACCAGCAATCCTACCATCATGCAAAACAATTACAGGCTTTCGTTTTACACTCACCTGGCAGGACGGTTGCTGTCTACCAACCTACTACCTATAACACTATAGTTATTCTCTACAAAATTTATTTTTTGTTAATATTTTTGGGTGTCTGAAATGGATTAATTGGATTTACATTATTTCTTATGGGAAATATTACTTCGGTTTTCGGCCAACCTTCTGGAACGGAAAACTGGGGGTCTACTGTACTGATAATTAAGAGAGAGTCTGGAGAAAAATGTTTACTTTTATGGGAGCAGTAATCTAAAATATACCTAAATTAGTAATTACCTATGACAAAGAGAAGGAGTGAACTGTCCTGGGTAGATTTCCCGGGCAAATTTGAAGAAGGGACGAGGATCTCGCTGGAAGTAGTGAATATCGAACATTGCCTGTGGATCTGGTAAATCAGGAAAGTCAACAGCAAGGCGCGCATAAATTCCATCTCTGCTCCTGAAGTCTGGGATGCCACACGAGACTGACACCTGTAATTACAATACAATACAGAAATTGCATATAAAACTAAAAATTTATAAAAACTTTAGACTTCAAATATTAAAAGTAAGATATCTTGAGACATTTAAAACCTTCATAAGCATTTCCAGGTCTACCTCCCTTACTTTATGTGATTGATGCATTCATTCTTGACCCATGAAGCATAAAGCTAATTCTCATAAAGTGAATCCAAAATAATTTTGGTAAAGCATGATTTGTTCTGAAACTTTGCAAAGTCCACATTTCTTGACCAATGTTTACCAGAAAAATATGAGCTTACCACACATTCACCAAATGATCAATTTAAATAAAAAATGAATCTGGTATAAAAAAAAAAAGCAATCCCCATAAAAAAATTGGGAAAAATATTCTACTTTTCTATACACATTATTTATTTGTTGACACATCGTCCATTTCCCACCATGGCAGGGTGACCCGAAAAAAAAAGACACTTTTATCATCATTCACTCTATCAGTCTTGCCAGAGGTATGCCTACACTACAGTTAAACTGCAACATATCAACACCCCTCCTTCTGAGTGCAGGCACTGTACTTCCCACCTCCAGGACTCAAGTCCAGCTAACTGGTTTCCCTTGAATCCCTTCATAAAGATTACTCTGCTCATACTTCAACAGCACATCGTCATAAAAACTATTCGTCTCCACTGACTCCTACCTAACATGCTCATACATCCTTGCTGAAGTCCAAGCCCCTCACACACAAAACCCATAATAATCCTCCCTTCACTACCAATCAACCAGCCTGTCATTGTTTGACTTGCACACATGAATCTGTGAATACACATCTCCCTCCCTTAACCCCCTAGTCCAGAATTTGTGTCGGCAGAGCCCAACTTCATCTGGCTGGGTATCCACTGTCTTTTGAACTGACACAAGACACTTAAATTGAAAACCAATCATTGAAGTACAGTCAAAATATTGCTAATTAGATTTCCCGCACCCAAATCTGTTTTCATTCTTTATGAACTTCAATATAAACCAGTTAAAGATATTTAAGAAAATTGTTACAAAATCAAATAGGGCTGGACTTGGGTTATCACATAAGAATGTAATTTTACAGTACATAGTGATATAGCAAATTACTGGTATAAATATGATCACTGCACATAAACGAATTCACACAAAGTGAGGGAAACCTGTATGGTTTTTTGTGCAATTCTGTTTAATCCTATATTTTTTTTAATTTTAATGCAGATATCACTAAAACAACATGCAAATCTAAACACTAACCCCTGCACCAGTTAAGACAATAATCTTCCGACAGGATTTCATTAATCTCACTACATCCTCAATAGTATTGATGTGCCGTAATTTTTCTCTTCTTGGAGGCTCTGACAACATGTTGACAATAAGCCGCCACAATGTTACATCAGCCACTCCTTCAGGAATTTCAGCTGTAGTCCCCAGGACATGGGTGAGGATAATACGTGGGTTGACCCCACGCATCATCTGCTGCTGTACCCAAGACATGGGACCTGAAATACATGAAGCTTATGTAAATACATGCAAGATATATATTTTCTACATACATTTCCCAAACAAATTACGTACAAACTTTAAAAAGAAAAACTTTCATTTTTCATTTTAGGTCACCCTGCCTCGATGGGATATGGCTGGTTTGTTGAAAAAAAAAAATTGTACTGCATGTAAATGTAAAAACTATTTTTTAAAACCAATGTTTACTCATTCCATGAAATGCATAAGCAATTAAGTAAATTAAACAGGTTTTAGGAAGGGTAGGGAATGTGTAGATCAAGTGTACAGTGAAGCACATAAGTGAACAATGCTTAGATAAAGTTAAGGAACTTTTCATTAGCATATAATAGGATGGTTAAGGGAGCAATGAAGCAGATATTGCAAATATATGGAATAGGTAGTAGGTCACTTCAAGAAATAAGGAGCTTTTATGTGGATAGCAAGGCACAGGTTAGGGTTAAGTAGGAGAGAGAGATTGGCAAATGAATTTGGGAGAGTATGCAAAAGAAAGAAATTAAAATTTAACATAAGAAAGATCAAGGTGATGAGAGTACCCAAAAATATATGCATTGAGAGACTGGATATTAGATTGGTGGGAAGGAGTACTGAAGTAAATGTGTTCAGATATCTGGGAAGTGGACTTGTCCTTGAGAGATGAGGTGAATCTTAGAAGTGATGAAGGGAAAAAGGTGGGTGATACACTGAGGCATCTTTGGAGACAGAGAACTTTAGCCATGAAGACAAAAAGGAGAATGCACCAAAGTATAGTAATACCAACAATACTGAAGGGGGTGTGAAGCATAAGTTTTGAATGTTGAAGTGAGGAGGAGGCTGGAGGCAATAAAGATGCATTTGAGGGCAATGTGTGGTGTGATTATGATGCAGAGAATTCAGAGCTTGGAGATTAGGAGTGGAGTTACCAAAAGTAGTATTCAGAGGACTGAGGAAAGGCTGTTGAGATGGTTTGAACGTCAGAAGATGGAGAAAAAAATAAGATGACAAGGAGGGCACATAATCTAGAGAGTAAAGGAGGGGTAGGGGTCATCCTAGGAAAGATTGGAGGGAGGAGGTAAAGGTTTTGAGTACTAAGGGATGGACCCTGGCATCAATAATGTAGATCTACATGTGGGACCCTGGCATTAATAACATAGATCTATGTGACGGACAGTGAAAGGGTTAAGCACTTCATTCTTAGTATCACGTTTAATTATTCACACACCTTCACGTATACTTATATGTACCTTTCACAAAGGTAAACAGTCTCCCCAAAAAACATCTGTAGATTTCACCAATACTACTGAACAAAATGAGGATGTATACCTTGCCCATGTCATCCTATATCAGCAACAGAAACTTAATATGGGCCAGTATGCTTGTTGCAGTGCTCCTCTATTCTTGCTATTTTCTCCTTTATGCTCCTCATCCCCCCCTTATTTTGTACCTAGCATGGGACAGTGGGCCTACTTCAGTGCTCCTTTTGCACTGGGTTACCTGATCTCACTGTATGATCATGGGTGAATATGTACAATAAAGGTTTTCCTGCATGTATATTTTTTCCAGTACTAGGGTACTGCTAAAACTGAATCCTTTCTAGTACATCTTTAAAATGTAAATAGTGTACTATATATGCCAACAGAGTACAGTATATTAATTCATCCATTTTGTACTTTTACCTTTGCACATGCATGTTAATTCAACTTGTATTTTTAATTGTTAGTGAAAGTTATAACAACCCATTCGATCAGTCATACCATATAATTTAATATTTTATCAGTATCATTTCCTCAAGTTCATTAGTACAGTATACTTTTATTTCTCTACACATTATCATCATTCTAACAATGAAGCAGCAGGAACCCCTATTTCCTTTCCATTATATAATTAATAGTTCATCAAGAGATTATGAATGACACTTAGGTATTTCAATAAAAAAAGAGTAATTACCAAGCTTAACAACTCACCAGCACAAGGTTTCCAGTCCTTTCCAGAAAAATTTGAAAAGTCAGACAGTCCACTGAGATTGGACGTGGTAGATGCTACAGACTGTCTATCATCCTCATCCTCCTCCTCATCCTCTTCCTCTTCCTGACTCGCAGTTGTTCCAATGGGCCAGTTTTCAGAACAGTCATTGACTGAACTATCATTGGTATTATCACTGCTTAATTGATTTTCAATTCTACCAATATTTTCCCCTTGACTGGAGCTTGTTCTGCTGTGGAAAATGGTATTCCATTACATATATGTAGTTAAAAAAAAAAAAATATCTTGCAACATTTAAAGTGAATCTTAATATGTACATACTGCATAATACGTATACAGGTCCGCCATCACAAATCCAGCAATCAGTTATTCGGCACTAACTTTGGCTAGCATAATTTCAAATTTCCAGAGTCGCCACACCAACCTGCTGGTACTATTTGGTGGCGCTACTTGCTGCATAAGTCATTCCAATTTCTTTTTCTCCATTTATTGTTTTAACCTGCTTACTTTTAGCCCTAGCCATGGTTCCAATGAATAAAAGAAATGCTTCTCATTATGTAAAGCACCTACACAGTACATTACCCATTAAAGATAAGGTGGCTTTGAAGCCACTGTCGGTTGCCATGAGCTCAGTCTCATGAAGCAGGAAAATATGCTTTATTATTACGCTAATATCAACACTACAGCTTATTTGCCTATCACAATTGATCTAATATGACATAATAAACAATATAAATATAACATAAAACATGTTAAATACTCCAGAATGAATAATATTTGACATAATACCGAGCAGTTCGACAGAGGTATGAAGAGGATATGGTAAACAAATACCATTCTCCTATCCCTGTCTAGGGGGCTTATATTAGAGAAAACGGAGTATACCACAGGGCTAACTGTCATATACTCTCGTACTGCACCATAAACCTGAAACAAAAAAGTTATTTTCTCTCTATAGATTATCACACATAGCAGCATGTGTGTAGAGAACCTAGGATAACCCAAAAAAAGTCAACATGGCTTATTTTTAGTACCTGGCTTGGGTTAGCCATATAAGATTTTTGGTAAATATTCGATTCCCAGCCAGGGTAGAAACATTAGGCGTGTTTCTTTACACCTGTTGTCTATGCTTACCCATCAGTAAATGGGTACCTGGGTGTTAGCCAACTAGTGTGGATGTAATACTGGGACACTGACCTAATTTTCTTGAAATATTCTGCATAACAAGCGGCTTTCTATACAGTAATATGTCATTGATGTCAGCTAGGCCTGTATACCTTGTACATGTACGTGTAGTAAATAAAGATATTATTATTAATTATTATTATTACAGTGGACCCCCGCTTAACGATCACCTCCAAATGCGACCAATTATGTAAGTGTATTTATGTAAGTGCGTTTGTACGTGTATGTTTGGGGGTCTGAAATGGACTAATCTACTTCACAATATTCCTTATGGGGAAAAATTCGGTCAGTACTGGCACCTGAACATACTACTGGAATGAAAAAAGTTCGTTAAGCGGGGGTCCACTGTATTATTATAATAATTATTATATTATTTTCTCAGTTGTTTGTTGGGTTATCTTATTCAAACTTGGGCAATGTATGATGGAAAGATACTTCTTCACATACACCAAAAATGAAAGAAATCAGACCATAAATAGCAGAGATCACTTCTGGTTGTATTCTCATTTTTTTGGTCTCATTTGATAGAATGGAAGATATACGTATTACAGAAATAGACATGATTTTGATTGCTTTCATGACGAAAAGTACCTTGAAATTGAGTTCAAAGTAGCGGAAATGTTCGATTTTTGCCGATGTTCAATGAACTGTGTAAGTCAAGTTGGTTAATTTTATTAAGTGTATTCTAACCTAACCACTCTGTAATTCGGCAAACTCAGTAATCCGGCACACTACAGGTCTCAATGATGCCGGATTTGTGATGGAGGACCTGTACATGCATATACACACTGTACACACACACACACACACACAACACACATATTTTTTTTTTTAACAAGTCGGCCATCTCCCACCGAGGCAGGGTGGCCCAAAAAGAAAGAAAATCCCCAAAAAGAAAATACTTTTATCATTCAACACTTTCACCTCACTCACACATAATCAGTTTTTGCAGAGGTGCTTAGAACACAACAGTTTAGAAGCATATACGTATAAGGTGTTTATATATATATAATATATATATATAATATATATATATACAGTGGACCCCCGCATAGCGAACTTAATCCGTGCAAGAGGGCTGGTCGTTATCGAAATGTTCGCTATGCGAATTAATTTTCCCATAAGAAATAATGGAAATAAATTAATCCGTGCAAGACACCCAAAAGTATGAAAAAAATTTTTTTTACCAAAAAAAAATGTTAATTTTAGTACACACAAACTGAAAAAGGCATGCACAATTACATGACACTTACTTTTATTGAAGATCTGGTGATGATTGATGGGATGGGAGGAGGGAGAGAGAGTGTTAGTGTTTGAAGGGGAATCCCCTTCCATTAGGACTTGAGGTAGCAAGTCCTTTTCCGGGGTTATTTCCCCTTTTTCTTTTAATGCCACAAAGGACCAGCTTCAGAGTCACTGGACCTCTGTCGCACAACAAATCTGTCCATAGAGCTCTGTACCTCCCGTTCCTTTACGATTTGTCTAAAATGGCCATAACATTGTCATTGAAATAGTCACCAGCACGGCTTGCAACAGCTGTGTCAGGGTGATTTTTCATCCATAAAGGTTTGCAGTTCAACCCACTGTGCACACATTTCCTTAATTTTTGAAGTAGGCACAATGGATTCCACAAGTGGCATAGGCTTCTCAGGGTTAGCCCAAACCCTTCAAAATCTTTCTTAATTTCCATAAATAATTCTCACCCTTTTTACCACAGGGTTGGCACTAGAGCTTCTTGGGGCCCACGGTCACTTATTTTCCAGAAAAAGCCGAAAACACTGTAATAATACGAAATATTCCGAGTGTATTCTTGAATGTTACCGCGGAGGCTGGCTGGTAAACAATGGACGTGTCTCGGACGAAGGTCGCTGAGCGGGTTTTTGTCCACTATGCGGGGCAAAATTTGGCGAACAAAGCGTTCGCTATGCGGATTGTTCGCTATGCAAGGCGTTCGCTATGCGGGGGTCCACTGTATTTTATATATATATAATATATAATATATTAATATATTATATATATATATATATTATATATATAATATAAATATAATATATATAATATTTTTATATATATATATAATATATATATATATATATTTATATATATATATATATATAATTATAAAATATAAAATATATTATATATATAAAATATAAATTTAATATATATATTTTAATATATATATATTATATATATATAATATAGGGTATATATATTATATATATATATATATATAATATAATATAATATATATAGATATTTATATATATATATATATATTTTAATAAAATATACATATATATATTATTATATTAAAATATATATATAAAATATTTTATATATTAAAAGTGGACCCCCCCGCTTAACGATCACCTCCCAAAAACGACCAATTATGTAAGTGTATTTATGTAAGAACGTTTGTACGTGTATGGGTTTGGGGTCTGAAATGGACTAATCATTACATATTTCCTATGGGAAAAAATTCGGT
>NC_069406.1:54306918-54384211 GCF_026875155.1 Cherax quadricarinatus | reverse complement strand
GACACTGAACAAATTCTGAATATGGAATGTGAAAAAATTGAAATAGTTTTACTGTACACTTGTTTTGTGAATAGAATGTCTGGTTCTAGTGCTCTGTAAATAAAACAAAATAAACCTTTTCTCTTTCAGTTTGGGAGATCAATAGACTGTGAACATGCCCTGTGGGAGTCTTCTTCCTTTTGATGTACACCTATTTTTCTTTAATAAACAATCAACAATTTTACATCTAAATTCGGGTGTGTCAAGTATCCAAGCCTTTTTTTTTTAATGTACATGTTTGTGTACAGCTAGTGCTATATAGAGTAATATTAGCTCATAATTTATAAATCCATAATATTTTATTTACTTTCTTATTATAGTATTCCATTTAATTCCTGGTTTGTACTTACATTACAGTTTTGTCAAATTTTTACACCCCATATTCTCTGCATAATATTCACACTGCATATTAATCTCAAGCAAACATTTTCACTGCCTTTGTTCTTCTCCTATCTGCAGTATTCAAAGACCATGCTTCATACTTATACATGTGTTATTAACACTATTCAGTTTTACTGGACATTTTTTTTTTATCCATTTATAAAAAAAATTCACAGATTTCTCAACATTTCTTCAACATTTTTTTTTCCTTGTTCATTCTTTGTGACAAATGACTCATGAGTTTAGTACTTTTTTGGGAATAGTGTGTAATAATAATGAGCTATTCTGTAAATCACCTTATTTTCTATAGACCCCTCTCCCTTTCATATCCACTCCTTAATATTTAAATACATTCACTTCATCCTTATTCCTTCCATTGTGACCTCTTACCTTTCATGCTCTTTTCTGTATACAAAATCATTTTTACATTATTAGAATCATTCGTGTTCTAACTTTTTCTCCCTTACCACTCATCACTTCATCATACCACTAATCATTCTTCATCCCCCCTGAGCCCATGATCCTACAACCACACTCCTCCCACACTGAAACTGCATTCTTAAATTTACACTATGCTTTTGTCTTTGGTCACCTTTTCAGCACTGACCAGAGCTGACCTTTCTTCCAACAGAGCTCATTCTTCTCACTAATCATCTCATTCTTTAATTTATTCACATCCATATTTCAATTTGCTAATGCCATTCTACTTGTACTCCAGCTTCATTTCTCTAGCTACCACTCTACTGATAACAGATGGTTAATCATATATATCTCAAACATTCTCTGAAAACATGTACATGAATGCATACTGTCACAAAAAACAAGTGATGTCTTAACATGCAATTTAATTACTATGAAAGATAATTAAGTTTGAATGGCTTTCTTGAGCTCTCTAAGTTATCATCATAGAACAGTGTTCCTTGAGAATGTGATTGAGAGATTATGAAAGCATTAGAAGTTTAATTCTCTCTCATAATAGTCACATTGCATATAATATACCTACCTACAATATACATGCATACATAAATATATAAACAATACTGGTATATACTGTACTGTATATATTTCCTTTTTTTTTGTGTAGTCATGTCACTGTAAAGCATGAAATGCTTGTGTATACTGTTCTAGATTTTGTATTTATAAAAATATTATATCTGACAAATGAAGTTTATTATACTAGTCTGTCAGAGTTGAAATTTTGTATGATAGAAAGTTGTCTATTTAATCATTGCAAGAATAAATCACATCTGAGGTGGTTTTTAACCATTGTTAATGAGTATCATTTTCAGAATTACCTTGTATTGTTGTTTGACCAGGACAACTAAAAAATTTAAACAAAAGTGTATTTAAGCCACCCCATCTACCCACCCTACTATAAATAATTTATACAACTTCCATAAGCCAGGCAAATGTTATTGAAGCCAAGAATTTAACAATTATTTGTACACAGTCTGGTAAGAAGATCAAAATTCAAATTCTATTTCTAGTCACTGCAAAATATACAATCAGGAAAAACACAAGGACATGCAGTATCTAATTAGCAAAAGTTTCAGTTGTGAGATCTTGATCACTTCTGGAAGTGATCAAGGTCTCAGGATTGAAACATTTTCTAATATGTCCTAGTGTTTGTTCATGCATTTTGTAAACCACTTATTGGCATCAGTTACCAAAGTTTATACCAATGTCTGGTAAGAAACCTTGCTGCTTGGACAGTGAACTTCAACCCAACCAGTTTCAGGTATTTTTCTTATTTACATAATATACTGTAAATTCATCTACATTATTTATTCCATGTATTTCTCTTAGTTACATAGTTTACTGTAAATTTATCTACATTATTTCTGCTTCTTTCTGCTTACTCTTATTAAAATCTATTGCTAGGTGAAATACATGTTGAACCTTAAATTGCCCATAAGCAAAGTTGTATCTAAAACTCATGACAGTTTATGTACCCATTATAATATATGAGGATTGGTGGGAACAGTATCATGTGTTTAAATTAACTTTTTTTTTTTTTCCCCCCAACAAGTCGGCCGTCTCCCACCGAGGCAGGGTGACCCAAAAAAGAAAGAAAATCCCCAAAAAAGAAAATACTTTCATCATTCAACACTTTCACCATACTCACCCATTATCACTGTTTTTGCAAGGTGCTCAAATACAAGGGTTTAAAAAGCTTTTAGGTATAAAGATACACAACATATCCCCCAAACGCCAAACCCAAAACCCCTCCTTTAAAGTGCAGCATTATACTTCCCTTTTCCAGATCAAGTCCGACATATGAAAATAACCGTTTCCTTGAACCCCTTTCACTAAATATTACCCTGCCACACTCCAACAGATCGCAGGTCCCAAGTACCATTCGTCTCCATTCATTCCTATCTAACACCCACCCGCTTGCGGGGAAGCCAAGCCCCTCGCCCACAAAACCTCCTTTAACCCCCCTCTCCAAACCCTTTCGGGACACCCGTCCCCGCCTTTTTCCCCCCTATAGTTTTATATGTTTCCCATATCATCTACTTTGTCCATTCTCTCTAAATGACCAAACCACCTCAACAACCCCTCCTCTCCCCTCTGACTATACTTTTATTAACCCCAAAACACCTTCTCCAAATTTCCCACTCCGAATTTTCTGCAAATATTTACACCAAAAACTTCCCTTAAACAGGACATCTCCACCCTCCAACCGCTCCCCTGCGCATTTACCACCCAAGCTTCACACCCATATAAGAGTGTGGTACTACAATTTTCAAATCCCTTCTTTGCCTCCATAGATAACGTTTTTTGATCCACAAAACCCTCAACGCACCACTCACCTTTTTTTCCCTCATAAATTCTATGATTAACCTCACCCTTCAAAAATCCTCCCCGAAAAACGTCAACTCCCAAATCTAAAAACATTCACTTCTTCCTCTCCCCTCCCCAATTTGATATCCAATTTTTTTTTTATCCAAACATTTGCACCCCATCACCTTACCTTTTCTTGTTCACTTTCAATTTTCTCCCTTTACACACACCCCCCAAACTCACCACAAACCCTTTTGAAATTTTTTTCTTTAGAACCCTCCCATAACACAGTATCATCAGCAAAAGTAACTGTGTCAACCCCAAATTTGAATTTGATTCCCCATAATTTAATCCCACCCCCTCCCAAACACCCTAGCATTTACTCCTTAAAACCCCCATCTTAAATAATTAAAAACCAGGGTGACTTTACACATCCCTGTCAAAGACCTATTTTTATGGGTCACCAACCTACTACACCTACACATTCCCATTTGAATTTGATCCCCAAAATTTAAATCCCCCCCCTCCCCGAACACCCTAGCATTACTTTTTTTACAACCCCATCATAAATAAAAAAAACAACCATGGGACATTACACATTCCTGTCTAAGCCCTACTTTTAAAACCGGGAAGTGCTCCCCTCTTTACACCCCCAAAAAACCTAACCTCACTACCTAAAAAAACTCTTACAGCTTTAGTAATTTCCCACCTATTCCAATACTTGCAATATCTCCCACTTGCTCCTCTTCCCTCTTTCTATGGTTTTTTCTAAATCCAAAATGCAATAAAAATTTCCCCTACCTTTATTTTAAACGTTCACAATTGTTCTTTTAAACATTGATCTACACATCCCCCCCCCACTCGAAACCCGTTGTCATCCGAAAATCCTACATCTGTCTTACCTCAAATTTTTTTAAATATAACCCAACCGTACACTTTCCTGTTACTCAGTAAACTTACCCCTTATAATTTTACAATCTCCTTACCCCCTTTTCCCTTTAAAAAGGGGGACATACATGCTCTCCCCCAATCCCTAGGTACCTTCCCCCCTTTCAACATTTTTTAAACAAAAGTACCAACCACCCAACACTATACCCCCCCTGTTTTTAAAAATTTCTGTCAATCCCATCATTCCACTTTTTAAAACCCCCTTTCACTACGTAATCCCACGTACCTCCCCCCACACTTACATCGCGTCTTCTCACTCCTAAAAGAGGAAAAACCTCCCGACCGTGCATGAAATTACCGCCTCCCTTTCTTGCTTAAAAAATTAAAATTTCCTAAAAATTTTCTCCCCATCTCCTAATACCTCCATCTCCCACCACAAACTCCCCCTCTTTTAACTGAAAAATCCATACCTTCCCGGGCTTTTTTAACTTTTTAACTCACTCCAAAAAATTTTTCTATTTTAATAAAATTTCTTGACAGGCCCTCCCACCTATCACTGTTTCCCTTTGCACTCTCTCACCACTCCCCTTATCTTTTTTTTACTCTCCATATACTCTGCTCTCTATAACACTTGCTTTGTAAAACCTTCTAACTCCCTTTTTTCTCTTTTATCACCCCCTTTTACTTCACTTTCCCCCAATCACCCTTTTCCCCTGCCCCCCCCACCCTCCTAAAACCCAAAAACTTCTCCCCAAATTCTAATACTGCATTTTAAAAAACTTTCCAACCCCTTCAACCCCCCACACTCATTTTTGCACTAGCCCACCTTTCTCCCCAATAGCGCTTAATCTCACCCGAACTTCCTCCTCCTTATTTATACCTTTTCCCCCCCCTTTTACTTGTTTTGCCATTTTTCCTCTTTCCCTTTTCAAACTGTAGCTACAACTAAATAAGATCCGATATACAGTTCCCCCTCATAAACTGTACATCCTACCTACCCATCAACCTTTTATTCCACCAATCATAATTTTCCCAAATTTTATATTAATTTTATATATATAATATATATATATAAAATATATATATATAAATATATTATATATATATAATAATATATAATAAATATAAAATTTTATAATATATTTTAATATAAAAATATTTTAATAATTTAAAAATTTTTTTTTTTTTAAAAAGGGAATAAAATCAGGGTTTTTAATTTTTAAAATTTAAATAAATTAAAATTTTAATTTGAAATTTATTTTTGGTGTGATCCCCCGGGGTAGGGGAGATTCTAAAAAAAAAAATTTAAAGGTTAGTGGAGATTTGGGAATGTTGTTAAATAAAAGTTGAAAGTGCCTAAAAAGGGTAATATATGTCAATTTTTTAAAAAAAAAATTGGTTTTTCTTTAAATTTTGGGAAATAATTTTCAAATACTTGGGATTTGGGGGGGGATGGTTTTTTGAAGGAGGGTTTAATCATAAAGGGGGGAAAAAAGGGGGGGTCTTTTGGGAATAAAAAAAAAAACTTTCAAGGAGCAAGAAGGGAATAAAAGAAAGAATGTGAAAAAAAAAGGGTGGAAGCTTGTTAAAATGACCGGGGGGTTTGGAGGCAGTGGAGAGTTGTTAAGGGCAAGGGGTTAAAAAATTAGGCAAAAAGGGAGTGGGAAATTAGGAAAGGGTTAAATTAATAAAAGATTAGTGGGAAAGGGGGGGTTTTTGAGGTGGTTTTTGGTCATTTAGGAGAGAAGGTAAAGAAGAATGAATGGAAAGCTATAAAATCTATGGGGAAGGGGGGGGTGGGGTCGTTAAGGGGGTTTGGAGAGAGGGGGTAAAGGGGTTTTGGGTAAGGGGTTGGACTTAAACATGGTGGGGTGAAAAATTTAATAAGGGAAAAAAGGAAAATTATACGATTGGGGAGTTGAGGGGGTAAATTTATGAAGGGATAAGGGAAACCCGGTATTTTATATAGGGACTGATTGGAAAGGGAAGTAAAAGTGTTTTAAAGGAGGGGGGAATTGGCATTTGGGGGGGAATGTTTTTTTAAAAAAGGAGGAGAAGTTTAATTAGCCCCTTGAAAAAAACAGTGAAAAAGTGGGGGGTGAAAGGGTTAAATGTAAAAAAGATTTTTTTTTGGGGGATTTTTTTTTTTTGGGTCAGTGTTGGGAGAGGAGTTGAAAAAAAAAAAAAAAAAAAAAAAAAAAAAAATATTAATAAAAAATAAAAAAGGTAAAAAAATAAAATAAATAATAAATTAAAAATTTTTTATAAATAATAAAAATTATATAAAAAATTAATAAAATAAAATTTTTTTTTTTTTTTTTTTTTTAAAACAAGTTTTGGGTAAGGAGGGGAAAAAAGAAAAAAAACCCCCAAAAAAAAAAAACCCCATACATTAAATTTAAACCCACTGCAATTATCACTTTTTTCGGGGGGGCCCCAAATTAAAAGCTGAAGAAAACAATAAAGGGGTAAACACTCCCCCCAAACTGAAAAAAATTTTAAAGGCGGGGGTTTGTATTTTTAACTGTGAAAATTTTAAAAAAGGTTTTCCCTGAATTCCCAAAAATTTACCCTTAATAAAAAAGGGCCCAAGAACTTAAAAATTAAAGTAAGCTTCGGGAAGTAACCCCCAAAAAATCCTTTATTTAATTTGAGGACGATAGGTTCCTCCCAAGATTTAATTTTAGATTTAGGATCCATTTTTAAAGGACCAAAATAAAAATTTTGTTGTAAATTTTTTTAAACTACATTTTAATTTAAAAGTTTTTGATAATTTTAAAAAATTTCCCCCTTAAAAAGGAAATTGTAAAAGTTTTTGCTGTGATTTAAAAGGGTTAACCCCATTGGGGTGTTGGGATAAATTTTAACTTCCCCTTCCCCCTTAAAATTTTTTTAACAATTTAAGCACCATTTTTTTAAAATTTTTAAATTTAAAAATAAATCCATGGAAGTAACTAAATTGAAAAATTCATTCTTTCCATATTTTTCCCCCCCCAAAGATACCTTTTTCTTTATCTAAAAAATTAAAATATTTTATTTTTTATGTTATTTAAATTTTACTTTAAAATAAATATCCATATTTAAAAATTTTCTTTAGAATTATAAGACGTAATCCAAAAAGTAACTGTGCTTTATTTTGAATTTGATTCCCCATAATTTAATATCTAAAAATAAACTTCCCTTTACAAAAATTTAAATAATTAACAACCATGGTGACTTAAATCCCGCTAAGAAACTTTACCGGGAAAGATTCCCCCTTTTTAAAACCCCAATGGTATATTCAAAAAATTTTAAGATTTTAATAATTAATTTATATAGGCAAATTGAATTTTCCCCTTTTTTAAAAATGTTTCTAAATCCATAAAGAAATAAAAACCCCCTACCAAAAAATACTTCCTTAAGTTAAGTAAAATGTTAACTCCCCCCCCTCAAAAAACCTTTGTATGAATTTACTTTCTTCCCCAAAAATTTTTAATTTCCCCCAAAAATTTTTTTGGGGATTCGTAAACTTATTTCTATAATTTTTACATTTTTTTTGTCCCCCTTTTCCCTTTATAAAAGGGTTTGTTTGCCATTAGGTATTTTTCCCCCCCTTTATAATTTATTCAAAAGTACCAACCACTCCAAACTATCCCCCCCCCCTGTTTTAAATTTGATATATATTTTTCCGCCTTTACCCCTCTATAATTTAAAAAAAAAAAAAAAAAAAATTTATATATATATATAATAAATAAATAATATATATAAAATTATATTATATATAATATATATATTTTAAAATTTTATATAATACAAATATACATATACACATATAAATAATAATACACCACACCACACACACACACACACCACACACACACATACATACTACATACATACATACATACAACATACATACATATTAACAACACTGCCTACCCAAAGGGATTCAACCCTGTTGTAGGCCTGGCTCATGTAAGCGAAAAACCACATGACGCTTAAACCCGGGACCACCCAAGCGTCATGTGGTTTTTGCTTACCATGGGGCAGGCCAGTACAACTGATTTCGAATCCTTGGTTACGCAGGTGTTTATTGATCAATACCACTCTTTCGGGTTAAAATATAAATCACATATATATACAGGGTTATTATAATTTATATATAAAAAATATAATATAATATATTTATATAATAAATATATAAATATATATATATATAAATATCTTCTTTCAAAAAACCCGGGGCCGTGACCACCAAGGCAGGGGGCCCAAAAAGAAAAACAAACATTTCTCTTTCAAAATTTTAGTAATTTACGAAGAAGGCACACCCCTTGCTCCTGGGGGGAGAAGCCGACTTTTTGAAAAATAATATATAATTTTTTTTTTATTAACACACCAGCCGATTCCCCCCAAGGCAGGGGGGCCCAAAAAAAAAAAAACTTCACCATCTTTTCACTCCATCACTGTCTTGGCAAAAGGGTTTTACACACATTTTTTTAAACTCAACTTTAACACCCCTCCTTCAGAGTGCGGGCACTGTATTTCCCACTCCAGGACTCAAGTCCGGCCTGCCGTTCCCGAATCCCTTCATAAATGTTACTTTGGCTCACACCCCAACAGCCGTCGGGTATTAAAAACCCTTGTCTCCATTCACCCCTATTAAACACGCTCACGCATCCCGCTGGAAGTCCAAGCCCCTCCCCCAAAACCTCCTTTAAACCCCCTCCCTTCAGCCTTTCCTAGGCCGACCCCTACCCCACCTCTTTCCACTACGACTGATACCCCTTGGTTTATATATATAATTATAAAATCCTTGGTGGATACTTTGTTGAAAAAAATTTTTTTTTTTTTTTATTTTTTAATCAACCGGCCGATTCCCACCAAGGCAGGGTGGCCCGAAAAAAGAAAACTTTAAACCATCATTCACCCATCACGTCTTGCCAAAGGGGTGCTTTCCCTACATTTTTTAAACGCAACTTAACACCCCCCTCAGAGTGCGGGCACTGTACTTCCCCTCCAGGACTCAAGCCCGGGCCTCCCTTTCCCCCTGAACCCTTCTAAATTTATTTTGCTCACACTCCAACAGACGTCAATATAAAAAACCATTTGCCCCCCTTCACTCCTATAAAACACGCTCACGCATGCCTGCTGGATCCAACCCCTCGCCACAAAACCTCCTTTACCCCCCTCCCTCCAAACCCCTTTCCTAGGCCGACCCCTACCCCCCCTTTCCCTTCCACACAGACTGTACCTTTTGAAGTCATTCGTTTCGCCCCATTTCTCTACAGTCCGAACCACCTCAAAACCCCTTCCTCACCCTTGGAAAACATTTTGGTAATCCCCACCTCCCCTAACTTCCAAACTACGATTCCTGCATTATATTCCACCACACTTTGCCCCAGACATGAATCTCCACTCCCTCCAGCCTTCTCCTCCTGCAACATTCATCACCCCCCTTCACACCCATATAAGAGCTGGAAAAACAACTCTCATACATTCCCCTCTTTGCCCCCAAAGGACAAAGTTCTTTTCCCCCACAGCCCAAGTCACCACTCACTTTTTTTTTCCCTCATCAATTCTAATTCACCTCATCTTTCATAGACCCATCCGCTGACACTCCACTCCCAAATATCGAAACTTCACCCCCCCCTCTCCTCCCCCAATCTGATTTTCAATCTTTATCACCAAATCTTTTTGTTATCCTCATAACCTTACTCTTCCTGTATTCACCTTTAATTTTCTTCTTTTTTCAACCCCACCAAATTCATCCACCAATCTCCAAATTCTCTTCAAATCTCCCAAAACCAGTTCATCACAAAGGCACTGTGACAACCCCCTTTTGGTTTTTTTTTAAATCCACCCCTTCCAAGACCCTTTCCATTTATTTTTCAAACCCCTCATAAATTTTAAAACACCACGGGAAAAATTTTCCCTTTCAACCTACTTTTACTGGGAAAAATTTTCCCCTTCCCCCAAACTCTAACTTTGGGTCATATCCTCTAAAAACTCTTCACTCTTTTTTAATCCCCAACCCAAAACCTTTCAAAAGCCCTTTCCCCCCCCCCCAGCAACCCTTTTAAACCTAAAACCAAAAACCCTTTAGTTATTAAAACTTTTCACTTTAATTTCCTTTAAAAACCCTTGGGCCCCCCACCCCCCCTTTCCTAAACCTCCCTTTTATCTCATCCCCTTTCCCCCTCTACCAATTCCCTTTTAAATTTAAATCTCCCTACCCCTTTCCTTTTAACCCAAAGACTTTTCCCCCAAAAATTTTTTCCTTTTTTCCCTTTCTTTATAAAAAACTACACCCCTCCAACCCCATACCACCCTCTTTAAAATTTTTAAAAAATTTACCACATCCCCTTACCCCCCTCTTTTAACATTCTTCAATTTCCCCCAATCCCCTGCCTTCCCCCCCCATTTTACCTCTGCCTCACAATCCCCCCACTCCAACTCTCCCTACTTTTCCCCAAATTTTTTCCTCCTTCCCTTCCTTTTTTTTTCCCTTTCCCCTTTTTTAACTTTTCCTTCCTAAAAAAAATTTTTTCCCTCTTTTCCCTTTCTCTTTTTAACTTCCCCTTTCCCTTTTTTTTTTCTCCTTTTTTTTCCCCTTTTTTAATTTAAAATACTCCCTTTTTTTTTTTTCACCCCTTTTTTTTTTATTTTTTTTTTTAAAAAAAAATTTTTTTAACTTTTTTCTTTTTTTTAAATTTTTTTTTTAAAAACTCTTTTTTTTATTTTTTTTTTCTTTTCTTTTTTTTAATTTTTTCCCCTTTTTTAAAAAAAAAATTTTTTTTTTATTTTCCCAAAAACTCCTTCTCCCCTTTTTTTTTCCAAACCCCCAATTTTTTTTTCTTTCCCCCCCTTTTTTTTTTAAAATTTTAACTTTTTTTTTTTAAAAAAAAATTGTATTTTTTTTTCTTTTTTTTTTTACAAACCCCTTTTTTTTCCTTTTCGGGGGCCTTCCCCCTTAATTTACCCTTTTTTTTATTTCACTTTATTTTTTCCCCGCTAAATTTTTTAAAAATTTTTAAAATATTTATTTTTTTTTTTAAAATTTTTTTATTTATTATTTTTTTAACCCCCCTTTTCCCCCCCTTTTAAAAACCCCCCAAAAAAAAAAAATTTTTTAAAAAAAAACCAAAAAAAAAAAATTTCTTTTTTTTTTTAAAAATTTTTTTTTCCTCCCCCTTTTTTTTTTTTTTTAAAAAATTTTTTCCTTTTTTTTTTACTTATTTTTTTTTTTTTTCAAATTTTTTTTTTTTTTCTTTTGGGTATTTTTTTTTAAACCCTTTTCCCTTTTTCCTCATTTTTAAAATTTTTTTATATTTTTTTTTTAATATTTCTTTTTTTAAACCCTTTTCCCCCTTTTTTTTTCCCCAAAAAAAAAAATTTTTTCCCCTTTTTTTTTAAAAAAAAAATTTTTGTCCCTTTTTTTTTTTTTTTTTTTTTTAAATTTTTTTTTTTAAAAAAACCCCTTTTTTTTAAAAAATCCAAAAATTTTTTAAAAAAAAAATTTTTTGGTTTTTTTTTTTCCCTTTTTTATTTTTAAAAAACAAAATAATTTTTTATTTTTAAAAATAAAAGAAAAACCCTTTTTTTTTAAAATTTTTACAACACAAAATTTTAAAAATAAATAATTTAAAAAAAATTTTAAAAATTTTTGCTTTTTAAGGAATTAAAAAATTTAAAATTTTTTTTAAATTTTTTTATTCTTTTAAAAAAAATTTTTTTTTAAATTTAGGGTTTTTTTTTCCAAAATAAAACTTTTTTTCTGCTTTTTTTTCCCCTTTTTTATTTTTTTTATTTTAAATTTTTTTCTTTTTAAAATTCAAATTTTTTTTTCCTTTTCCCCCCACCCCCTTTTTAAAAAAATTTTTTTTTTCCCCTTTTCCCTTTTAAAAAAAAAAATTTTTTTTTTTTTTTTTTTTCCCCCCCCCCCAATTTTTTTTTTCCCCCCCCCCCCACCCCCCCAAACAGTTTTTCTTTTCTTTTTTTTTCCCTTTTCCCTTTTTTTTTTTTTTTTTTCCTCTTATTTTCCTTTTTTTTTTTTTTCCTTCCCTTTTTTTTTCTTCTTTTCTCCTTTTTTCTTTCCTCCTTTTTTTTATTTCCCTTTTTTTTCTCTTTTCTTTCCCCTTTTCTTTCTTTTTTTTTCCCTTTTTCCTTTTTTCCCTTTTTTTTTCCCCTCGCTTTTTTTTTCCTTTTTTTTTTTCCTCTTTTTTTTTTTTTCCCCCTTTTCCTTTTCCTCCCCCTTTTTTTTCCTTTTTTCTTTTCCTTTTTTCCCTTTTCCCCCCCCCTCTTTCCCTTTTTTCTCCTTTTTTCCTTTTCCTTTTGCCTTTTTTTGTTTTTTTTTTTTTCCTTTTTCCCCTTTCCCCCCCCCTTTTTTTTTTCCTCTTTCCTTTCTTCCTCCTCTCTCTTTTTCTCCCTCTTCTTTTTCTCCCCCTTTCTCTTTTTCTCTTTTTCTTTTCCCTTTTCTTTTTTCTTCTCTTCTCTTTTTCCCCTCCTTTCTCTTTTCTCCTCCCTCTCTCTCTCTCCCTCTCTTTTCTCTCTCCTCCCCCCCTCTCTCCTTTTTTCTCCTTTCCCCCCTCCTCCCTTCTTTCCCCTTCCCTCTTTTTCTCTTTCCCTCCCTCTTTTCCCCTCCTTGTCTCTCCTCTCCCTTTTTTTTCTCTCCTTTCTCTCTCTTTTCTCCTTTTCCCTTTTTTCCCTTTTTCTTCCTCTTTTCCCCCTTTCCCCCTTTCTTTTTTCTTCTTTTCCTCCTTTCCCCCTTTTTCCCCTCTCTTCTCTCTCCTTTCTCTCCTTTCTCTCTTTTTCTCTTTTTCCTCTCTTTCCCTCTCTCCTCCCTCCTTTTCCTCCTTTCCTTTTCACCCTCTTCTCTCTCTTTCCTTCCCATTCTCTCTCTCTTTTTTTCCCCTCTCTCTTCCTTCTTCCTTCTCCTTTTTTCTCTCTTTCCCCCCCCCTTTTTTCCTTTTTCCTTTTTTTCTTTCTCTTTCCCTTTCCCTTCTTTCCCCTTTCTTTTCCTCTCCCCTACCCATTTTTTCCCCTTTTTTTTTCTTCTTCCTTTCCCTTTTTTTTCCCTTTTTTTTCCCCCCTTTTCTTCCTTTTTTTTTTTTTTTTTCCGTTTCCCCTTTTTTTTTCCCCCTTTTTTTTTTTTTCCCCTTTTTTCCCTTTTTTTCTTCTTTTCTTTTTTTTTTTTACTTTTTTTTTTTTTTCCTTTTTTTTTTTAAATCCCCTATTTTTTTAAACTTTTTTTTGTTTTTTTCCCCTTTTCCCTTTACTCCCCCCTTTTTTTTTTTTTTCCCAAAATTTTTTTTTTTTTTCAAAAAAATTTCCCCTTTTAAAAAAAACTTTTTTTCCCCTTTGGTTTAAAAACCCCCTAATTGTTTAAAATTTTTTAAAAAATTTTAAATGCCCCCTTTTTTTAATTTTATTTAAAAAATAAAAATTCTTTTAAATTTTTTTTTCTTTTTTTTAAAAAAAATTTTTAGGGGGAAAACTTTCTTTGTTAAATGAATAAAAAATTTTTTTAAAATTTAAGGGGCCTTTTTTTTCCCCAAAAAAATTTTGAAGATTTGTTAAAAAAATTAATGGGAAAAGGTTTTAAAAAAAAACCCTTTGATTTTTGAAGTTTTAAATTCAGATTTTCCCTTTTGAATTTCTTTTTCTTAAATTTTTAAAATTTTTTTTTTTTAGGAAATGAAAAAATTTTTTGGGAAAAATTGAAAAATTTTTAAAAAAAGCCCTAAATGCCCCTTTGGCGACTTTTTCGATCACGATTTTTCCCAACCCTTTGGGGGTTTTTGGCCCAAAACCCTTTTTTAACCAAATTTATTTTAATTTAAAAAACCCCCCCATTTGTTTTTTTTAATTGAAAACCCAAACTTTTTTTCCCAAAATTTTTAAATTTTTAAAATTTTGCTTCCAATTTAAAACCCCAAGTGAAATTTTTTAAAATTCAATCTGTTTGGAAAAGGGCTTTAAAATTTAAAATCCCTTTTAAATTTTTAAAAGATTTTTAAAATTTTTTAAACCATGACACTTGACTTCAAACCCCCCCAAAAAAACCCCCCACCCATTTCCCCCACCAGGTAAATTTTGGGTTTGGGCGAAATCCCTTTCCCCGAAGGGCATTATACCCTTTTGAAACAATTATCCCCCCCAAGCCCTTTTCTCTCTTTCTCTTTCTCTTTCTCTCTTTCTCTTTCTCTCTCTTTCTCTCTCTCTCTCTCTCTCTCTCTCTCTCTCTCTCTCTCTTCTCTCTCTCTCTTCTCTCTCCTTTTTTCCAGGATTATGAAATAACCACATAATATTTTTGACTATTACATTCTTTGCTGTCCTTGTAGACATTTCCTACAATGAAGGTAACTTTTCACATCATGGCAAAGTATTGAATATTAAAAAAATATAAGCAGAGAAAATTAATTTAACCTATCAGAATTCAATAGAGTACAAGTTTTTTTCTTGAGTGGTGTTAAACTTGCACTGACATTTTTTTCACAAGATATAAATTACATATTTAAATTGTGCCATTATATGTATTTAATTTTGATGTTCAATAATATATTCTTTAAATTTATCTTACTTTTCATTAATGTATATATTGTTGGTTTAGCACTTTCTTTGATTATAATAGTAATCATAAATGTATAACATTGCAGTGAGGAGGCTAGAGGCAGCAGAGATACTGTGTTTGAGAGCATTGTGTATTGTGAATAGTATGAAGAGGGTTCTGAGCATAGAAATTAACCCTTTGACTGTCGCAAGCCCCTTTCTGAAACTGTCATTCTGTCTCAAAATTTTTGGATTTTTTTTTTTTCTTATGAAATGATAGAGAATCTTTTCCCGATGGTAATGACACCAAAAGTACGAAATTTGGTCGAAAACTCATGGAATTACGCTCCTGTGAAGTTAGTGGTCTTGGCGACATTTACGCATCAGCGATTTCGCCAACTTTGAGCCCTGTTTTTGGCCAATTCCGTTGTTCCAGTTGACCAAACTCATAGCTATTTCTTTAGAACTCTATTTTTTATATCAGTTGAGTACAAGAAACTGCCCATTTACCATGTGTAAGCAACTTCTGTTGCTTACACTTCTTGATATAAATCCCAGCAATCTGTTTGCTTTATTACATATGCTTAGGCATTGCTGTCTTGGTTTAAGGTTGCTGCTTACCATAACCCCCAAGTCCTTTTTGCAATCTGTACGGCTAAGTTCTACATTATTTAACTTATTAGTGCTAGCGTTATGGACACTCCCGAGCTTCAGAACCTTGCATTTATCCACACTGAACTGCATCTGCCACTTTTCTGACCAGGTATTGGGTTTGTCTAAATCCTCCTGAAGTTCCATGATATCTACGTTTGAATCAATTATCCAACCTATCTTTGTGTCATCAGTGAACTTGCTCATTTCACTAGTAATTCCCTCATCAAGGTCATTGATAATATTATAAACAACAACGGGCCTAAGACTGATCCCTATGGAACGCCACTTGTTACAGATCCCCACTCGGATTTAGCCCCATTTATGCATACTCTTGGAGAGAGATTCTCAAGACCTTATTTATATCCCCTTTGTTAATGCCCATCTTCCACTTATACACCTCAGTCATGTCTCCCCTCATTCTTCGTCTTACAAGTGAATGTAATTGAAGGGACTTCAATCTTTCTTCATACAGAAGATTTCTAATGCTATGATTTAATTTTGTCATTCTTCATTGAATGTCTTCTAGTGAATTTATATCCATTCTGTAATATGGAGACCAGAACTGAGCTGTGTAATCTAGGTGAGGCCTTACTAATGATGTATAAAGCTGTAGTATAACAGAAAGAAGTAACCCTGCAGCAGGCCAACTGGCCCACACTGGTCAGGTCCCCCTCAAACCCAAAACCAAACCCACAAACAAAAACACCTGCCCAACCCACCTTCTGCTCCATCCATGGAATAAATTTTGATAACCAGGGCACTATTAAAGTGGGTACTGAAGGAGCTGAAGCACCTGGTCCATCACAAGAGCACCAAAGGAGCTGAAGCACCTGGTCCATCACCAGGGTACTGAATGCACCGAAGCACCTGGTCCATCGCCAGAGCACTGAAGGAGCCAAAGCACATGGTCCATCACCAAGGTACTGAAGGAGCCAAAGCACCTGGTCCATCACCAGCACACTGAATGAGCCGAAGCACCTGGTCCATCACCAGGCCGTTGAAGGAGCTGAAGCACCTGGTCCATCACCATGGTACTGAGGGAACTGAAGCACTTGGTTCATCACCAGGGCACTGAAGGAGCTAAAGCACCTGGTCCATCACCAGGGCACTGAGGGAGCTGAAGCACTTGGTCCATCACCAGGGCACCAAGGGAGCTGAAGCCAAAAGCCTGCTCAAATCCAATCCCTCTTGCTCATAAGAGCACAAGAAAGGAAAAATACTGCAGCAGGCCAAGCAGCCTACACTAGGCAGATCCCCCTTAAACCCAAAACCAAACCCACAAACGAAAACATCTGCCCAACCCACCTTCCACTCCACCCATGGAATAAGCGAGGTGAACGTCACCACTGAATGAGGTGAACGTCACCGCTTCGTGAGGTCAACGTCACCATGAGCGAGGTCATCACCACCACTGGGCGAGGTCAACGTCACCAGTTGTGGAATGATCCTTTATTATTATTATTATAATCATAAAGAAGTGCTAAGCCACAAGGGCTATACAGCGCTGCAGGGTAGGAAAGGAAGCGAGGGTATTGGACGGCAGAAGGGGGGAGGGGCGATCAGTAAGTTACAGAAAACAGCGGGGCAGGGTAGAGGGTAGCAAGAGATCGAGGTAGAAAGGGCTGAAGGTATCATCAGAGTTTGTGAAGCAAGTCAGTTGTTGTCAAAAAGCCAATGAGAGAGTCCGGATGAAAGGTGGGTCCATCAGTGAGAAGGGAAAGTAAAGAGAGAGCAGCGGAGCGAAGACGACGACGGAGGTAAATTCTGCATGCTCGTTGATAAAGTGGGCAGTCTAACAGAATGTGGCTGACCGATAATGGAACCTGACAATTCCCACAGAGAGGAGCAGGGCGCCTCTCCATGAGATATCCATGAGTAAGATGAGTATGGCCAATGCGGAGTCAGGAGAGAGTAGTCTCCCATCCTCGGCACTGGTGAGCCAGTAACCTATACTCGGTTTAATAGATTGAAGTTTACCGAGTAGAGTAGACCAACGTTGTTGCCAACGGGTGTGAAGGTGGGTAGCTATTGAAGTAAAATAGTCCGTAAATGGAACACCTCTATATGAAACCGGTAGGTCATGTACTGCTGACCACGCAGCAGTGTCTGCCTGTTCATTGTCCTGTACGTCAACATGACCAGGGACCCAACAAAAAACTATCTTTATGCTTGGTAGAGATGCGGCGTAGCCAAAGTTGGATACGGAGGACTAAGGGGTGAGGTGTATCAAATTTCTGTATAGCCTGTAAAGCACTAAGGGAGTCTGAGACAACCACAAATGATGACACAGGCATAGATGCAATACGGATAAGTGCTACAAGAATGGCATACAATTCAGCAGTAAAGATACTAGCTGAAGATAGTAAATGCCCTCATACGATGCTGTCCGGAAACTGCTGCGGATCCTACGCCGTCAGAAGACTTAGAGCCATCTGTGTACACTGCAATGGCATGAGAATGAGAGTGGAAGTGGTCAAGAAAATTAGAGCGGGAAGCTACCGTAGACAGTTGGGCTTTCGAGCAAGGGAGTGAGAATGAACAGACTCGAACAGCTGGAACTTCCCAGGGGGGTAGGGAAAAGTGAGATGCTACATGAACATAGAAAGGTGGAAATTGAAGAGAAGACAAGAGCGAATGTAGGCGAAGAGAGAAGGGACAGAGCAAACGGGCGGCGAACAAATAAAGAATGTCTACTAATATCGGTGACCATTCTATAAATGGAAGGATTGCGGAGATCATGAGAGCGTACATAATAGCAAAGGCAATGGGCATCATGGCGATTGGATAAGGATGGAACGTTCGCTTCTGCATAGAGGCTCTCAACAGGGGAAGAGCAAAAAGCACCAAGGCATAAATGTAATCCTTGGTGATGAATAGAGTTGAGGCTAGACAGAGTAGCAGGAGAGGCAGCTGAATACATCTGGTCACCATAGTCAAGTTTCGATAAAATGAGGGTGGAATGTAGGCGAAGGAGAGTTCAACGATCAGCTCCCCATGAAAGATGAGCAAGGGTTTTAAGAAGGTTCAGCCGGCTGTGACAAGTTGTCTTCAGAGAGATAATGTGAGGTTTCCAGGATAACCTACGGTCAAAGAGGAGGCCTAGAAACCTGACTGTATCACGTTCAGGGATACGAGTGCCATAGAGGTATAAAGGATGATCAGAGATGACGGAGCATCTAGTGAAAGTAATTTGGTGAGTTTTGGTACTAGAAAATTTAAACCCATGTGTGGTGGCCCAATTGGAAACACGGTCGACCGCATGCTGGAGAGAAACTGTAATGAGGTGACAGTCAGCACCTGCACAGGCAATAGCGAAGTCATCAACATAGAGTGATGACCAAATATTGGATGGAAGACTTGAGGCCAAATCATTTATAGCAAGGAGAAAAAGTGTTGTGCTCAGAACACATCCCTGGGGGACACCTTCAGCTTGGATAAAGTCTGGGGAGAGCACATTATTAAACCGAACACGGAAATGTCTGTCAGTTAAAAAGTTCTTAAGGAAGGATGGTAGATTGCCTCGAAAGCCTAAGGAGTGGGCTTGGGCCAAAATATTATACCTCCAAGTTGTGTCATATGCCTTCTCAAGGTCAAAAAATCTGGTAATAACTAAGTGGTTATTCGCAAAGGCATTACGAACATACGTATCCAAGCGTAGTAAGGGGTCTATGGTAGAACGTCCCTTACGAAAGCCATATTGACGAGTGGAGAGACTGTTGTGTGTCTCTAAATACCACACTAAACGTCTATTTACCAGGCGTTCCATCACTTTGCAAACTGCACTGGTAAGAGCAATGGGACGATAGTGGGAGGCTTCATGTCCCATAGTACCCGGTTTGCGGAAAGGGAGAACAATGGCAGATTTCCACAGCTGTGGAAGAACTTGTGACCAAATAAGATTGAAAAGGCATAATAGGACTGCAAGGGCTGACTGATGTAAATGTTGTAGCATACGAATATGAATGTCATCGGGCCCAGCTGCCGATGATCAGCAGGCTGAGAGTGTTGCCTCCAGTTCCTGAAGTGTAAAAGGCATATTATACTGTTCTTCTCTGAGAGAAGAAAAGTCTAAGGGTGCTAACTCTCTGGCAGACTTTGAGGAAAGAAACGAGGGGCATAGATGGAGCCCCTGAGAAATGCGGACCGATGATTGTTAATTTCATTGGCAACATCTAGTGGGTTTGCTATATCAACACCGGCAACACACAGAACAGGAGCCGGGTAAGGAGAATATTTACCACTCAGTTTTCGTACTTTTTTCCAGACTACACTCATAGAGGAAGCAGAGGTGATGGTGGAGACATAATCTCGCCAGCAAGTGCGTTTAGCGTCACAGATGACACGGCGAGCGATCGCACGCTTCTGCTTAAAATCAAGAAGTCTCTCCATGGTTCTATTGTACCGGTACCTGCCCCACGCAGCACGTTTCAAACGTACTGCACGAGCGCAAGCAGGAGACCACCAAGGCACGCATTTCCGAGAATGCCTGCCCAAAGTTTGGGGTATAGAATGAGAAGCTGCGGTTAAAACGGAGGACAAGAAGAGGTGTAAAAGCTCATCAATGGAGGACGAAGAAGGAACCTCACTAAAAACAGTTAGTTGTGAGTAAAGGTTCCAGTTTGCCTGATCAAATTGCCAGCATGGGTTACGAAGAGGTGGTGAATATGAAGGTGAAGTAAGAATGATTGGGAAATGATCGCTGTCATGTAAATCCAGGAGAACAGACCAGGTGAAGTCTAATGCGGCGGAGGAAGAGCAGACTGAGAGATCGATGCAAGAGAGAGTATGAGTCCGAGGATCAAAATGGGTGTGAGTACCTGTATTTAAAACATGGAGGGGGTGGGTAGCAAGAAAAGCCTCTAACTGAATGCCACGAGAATCACAGTGAGACCCCCCTCAGAGGAAATGATGGGCATTAAAATCCCCAACAGAAGTGGTGGCGGTAATGACGAAACAAGAAAGGCAATATCCGGGATAGATAATGCCCAAGAAGGAAAGAGATACAAAGAACAGAGTGTATACCACCTATACAAGTGGATACGGGCTGCTGTGTAATGCAGCAAAGTATGAACAAATAGCTGATGGTACGGAATATCAGTGCGGAGAAGAAGGGCACTTTCATTAAAGGTCCCATCAGGGAAAGGATCTGAAGAATACAATAAATTATAGCCTGAGATGGGATAGATAATGGCAGAGTGTAATTTTGGTTCCTGTAAGACTGGGGAAAACTGGGAGAGCAACATCTGAAGCTCACCCCGATTACCCCTGAGGCCGCGAATATTCCACTGTAAATAGGCCATGATTGGCAACGATAAAGATACCTGAAATCCGCAGGTAAGGGTACCTATGGACTAGAAGGGTTAGAAAAGTCCACATGCGGTAGCAAAGGAAAATGTTCAAGTAGCGAAGGAATGGTGCATTGTGAAGAAAGGAGTTGCACAGATGGAGAAGAGGAAAGAGAAGGAACAGAGGGTGGATTCGTGTCCATTGTTGGTTTGGTCTCTGCAATATATTCAGAGATTGCTTCAAGTGTTTTGGAGTTCAGAGACATCGTATGGGAGCAATATTGGAGATGGAAGGAGGAAGAGTTTGAGTAAAGATCAGAGCTGTAATGGACTGTACCAAGATAGGGGGGGGGGGGGCAAAAGGGTGGAGGGAACTGGAGAAGTGTGGGAGGGGACAGAAGAGGCAGAAACCCGGGAGGTGGCAGAAGAGGAAGCAACTTGGGAGGGGACAGGGGAGAAAGGCACAGTACGAGGAGGAGGATGAACCTCCACACTTGTAACAGAGCCAGTGAAAGGGGAAGACCTAGGTATAGAGACTGAAAAGGTAAAATGTGGAGGTGGATGAAGGGAAGGAAGGGTTAAAGGAGATTTGTTGGACCTCTGAGAAGTAGAGGGACGATTGGGAGGAGGTGTCGTATGAGGTCTTGTCGATACCAGGGTTTGTGAGGGAGAACACGAAGAAGTGAGGACAGACTGAGCTGTTGAAGTAGGGACGTCTGAGCCCAGGACAGCAAAAGAATTAGATACAGGAGTGACTATGGGACTGGCAACCACAGAGGAGGCTGCAGAAGATGGGACCCAGAAGTGGGGGGACGTTTTGAAACATGAGAATAAGAAACACGGGGTAGTCTCCCTTGGAGGCGGAGATGAGAAACTGCCATAGCATAAGGGAGACCTTCTACTTCTTTGAGGCAACAAATTTCCCACTCATTTAAGTAGACCTGGCAACGGCGAGAGTATGAAGGGTGAGCCTCATGACAATTACGGCAAGAGGGAGGTCAACTGCAAGATGTATTAGAATGGTCATCGGCACCACAGACTGGGCATTCGGCTATAGATCTGCAATATTTTGCTGGGTGGCCAAATCGCCAGCAATTCCTACACTGTTGCAGTGTAGGGATCACCTTCCGAACTTGTAACCGATGTCCTGCTACATAAACAGAGGATGGGAGTTCACGGCTGTCAAAAGTTAAACGAGCCACATTGCAAGGGTATCGTCTTCGCCCGCGGGCGGGAAGAACATAAGTGTCTACCTTGAGAATTGGGAGATCTTGGAGTTCCAGCTGTTCGAGAATGTCATTGCCACATGTCTGGAAATTCTGTTGGACTATGGTATAGGGCAGAATAACAGTACCACTACAAGAATTGAGGGAATGATGTTTTTCGATAGTGATAGGAATAGTACCGATATGTCAAAGAAGAGAAAGATCATGAGCTTGGGTAGAATTCTGGACTGTGATGATGTGTGTACCACTCTTAAGAGCATGAAAGGAAATATCTCTACCAACATGGCGTAGGAGCGCTTTGCCAATACTATGGTCAGAAAGATAGGCCGTAGAAGAAGTCAGTCGTAAAGTAAAGAATTTAGTCCATTGTGTGGTCCAAAACTGAGTGTGGAGAGGGAGTGTATGACGTGTCGTTTTTTTCTGAGTAGAATGGAAAGGTAACGAAGTAACATCGTCAGGAGATTGTCGTTGGCGTTTAGAAGTGGGACCAGAGTCGGTCCGACATGAGATGGGCTGGCGATTCGAAAATCGTCACACCATAGAGGGAGAGGCCGGAAGCATAGTCAAAGGAGAACGGAGGTCAGACAAATCAAAGGAGTCAGTGGAAGCCCGCTACCTGAAGCGAGTGAGGAAACAGCACCAGCAAAAGGTACAGGGGCCTTAGGAGTATCAAAGAGTGGCCAAAAGATGAGACGAGGTCAGAACAGGGTGTGGTAACAATAAGGGGCCCGGGGGTAGCGGGGTCATGGATTTGGGACTCCATGGTTAGGTTACTTCTTTCTTTTTGTTTTTAAGAAAAAAAAAGAAAGAAGAAAAGAAAATAAAAATAAAAAAAAGAATAAAAAAAGGGGGACCGGGGAGGGATAGTTCCTAGGAGGAATGAAAGAGCCAGAAATCTCCCTCCACGCCCAAGAGGACCTCAGCACCACAAGTAGCGCAGATGCAGCATGGAACCCGTGCCATACCCTACCCTTCATGCCAGTAAACCTGCAATCCGGGATAGCAACCTCACAACTGCCGAGCTACCTCGGTGGACAAAAGAGAGGGCGGCCGGATATCCACCACAAAGCATATCTCCTTCGGCCACCACCCCCGGAATCCGAAAGGTGGCTTCCAGAGATACACCCGTCGCCTGAAAGACACCCAAAGCCACCCTCCGGGATACCGGAGAGGGATCGGGACATCCCCAGGTGACCCAGATCCCACGGCAAACTACGCCACCGCCAAGAACCTCAGCAGAATGAGATGGACCCCGGTACCCTTCCCCCTACCTATGAACTAGTGTGCCTGTGGGAAAAATCCCAAAGGCCAAAAAGAGGAAGGGCAAAAGGGAGGGGTGGGGAGGAGGAGGAAAGGAAAAGGGGAGGATGGGATAGGGAAGGGGGGATTCGGGGGTAATTAGGTTCGGTCTGAGGAAGGGGACCAACAGGTCTAATTCCTCAGATCAAGAGCCTCTTCACCATGCCAAGGAGCCCCCCTTGAAGAGGAAATGATCCTTTAGTCAGCTCAAATACAAAGTCCTACCTTGCTTCTACAATGGGCAAGATCAGAGATCAGACTGTCTGGGTTAGCTTTGCTCTCCATAGAAAGACAGGTGGCTGCTGAGGTGGATTATAATAAAGTAATAGATAACTTTGCTAGAATGAAGCCTAGATGTAAGAGACTGCTGTAGCTGCTTCATACATTTTTCACATTGCTTTGTTTTGTTTTCATTTTACATTTAAAAATTAAAATAACCCACGTTTTTGTTATGTTTTGATTTGTGATTACTGTATAACTTCTTTATTGTGTTTTGATTTTAAATTCAAAATAACAATTATGTACTTACTTTAAAACTGTATCTTCCTTGTGTTTTTATTTTAAAAAACAAAATAAAATAAAAATAAAAATGTATAACGAATATAAAATTATTCGGTACATGTCATGGCACATTTTTTTTTTATATGCTCACTTTCCCTTAACTTTAGAACCTGGCTATACCACTGCTTCCACTCCAGATTTATATACACTCTTCATCATCCCATCCCTCTTCATCCTTTGTAAATGCTCAAACTGCCCTCTGACTTGTACCCTTTGTGACCCCACACCATCCATTAACCCTTTGACTGTTTTGGTCATATATATACGTCTTATGCGCCACTGTTTCGGACGTATATATACTCAGTGCATAATGAGAAAAAAAAAACTCTGACCATTTTTTTTTAATTAAAATGCCAACTTTGTGGTCTGTTTTCGTATAGTATTTATGGTTGTATTCTCGTTTTCTTGGCCTCATTTGATAGATTGGAAAACATATTATAGAAATAGAGGTGATTTTGATCGGTTTTACTATGAAAACACCCTTGAAATAGAGCTCAAACTAGGGGAAATGTTTGATTTTTGCCGATGTTCAAAAGTAAACAAATGATGTCATTTTTCAATAAATGTCCAAGTAGCCATTCTAATATGCAGTCATGAATGGGTTGACATTATTTATACAATTATTACAATATTGCAGCAGTGTGCATAACAGTAAATCTTCTATTTTTTGTTTGAATAAAAATTCAAAATAGAAAGCAAGAGTAATATCAGAAGGGCCTGGAGACGTGACTGATGAACAAAGAAAATGTTATTTTAGAGCCAGGAATGTCTGCATTGTTCATTCTGGACCCTATTTTGTAACTGACATATTTTTTAATTTTCGTGAAATTGGCCAAATTGCAAATTTCTGAGCACGTTATTGGGTAGTTGAAATCGGTAAATTGGCAGTTTCTTGTACTCAATCGATAGAAAAATGGAGTTCTAAAGAAACAGCTATGAGTTTGGCCAACTGGAACAATGGACTTAGCCAAAAATAGGGCTCAAAGTGGGCGAAATCGCTAATTCATAAATATCGCCGAGGTCTCTAACTTCACAAGAGCATAATTCCATCAGTTTTTAATCAAATTACGTTCTTTTGGTGTCATTACAATCAGCAAAAGATTATCATTTCATAAGAAAAATAATTTTTTTTTTTTTTAAATTTTGCGACACCAGGAGACACCTCAGGATTTGGTGTTGCGACAGTCAAGGGATTAATAAACAGCATGTTAAAATAAATTGTAGCAATCTTTAGCACAGGCCAGTGAATAGATTATAAAGATTCATGAAATACTGGTCTTAAGGGAGTGCTCTAATAGTAGTGAAGAGCTCTTTAGTCAAGGAATTGAAACTACCTGCCCTTCCTCATGAAGCCTAATTAGTTTCCATTCCCCAGGCACTGTATGATCTTGATAGGTTTAGCAATTCCTCCATGAATATAGTAAATAATAACACCCTGATTGCTTACTATTTCAGGTGCTGTATGTTCCCTACGGCTCACGAAATTGTGATGACATGATTGCAAACAAACTATACCACGGGCGGGGATAGAACCCGCGATCAGAGAGTCTGAAAAATATACCTAGTTGGACAAATCTTATTGTGGCTAGCTGATCCAGTGGCTAACGCAATGGTCTGGAGTTTTGAGACTCTCTGATCGCGGGTTCTATCCCCGCCCGTGGTATGGTTTGATCCCTATGGATTTAGCGCTTTCCTATCAGTATAGAGTATATGAAATATTGGCAACATATGCTGCATTTAGACAAATTTCATTCTAGTGTTTATTGACCATTATAAAACCTGTAGTAGGTCAGGTAATTGGGAAACTAGAAAATTGTTTTCTTTCCCTTACACATTAAACATACCAGAATCACCCATAGTGATCTTATGATGGAGATAATGTTCTGCTGTCCAAGGCTTGCCAGATCATTGTAGCCTTACACCACATCTTGATATATTGTCTTAAGTACAGGTGGGCCCCATTTTACAGTGCTTCGCTTTACAGCAATTCATTAATACAGCAGTTTTCAATTATACCCATTATAAAAAGGATTATTTGGTCTTCTGGTAGCGGGTAGTTAATGATATATCTTCAGAGGCTTCTTACTTTATTGAAAGGTCGTGGTGGGTACACAGGCTTGTGTGTTTGTGCCCATGGCCCGGGCAGGGCCATCCCACGAGAGAGAGCTGGAGTACTTGTGTCTTCCTGCTAGGCCGCTGTGTGAGTGAGGCAGAGGCAAGGGCAGGCAGGCTGGCATGCCCACCGAGAGGCCTGGCTACAGAGGGCAGCACCTTGAGTGGCGCGAAATATGAACTAAGCTGGCAGACAGCATGGGCTGTCTGTGCAGACAGTACAGGCTGTCTACATACGCTCGGCCACCTACCGCACGTCGTCCCGACGCGACGATACTGGTGGTAAAAGGAACTCGGTCTCTCTCTCGTAGGAACAGGGCACAAAATAAAAACATATATATACATATGGACATGGAAAAAAAACTTCCTACAGGGAGGGAAGAAAAAACATGTGGGGTGTGCTAAACATCGTGGTCATAGGCAATGAGAATTGATGGGCATCACTGCACGCCTTCCTGCATCTGGACAGATACTGCAACACAGGAGACATCGCTGCGGCTGAGCTGTGACGTAACGGTACAGTCTCCTCTGGAACGGTGAAGCAGTCATCGTAGGAGTCACTGCAGGTTTTCACTCAACCTGGGGCACGACATGCTGGTGCCCTCGAGTGAGGCATCGACAAAACTCGGCAACTGGGCAGGACTTCTGGCAAACGACTCAGGAGGACACTTCTCGACTGGTACTGTCACTGGGCTGTCACTGCCGGTGAGCGTGGAGCGAGTCGTGGCAGAGACGACTGGGCGAAACATCTGGGAGTCGTAACATCATACACCAGACTGCAGTGAGAGAGCTAGCAGTCAAAGTGACATCTTCTTTGTGCAGGCTGCTCACTGAAGCTTGTGACACGAGGCTGACACAGCGTGTCATTCTCTCGACAGTTGGAGTTATAGCAGAGGTTAGTCTAAGCGTCCCCAGACTTGTTTCTCTACATATAACTGCACTCTGAAGGTCTGGAGGTGAAGTGAAACAAATCTCGATGGGAATCGTAGCAGGTACGATTCTGCAGAACATCACGAGCGACGAGCATAATAGCTTTCTGTACAAGAGGGCTCGGTCACTCGGGGCTGTCTGATAGCTGTCAAACTCACTGGTCACATCGGGTGACTTACCACAGTGGTGCTACTCAGGTCTGGCTCAGACCTCACTGGGCACATGGAAACTACACACCCGCGGTACATGCAGTACAACATAGCTTAAACTAGCAAATGATGCTTTTCTGTGCATAAAACTGCTGTATAGCCCTTGTGGCTTAGCGCTTCTTTTTGATTATAATAATGTGCATAAAACTGACTCTAAGACATACTAAAATGTGAGAACACTGACTGTGAGGAATTAACACACAACATATATCTTCTCTTAATCTTCTCGACAATACTGAAATAATTACTAGAAGCACTCGATGTGACATCATGTGATGTCGCGAGGTGATGTCAGCAGACATTTCGAGGTGACGTCAGGCAGACATCGTGACGTCATGAAGTCGGGCAGCATCGTCAGTGACGTCGATGTGATGCGGGCAGCAGACCACAGCATGAGGCCTGGGACATCTGGTAACTCACATGGCTGGTAGATCCACATGACATCGCCCACACCCACGTGGCGTCGGGATCCACGTGGCATCGTGATCTACGTGGCATGCTGATCCACGTAGCTTCGAGTGACCTCGGGCACTCGGATACACAGTTCTGGCAATTAATTCACACGAAAAACAGCAGAAAACACAGCAGAGAGAGTGGACAGTGGTGAGTGTATGGTAGACGGGTGAGCTTGAGTAGGGCGAGCATGGGCAAGGTGAGGAACAGCCACTTCCTCTCCTCCTCCCCCACCCACAAACACGTGGAGAAGCTCACACTGGACGCAGAAATCACCACAAAACTCACCTCTGGCTTGCTGAAACAGCTGTGCTGAGCTGAACAACAACAGCAACATACAAGTGACGCTGAACACATGACTTGAGAAACAGCGTGGGGTCACTGGGGTCACTTACAATTCTCAAAGAAATTCGGTAAATTTCGGCTGGATCCTGCTTGTACCTGTGTCTGGATGCTCAAACGTGCAGACACGACATCAGGATAACTCGTTGAGAGACGGATGCTTGTTATGTAGGATGATGAAGTGAAGATGACTTCATACCCCTTCCTTCCTCTCTCTGGGCAAACACAACTGCTGCGACCACCGCTTTCCACCATTTATAACGAAGGATTTGTTTGGTAGTATGGTAGCGGGGAGTAAATGATAAACTTGTTTGGAGGCTTCTTACTTTATTGAAAGGTCGTGGTGGGTACACAGGCTTGTGTGCCTGTGCCCATGGCCCGGGCAGGGCCATCCCACGAGAGAGAGCTGGGAGTACTTGTGTCTTCCTGCTAGGCCGCTGTGTGAGCGAGGCAGAGGCAAGAGCAGGCAGGCTGGCATGCCCACCGAGAGGGCTGGCTACAGAGGGCAGCACCTTGAGTGGCTCGAAATATGAACTAAGCTGGCAGACAGCATGGGCTGTCTGTGCAGACAGTACAGGCTGTCTACACCATTCTTCATTTATTCAGATTTTCTACAATTAATATATTCACCATTCGCTATAAGCTAAGGACAAAAATAATTTAAGGGAAGTAATGCGTGTGCTGTATATGCTTTTTTTTTTTTTAGACCTAGCTCTATTACTCAATATATAATAGTGTAAACGTGTTATCAGGCTTTCATGTGCATTTGAAAATGAAAAAAATGCTACGATTCACTTTGCAGTGATTTTCATTTTACAGCAGCATCCCTTAACCTAACCGCTGTATAAATGGGGCCCTCCTGTATCATACCTTCGAATACAGGATCTTTATTCTCAATTAATTTTTGCATCCTGCTAGGGATACTGTTGGCCTTTCTGAAAATGTTTCCTTTAACAGAGATGCTGTTCATTTTTGTCAAAGATCACTCTGATACATAGTCTTCAAATGTTGTCTTAATATTACTTGCACTGTTATAATAATAATAATATCTTTATTTCTACAAGTACATTTACAAAATATACAGGCCTAGCTGACATACTACTATACAGAAAGCCGCTTGTTATGCTCTCAGAGCATTTCGGGCAAATTAGGTCAGTTTTGTCCCAGGATGCGACCCACACAAGTCGACTAACACCCAGGTACCCATTTTACTGATGGGGAACATAGACAACCAGTGTAAGGAAACACGCCCAATGTTTCTACCCTCACCAGGAATCAAACCCAGACCCTCACTGTGTGAAGCAAGAGCTTTAGCCATTAGGCTTAATTGTTTTTTGAATTCAATACCCACAGCTTTCAAGTTTGTTTTCTGCTGTACAAAGGTAAATGATGTCACTTGAAGGGACGTGCAAGTTTCCTCTTTATCTCCCGACAGAACACTTTAACTACTCTAACTTAATCTACTTAATTGGTACTTCAACTACCAGGGAAATTATACTGGGGAAAATTATATACAAATGTATAAGGGAAGAGTACAATTACTTATTACACTAATAATGAAAGTATGGGGAATACACAATTACTGGTAAAGTACTATTTAAATGCGGTTTCAAGAAGAGAACTATTGGAGTGAGATACATAAATAGGTTAAGAAGGTCTAGGGAATCAATGGATTTGACAGTTAAAAACAGAATAAAGGAGTTAGAAGACGGAGTTGGAGGTATTAGGAAGATGGTGGATATATTTTGAGGAACTGTTAAATGTTGCTGAAGAGAGAGGAAGGCAGTAATTTCATGCAATGGCCAGGGAGGTTTAACATTTTTTAGGAGTGAATTATTATTATTATAATTATTATTATTATTATCAAAAAGAGGAAGGCAGTAGTTTCATGCAACGGACAGGGAGGTTTAACATTTTTTAGGAGTGATTATTATAATCAAAAAGAGACGCTAAACCTACAAGGGTCATACAGTGCAGCAGGGCAGGAAAGGGTGCAGGGGTATTGGGTAGCAAGAGGGAAGGGGATTATTATTAAGTCATTGAGTGCAGCAGGGCAGTGGATAGTGCAGGGGTAGAGGGTAGCAAGAGACTGAGGTAGAAAGGGCTGTGAGGAGTGCTAGAGGCATAATCATCAGAGTTTGTGCAGTAAATCAGTTGTCAAAAAGTCAATAAGAGAGTCTGGGTTAAGGAAGGTCCATCAGCAAGAAGGGAAGGTAAAGTAAGGGCAGTAGAGCAGTGACGACATTGGAGGTAAATTCTGCGTGCTCATTGATAATGGGGGCAGCCCAACAGAATATGGCTAACAGAAACTGGAACTGACAATTCTCACAGAGTGGAACAGGACACCTCTCCGTGAGTAAGACAAGTGTGGCTGATGTGAAGACAGAAGAGAGTGGTCTCCCAACCTCGACACTGATGACAAGATGGCCAGAGACCAATACATGTACTTGGTTAAAGAATCAGATCAGACCAACGTTGCTGCCAACGGGTGCAAAGGTGGGTAGTAATTACAGCAAAATAAGTCTGTGAATGGAACACCTTTATATGAAACTGGGAGGTCATGTACTGCTGACCGTGCAGCAGCGTCTGCCTGTTCATTGCCCTGTATGTCAACATGACCGGGGACCCAACAAAAAACAATATCTTTGTGCTTGCTAGAGATATGACATAACCAAAGTTGGATACGAAGAACCAGGGGGTGAGGTATATCAAATTTTCTTATAGCCTGTAAAGCACGAAGGGAGTCTGAAACAACCACAAATGGTGACACAGGCATAGATGCAATACAGATGAGTGCTACGAGAGTGGCATACAATTCAGCTGTAAAAATCCTAGCTTAGGATAATAAATGTCCTCGCACGACACTTTCTGGAAACACTGCTGCGAATCCAATGCCGTCAGAAGACTTGGAACCATCATTGTACACCGCGATGACATGAGAATGAGATCGGAAATAGTTAAGAAAAAGAGAGCAAGAAGCCACCATAGGCAGTTGGGCTTTCATACACGGCAGTGGGAAAGAACAGACAAGAACCGTCGGAACTTCCCAAGGGGGCTGCAGAAACTATATATACGCGTTTTCTCAGTTTTCTCTGTATTAGGACTGAAGAAGCCACTCGTGGCAAAACGTTTCCTTTAATAAATGTCCTGAACTGTACATAAGTGTCTTTTTCCTCATCTTGTCGGTATCACCATACCATTTCCTCAAACAATATAAAGTTCAATGATGAGAAATTTCAATTACACTCCAATATGGTAAATGTGAGGAAATTAAAACTTCATCAGAGTATAAAACAAATTCCAACCACACAATAAAGCAAAAAACTAGCGTCAAAGATCATGTCGGAGGATCTCACCTTCAAGGACCATAGCATCGTATCAATCGCATCTGCTAGAAAAATGACAGGATGGATAATGAGCACCTTCAAAACTAGGGATGCCAAGCCCATGATGATACTCTTCAGGTCGCTTGTTCTATCTAGGCTGGAATATTGCTGCACACTATCAGCACCTTTCAAGACAGGTGAAACTGCTGAACTAGAAAATGTACAGAGAACCTTCACGGCGCGCATAACCGAGATAAAACACCCCGATTACTGGGAGTGCTTGAAGTTCCTGAACCTGTACTCCCTGGAACACAGGCGGGAGAGATACATGATATACACCTGGAAAATCCTAGAGGGACTAGTACCAAACTTGCACACGAAAATCACTCGCAACGAAAACAAGATACTCGGCAGACGATGCAACATCCTTCCAATGAAAAGCAGGGGTGCCACTAGCACGTTAAGAGACAATACAATAAGTGTCAGGGGCCCGAGACTGTTCAACTGCCTCCCAGCATACATAAGGGGGATTACCGATAGACCCCTGGCTGTCTTCAAGCATTAGTGCTTCCCCCTTGATTATAATAATAATAATAATAATGTCTTCAAGCAGGCACTGGACAAGCACCTAAAGTCGGTACCTGACCAGCCGGGCTGTGGCTCATATGCTGGATTGCGTGCAGCCAGTAGTAACAGCCTGGTTGATCAGGCTCTGATCCACCAGGAGGCCTGGTCACAGACCGGGCCGCGGGGGCGTTGACCCCCGGAACTCTCTCCAGGTAACTCCAGGTATATGGATCTTGCCTCCACTATATCACTTCCCAGACTATTCCATTTCCTGACAACTCTGTGACTGAAGAAATACTTTTTAACATCCCTGTGATTCATCTAAGTCTTCAACTTCCGATCGTGACCCCTTGTTGCTGTGTCCCATCTCTGGAACATCTTGTCTCTGTCCAACTTGTCGATTCCTCTCAGTATTTTAAATGTCGTTATCATATCCCCCCTATCTCTCCTGTCCTCCAGTGTCGTCAGGTCGATTTCCCTTAACCTCTCCTTACCTGGAGTTTACCTGGAGAGAGTTCCGGGGGTCAACGCCCCCGCGGCCCGGTATGTGATCAGGACTCCTGGTGGATCAGAGCCTGATCAACCAGGCTGTTGCTGCTGGCTGCACGCAAACCAACGTACGAGCCACAGCCCGGTGGCACTCGATGTATGCACAAGGCTTATTCCTCTAAGAAAAAGGAGGAGTAGATGTAAAATAGAAAGAGACAGGCGCTCCCTTTACAGGCGACGGAAAAGAATAACAGAGCGGCTAAAAGAGGTCAATATATCTGAAATGCGCAGGGAGACACTGGTCAGAGAAATAGCAAGCATCGAACTTAAGCTAAAAGAATCCTTTAGGAGTCAGGAATCGCGGGAAGAACAAAAAGCCATAAATGAAATCGAAAGAAACCCAAAGTATTTCTTCTCCTATGCCAAATCAAAATCGAGAACAACGTCCAGTATTGGGCCCCTACTTAAACAAGATGGGTCCTACACAGATGACAGCAAGGAAATGAGTGAGCTACTCAAGTCCCAATATGACTCAGTTTTTAGCAAGCCGCTAACCAGACTGAGAGTCGAAGACCAAAATGAATTTTTTATGAGAGAGCCACAAAATTTGACTAACACAAGCCTATCCGATGTTATCCTGACGCCAAATGACTTCGAACAGGCGATAAATGACATGCCCATGCACTCTGCCCCAGGGCCAGACTCATGGAACTCTGTGTTCATCAAGAACTGCAAGAAGCCCCTATCACGAGCCTTTTCCATCCTATGGAGAGGGAGCATGGACACGGGGGTCGTCCCTCAGTTACTAAAAACAACAGACATAGCCCCACTCCACAAAGGGGGCAGTAAAGCAACAGCAAAGAACTACAGACCAATAGCACTAACATCCCATATCATAAAAATCTTTGAAAGGGTCCTAAGAAGCAAGATCACCACCCATCTAGAAACCCATCAGTTACACAACCCAGGGCAACATGGGTTTAGAACAGGTCGCTCCTGTCTGTCTCAACTACTGGATCACTACGACAAGGTCCTAAATGCACTAGAAGACAAAAAGAATGCAGATGTAATATATACAGACTTTGCAAAAGCCTTCGACAAGTGTGACCATGGCGTAATAGCGCACAAAATGCGCGCTAAAGGAATAACAGGAAAAGTCGGTCGATGGATCTATAATTTCCTCACTAACAGAACACAGAGAGTAGTCGTCAACAGAGTAAAGTCCGAGGCAGCTACGGTGAAAAGCTCTGTCCCACAAGGCACAGTACTAGCTCCCATCTTGTTCCTCATCCTCATATCCGACATAGACAAGGATGTCAGCCACAGCACCGTGTCTTCCTTTGCAGATGACACCCGAATCTGCATGACAGTGTCTTCCATTGCAGACACTGAAAGGCTCCAGGCGGACATCAACCAAATCTTTCAGTGGGCTGCAGAAAACAATATGAAGTTCAACGATGAGAAATTTCAATTACTCAGATATGGTAAACATGAGGAAATTAAATCTTCATCAGAGTACATAAACAAATTCTGGCCACAAATAGAGCGAAACACCAACGTCAAAGACTAGGAGTGATTATGTCGGAGGACTCACCTAAGGACCATAACATTGTATCAATCGCATCTGCTAGAAAAATGACAGGATGGATAATGAGAACCTTCAAAACTAGGGAGGCCAAGCCCATGATGACACTCTTCAGGTCACTTGTTCTATCTAGGCTGAATATTGCTGCACTCTAACAGCACTCTTCAAGGCAGTGAAATTGCCGACCTAGAAAATGTACAGAGAACTTTCACGGCGCGCATAACGGATAAAACACCTCAATTACTGGAGCGCTTGAGGTTCTCTAAACCTGTATTCCCTGGAACGCAGAGGAGAATACTGATTATATACACCTGGAAATCCTAGAGGACTAGTACAAACTTGCACACGAAATTCTCATCTACGAAAGCAAAAGACTTGGCAGACGATGCACCATCCCCCAATGAAAAGCTAGGGTGTCCTAGCACTTAAGAGACCTACAATAAATGTGTCAGGGGCCCGAACTGTTCAACTGCCTCCAGCACACATAAGGGGGATTACCAACAACCCTGCAGTCTTCAAGCTGGCACTGGACAAGTAACTAAAGTCAGTTCCTGATCAGCCGGGCTGTGGCTCGTACGTTGGTTTGCGTGCAGCCAGCAGCAACAGCCTGGTTGATCAGGCGCTGATCCACCAGAGCCTGGTCACAGACCGGGCCGCGGGGGCGTTGACCCCCGAAACTCTCTCCAGGTAAACTCCAGGTCAGGAACCGACTTTAGGTGCTTGTCCAGTGCCAGCTTGAAGACTGCCAGGGATCTGTTGGTAATCCCCCTTACGTATGCTGGGAGGCAGTTGAACAGTCTCGGGCCCCTGACACTTATTGTATGGTCTCTTAACGTGCTAGTGACACCCCTGCTTTTCATTGGGGGGATGTTGCATCGTCTGCCAAGTCTTTTGCTTTCGTAGTGAGTGATTTTCGTGTGCAAGTTCGGTACTAGTCCCTCTAGGATTTTCCAGGTGTATATAATCATGTATCTCTCCCGCCTGCGTTCCAGGGAATACAGGTTCAGGAACCTCAAGCGCTCCCAGTAATTGAGGTGTTTTATCTCTGTTATGCGCGCTGTGAAGGTTCTCTGTACATTTTCTAGGTCAGCAATTTCACCTGCCTTGAAAGGTGCTGATAGTGTGCAGCAATATTCCAGCCTAGATAGAACAAGTGACCTGAAGAGTGTCATCATGGGCTTGGCCTCTCTAGTTTTGAAGGTTCTCATTATCCATCCTGTCATTTTTCTAGCAGATGCGATTGATACAATGTTATGGTCCTTGAAGGTGAGATCCTCCGACATGATCACTCCCAGGTCTTTGACGTTGGTGTTTCGCTCTATTTTGTGGCCAGAATTTGTTTTGTACTCTGATGAAGATTTAATTTCCTCGTGTTTACCATATCTGAGTAATTGAAATTTCTCATCGTTGAACTTCATATTGTTTTCTGCAGCCCACTGAAAGATTTGGTTGATGTCCGCCTGGAGCCTTGCAGTGTCTGCAATGGAAGACACTGTCATGCAGATTCGGGTGTCATCTGCAAAGGAAGACACGGTGCTGTGGCTGACATCCTTGTCTATGTCGGATATGAGGATGAGGAACAAGATGGGAGCAAGTACTGTGCCTTGTGGAACAGAGCTTTTCACCGTAGCTGCCTCGGACTTTGTTGACGACTACTCTCTGTGTTCTGTTAGTGAGGAAATTATAGATCCATCGACCGACTTTTCCTGTTATCCCTTTAGCACGCATTTTGTGCGCTATTACGCCATGGTCACACTTGTCGAAGGCTTTTGCAAAGTCTGTATATATTACATCTGCATTCTTTTTATCTTCTAGTGCATTTAGGACCTTGTCGTAGCGATCCAATAGTTGAGACAGACAGGAGCGACCTGTTCTAAACCCATGTTGCCCTGGGTTGTGTAACTGATGGGTTTCTAGATGGGTGGTGATCTTGCTTCTTAGGACCCTTTCAAAGATTTTTATGATATGGGATGTTAGTGCTATCGGTCTGTAGTTCTTTGCTGTTGCTTTACTGCCCCCTTTGTGGAGTGGGGCTATGTCTGTTGTTTTTAGTAACTGTGGGACGACCCCCGTGTCCATGCTCCCTCTCCATAGGATGGAAAAGGCTCGTGATAGGGACTTCTTGCAGTTCTTGATGAACACGGAGTTCCATGAGTCTGGCCCTGGGGCAGAGTTCATGGGCATGTCATTTATCGCCTGTTCGAAGTCATTTGGCGTCAGGATAACATCGGATAGGCTTGTGTTAACCAAATTTTGTGGCTCTCTCATAAAAAAATCATTTTGATCTTCGACTCTCAGTCTGGTTAGCGGCTTGCTAAAAACTGAGTCATATTGGGACTTGAGTAGCTCACTCATTTCCTTGCTGTCATCTGTGTAGGACCCATCTTGTTTAAGTAGGGGCCCAATACTGGATGCTGTTCTCGACTTTGATTTGGCATAGGAGAAGAAATACTTTGGGTTTCTTTCGATTTCATTTATGGCTTTTAGTTCTTCCCGCGATTCCTGACTCCTATAAGATTCCTTTAGCTTGAGTTCGATGCTTGCTACTTCTCTGACCAGTGTCTCCCTACGCATTTCAGATATATTGACCTCTTTTAGCCGCTCTGTTATTCTTTTCCGTCGCCTGTAAAGGGAGCGCCTGTCTCTTTCTATTTTACATCTACTCCTCCTTTTTCTTAGAGGAATAAACCTTGTGCATACATCGAGTGCCACCAAGTTAATCTGTTCTAGGCATACGTTGGGGTCTGTGTTGCTTAGTATATCTTCCCAGCTTATATCGGTTAGGACTTGGTTTACTTGGTCCCACTTTATGTTTTTGTCATTGAAGTTGAATTTGGTGAATGCTCCCTCGTGACTAGTCTCATTATGTCGGTCTGGGGCTCCACGCATACATGTCTGAACCTCAATTATGTTGTGATCTGAGTATATTGTTTTTGATATGGTGACATTTCTTATCAGATCATCATTGTTAGTGAAGATGAGGTCTAGTGTATTCTCCAGTCTAGTAGGCTCTATTATTTGCTGGTTTAAATTGAATTTTGTGCAGAGATTTAAAAGCTCGTGTGAGTGTGAGTTTTCATCAGAGCTGCCTCCTAGTGTTATTACTGCAACAATATTATTTGCTATATTCCTCCATTTTAGGTGCCTTAAGTTGAAATCCCCCAGGAGCAAGATGTTGGGTGCAGGAGCTGGAAGATTTTCCAGACAGTGGTCAATTTTTAACAGCTGTTCCTGGAATTGCTGGGATGTTGCATCCGGAGGCTTGTAGACTACCACAATGACTAGGTTTTGGTTCTCGACCTTTACTGCTAAAACTTCCACTACATCATTTGAGGCATTTAGCAGTTCTGTGCAAACAAGTGACTCTGCAATGTACAGGCCAACCTCCTCGTAGGACATGCCCCTTAGCTCCGGGTATTGTTGCAAACCTTTGCACTTTTTCTAATTTTCTTACATGCTTGGCTAGGTGTGGGTTCTAGACATGTGCTGCATACTCCAATATAGGCCTGACATACACAGTGTACAGGGGTCCTAAACGATTCCTTATTGAGATTTCGGAATGCTATTCATAGGTTTTCTAGGCGCCCATATGCTGCAGCAGTTATTTGGTTGATGTGTGCCTCAGATGTTATACTCACCCCAAGATCCTTTTTCTTGAGTGAGGTTTGTAGTCTCTGGCCCCCTAGACGGTAGTGTGTGTGTGTGTGTGTGTGTGTGTGTGTGGTGTGTCTGTCCTAATTAATGTCTGCATAAACAACTCATTACGATTGTGACCATATATAAACATGTAAATGGTTCATTACCACTGTAACTTGATTTATCTATCATAACTTTAAGGCCCAGTCCTTGGACCCATTAAGTACTTCTGTAATCTTTTGACTACCGCCCACAGGAGAGGTATGGGGGTGCATAATGTTAGTAAACTAACAGTTAATATGCTAGAACCCTCACTATCTATAATCATAATTAAACCTGTGATTGCAATACACCATGTACTGGTAGGATACTCAGTTCTCTTGTATTCATTGTAACTCCTAAATTTATATTTACAACCACCTAAGAGACTGCATATAAAACCACTCTTTTTGTCATTGCCTTATTAATCTTAAGTTAATCTTAAGTTTGCCCAAAATGCTCTACATATTAAGGGCTTTCTGCATGCACACCTAAATGTCATTCGCCTCTGTACAAATATTTTATCTTGATGAAATAAAGTATCTTATCTTATCTTAAACCCTTCTCCAGGTACTGTATGATCTCTATGGGTTTAGGGCTTCCCAATAACAACAAGAACAACAACAATAATGATAATAATAATAAAAATAAAAATAATAATAATAATTAATAATAATTATAATAATTACCTGTCTCCTTCGGAAGTTCTGAAGATTCAGGTTTGTTCCTCACCTTCCATAGCCAAAGTTTACATGTCTGCTATAAGCTCACGCTCACCTTCCTGGAACACTTTCAGTCACATTCTCCTGCCACTACAGTGTACGCCAACGGGTTCAAATCCTCAGAATAAGGTAAATTACTGTTTTTTTTCCAGGTAAAGCAATTAAATTTAATTTATTAGAGTCTGCCAATGGGTTTAATGCTGCAGTTATTTATTTATTTAGTAATTTAAGCATACAAACAGAGGTACAAAAAATACAGGTAAGAGCAGCATGCCAAAACCACTTATATGCATAGCATTACGGGCTGGCTTAAAATTAACTTAAGATTAACTAAGCAATGATGAAATCAGTGATGAAACATTATTGTCAACAGATAACTATAAAGCACAAATGAGTATTACAAAGACAGGTCATATGGTTGCATGCATTGCTGTACATTAAGTCGAATGGAGTATTCTGTTAGGTAGTGTATTTAAAAAAAATAACAAAGTTAGATTGGGTCCTAGGTTTAACATTTGTGTGATATAATTGTGAGTAACATATAGGATATACAATTTTATAAGGTTCAGTTATTCAGTATTTTATTTGGTTTTGAGTGAGTAAGTGATCTTTGAGAAGGACTTGAATTTATAAACAGGTTGTGTTTCTTTTATATTTACAGGTAATGAATTCCAGATTTTAGGGCCTTTTATGTGCATTGAGTTTTTGCATAGCGTGAGATGGACACGAGGAACATCAAAGAGTGATCTGTGCCTTGTGTTATGGTCATGTTTCTGTTGAGGTTGGCAAGGAGATGTTTGAGGGGAGGGTTAATATCAGAGTTAAGTGTTCTATGTAATGTAATAAGTGCAATAATAAGTAATGGATGTTTTGTATGGTGAGTAGGTTGAGTGTTTTGAATATTGGTGGAGTGTGTTGCCTGTAGTGAGAATTTGTATCATTCTAACTGCAGCCTTTTGTTGGGTAATTAGTGGTCTGAGATGGTTAGTTGTTGTTGAGCCCCATGCACAAATTCCATAGTGAGATAGGGGTAAATAAGAGAGTGATAAAGGGCCAGGAGGGCTGACTGTGGAACATAGTACCGTATCTTCGATAGTATGCCTACAGTCTTGGAGATTTTCTTAGAATTTGTTGTATATGTGTATGAAATTTGAGTCTAATTATCGAGGTGGATTCCTAGGAATTTTTTCCCCCTGTTAGCTTTGGATAGGTGATCCGTTTATTGTTATGTTAAAGGTCATTGTACTTGTTCCCAAAAGAATGAATTTTGGTTTTTTCAATTTTTGTAAATTTGTTAGTCCTCATCCAGGGAGATATTTAACATATACGATGCTGACTCTGTCCTAGTTGATATCTTCTATCTGATCACTTCCCCAGACTAACACTGTCAATCTTGATCACATCCCTCCAGCAAATCAAGGAGCTAAAATATAGAAGGAGGAAACTTATTTCTCAAACCAAACACAGAACAACTTTATTAGCCACTGGATCAATGGTAAAAGAATTACGAGCCCACTTGCACACAAAACTTTAAAATGCTGATTTATTACCACTATTGTTAGTGTTCACACAGAATCAAGTTGGGCAGGAATAGGTAACAAAGACCCTCCACTATAAATAACAATAAAAACCAAGGTAAATAACTATAATGAATCCACAGTCTGCGCAATCTAAACACATGCAGCAAGGAGATTGAAAGCATAACCGAGAATGTAGAACCCCAGACCTAACTCAGCACGTTCCAAGCTGCACTAACAAATGCAAGAAAAGAAAGGAAGAACTAAGGCCACAGGAATGGAACAGTTTGTAAGTGGATTAAATAGGTCCAACCCCTTTGAGTTGGCTTGGAAAGGTATAAATAAAATAACAGGACAAAGACTGGCAATGTTTGCTCCAATCCCTTTCCTCATGAAAAAGCAAATGACCTCATAAAGACTGGTCGCAAAACATCCAGGCAAGAAAGCCTTCCATCTCATATAGAAAACATTTAGAGAGTACATCTGAAGAAATGTTGAAACGAATAATTTTATGAGCCAACATATTGATGAAGAGTGATTGCCTCTTTACCGGTATGATATTAGATAATGCATTAACCAAAGGTCCGATCAACTCTCCTGGAAGAGGATGTATAACCTATGATATTCTCAGAACTCTAAGGCACGTGCCTGATAACCCTTTGTTGGCACTGTATAATCTCAGTTACATTGAGGGCGTCCTTCCTACTTCCTGGACCAATAGTCTCATTGTGCCTATCCCTAAGCCCCAACAGCCTGGATACATTTAGGCCGATCTCCTTAACTAGTAGTCTTTGCAAAACTTTTAAAGAATGATGCTTAACAGAATTGTACTACATAAACAGACCATCAACTTTTTCCCCCCTACCCTATGGGTCATGAAAGGTAAAAGTGTGCAGAACTGTATTACCACCTTTCTCAATTGCACACACCTCTACTAGTTTACACTTTCTGATCTAAAATCTGCATTTGATATGCAAACAGAACCGTATAAACTACATGAACTAGCCCAAAATGATATTGGTGTAGCTTACTCAGCTGGATAATAATACCTGTCAAATAGAGTAATCCTCTGTCCTTTACCAATGCTTTCAGAAGTGATTCTAAAGAAATTTTCTTTAGGTACACCGCAGGGAGGAGTGTCTTAGTCCCAATGCTATTTAATATTCCAGATTAATGCTCTCCTAAATGCACAACCTGCCACACCAAACATATCGCTATAAGCTATCTGGAGTGATATCATGTCCATACAACAGGCAAAGAAGATGAATACCATTCTTAAGAAGTTCAAGCAATTTTGTAAACGCAAGCCTCATAATATCATCCTCTAAAACTAAGATCATTAACAAGCAAACGACATCACCCACCGAAACCCCATCTATTTGCAGGGTGAAATCATTAGATACGTTAAAAACTATCAGATAACTTGTGTAGATTACCCTTTAACAAATCCAAGATAGACGATATACCACAACTAAACACAGAAATAAAGCTAGGCAAAATGCTCTCAAAGCTGTTGCAGGCTACAATCCCAACTATGGTAGCAATGTGAGAACGGGAGAAATGATGTACATAGCCTATGTTAGGTCCTTAATGATTAAGTGCTGGCCCCCAAGTAGATATAAGCTAGAGAAGTTCCCTCCGACCCTGGAGTTAATGCAAAAGAAGCTCTGCAGGACTATTCTTGGCTGTCCCAGATCTACAAAAGTTCTTAACATAGAAAGAAGCTGTGTATTTTCTAGTAACAGTGATAGGAATTTTGAAATTAACACTGTACTCATATTAGAATGTTGAAAACGAACCAGACACTGTCACATGTGATTCTTACCAGTGTCTAGAGTAAATACACACAGATCTAAATGGATGTGGGGAAAACGTGCAATTGCAATTAAGTTTTTATAACCTGCATGAACTGTATCACTGATAGGCAACAAGAGCATTTCATCAATCACCCGCTCCATGCAAGATATGTTCATTTAATATCGCATACCTACAAGTCCCTCCAAGAAGATCATTGCTAGTAATCCCTTCCTTAAAATCTCTTGTTAGAGCAACTCTCAGAAGAAATTTTTTTCGCCTAGCTGGTATATAAGTTATCACAAGTTAATACACTGAAGGATCTAAACAAGGAGTCTTCTGGCAGGGCTTCATCGTGCTCTTTGCTTGCCGACTCCCTATTAAGAACGATAATAAATTTGTTGAGTTAGGCAGAAGAATTAACAACTGGGCGTCTACACTTCAAACTGAATTGTTTGCAATCCTAATGGCGCTAAAGCTAACCTATGACACTGAGCTTACGCTATCATCATTACTGATTCTAAGTCATCAATGAAGGCTCTTGGCTCATATAATGACTCCAACAACAATGCCCATTGGGGAAGCCAGGTATAGATACTCAAAAAATTAGGGACAAAGGAATTAATGTACATTCTTCTATGGATCCATCACACATATGGATTACTCCTTCCATGATAAGTAGATATGTTAGCCAAGAAGAGAATCCAGAAGGAAACGTAGAATATAACTTTGGTATAACTTGTCTAGCATAAGGGAATAATATTAGGAGAGAAGTAAATAATGAAGATGATTGTTATAGGAATGCAGTTAGAAGCCTGAGATATATCTATAACCCACTATGATAACATGACGTAGATAAGTATGTTATGGAGCAACTGCAATGTGAACAGACTGACTGATGTGTAGTGGCCAGCTATAGGCTTTGGATACATGTACTTCTGGCAGTTTTTGGGAGACACACAGATGATGATCCAAACTAAATTACATTATGTGATCAGCATATGGATCACTCTCTTGAACACTATGAGCATAAATTTTCCACTTATTGAGGAATACAGAGACAACAGTAATAATAACCATGTGGACATGTCAAATATCTTTTAATAAAATAGAACCAATATACTAAGCAAATTTCCTAAATTTTTGCTTGTAACAGATAAGTGAACTATAGATATGTAGATATAAATCCTATGTATTCCTGATTTAAAACCACCCTTTGGGGCCTAGTACCTATGCCCTATTTGTGTATACCACATGCGCCTCGCGCTACCGATCCACGAATGGATATGTGGGTTGCACAATAAACTAGCCACTTCGGTGGCAAAATCTAATCTAGGAGGGAGAGATACATGATTATATACACCGGAAAATCCAAGAGGGACTAGTACCGAACTTGCACACGAAATCACTCACTACGAAAGCAAAAGACCTTGGCAGACGATGCACCATCCCCCCAATGAAAAGCAGGGTGTCACTAGCACGTAAGAGACCATACAATAAGTGTCAGGGGCCCGAGACTTGTTACAACTGCCTCCCAGCCATATATGGGGATTTAACCAACAGACCCAGCATCTTCAATCTGGCACTGGGACAGCACCTAAAGTCTGTTCCTGATCAGCTGGGCTGTGGCACGTACGTTGGTTAGCGTGCAGCCAGCAGCAACAGCCTGGTTGATCAGGCTCTGATTCCACCAGGAAGCCTGGTCACGAAACCGGGCCGCGGGGGCGTTGACACCCGAACTCTCTCCCAGGTAAACTCCAGGTTTTAAGAGAAGTAAATGCGAGGGTCTTGGCAAGAGGCGTGGAGTTAAAAAAAGAAAAAAGAGATCACACATAAAGTGGGAGTTGTCAACAGTTGCTCTTTGCTGTGACACTGTGGCTCTTGGGAGATTTCTGAAGAGAAGTTGATAGATTGGAGATGAATTTGGTAGGGTGTGCAAAAGAAGAAAAAATGAAATTGAATACAAGGAAAGAGTAAGAAATGAGGATAACAAAAAGATTAGGAGATGAAAGTTGGATATCAGATTGGAGGGAGAGAATAAGGAGGAAGGTGAAATGTATCCAGATATTTGGGAGTGGACGTGTCAGCGGATGGGTGCTATGAAAGATGAGTGAATCAATAGAATTGATGAGGGGAAAAGGGTGAGGTGTGTGCAAAAAAAAAAAAAAACTTTTTATAGGGAAAAAAAAATAAAAAAAAAAAAAAAGTCCAGTGGAGACAAAGAACTTTGTCCATGGCAAAGAGGGGAAATGTATGAGAGTATAGTTTTTAAAAATCCCAACGCTCTTATATGGGTGGAAGCATGGTTGATGAATGTTTCAGCGAGGAGAAGTGCTGGATGCAGTGGAGAAGTCAAGACCTGAGGTCAAATGTGGGGTGTGAATATAATGCAGAGAATTCGAAGTTTGGAAGTTAGGAGGAGGTGCGGGATTAACCAAAACTGTTTGTCTGGGGCTGAGGAAGGTTGTAGAGGTGGATCGGAACATGTGGAGAGAATGGAGCGAAACAGAATAACATCAAGAGTGTATCAGTCCAGTAGTGGAAGGAAGGCAGGGTAGGGGTCGGCCTAGGAAAAGGTTGGAGGGAGGGGGTAAAGGAGGTTATGGTGTGCGAGGGGCTTGGACTTCCAGCAGTCATGCATGAGCGTGTTTTTGATAGGAGTGAAATGAGACCAATGGTTTTTAAAATACATGACGTGCTGTGGAGTTGAGCAAAAGTAACTTTATGAAGGGTTCATGAAACCGCAGGCCTGACTTGAGCCCTGGAGAAGAAGTACAGTGCCTGCACTCGAAGGAGGGGTTATAATGGTTGTAGATATAAAAAACTTAGTGGTAAAGCACTCTTCCTGGCAAGACAGTGATGGAGTTGCATGATGGTGAAAGTTTTTTCTTATTCGGCCAACCTGCCTTGGTGGGATCGGCCATGTGATTATAATATAATATAATATATATATATAAATATATATATTATATATATATATATAATATATATATATATATATAAATATATATATATATATAGTATATATATATATATAAAAATATATATTAATATATATATAGCCTGTGCACATACTATGCACACGGAATCTGCTGGCATTGGAAATCTGGAAAAACAGAGTGGGACGGCACTATGACCACCCTAGAAATGCCATGCCCATATGACAAACAGGAAAATCAAACTCCCTACCTGTAATCTTTTTCAACGCCCTGAACTGTGTACCTCTTCAGTACAGCAAAGACTGTGCAATACTTAAATTGCCAGGCATACCATCTAAAGGGACAAAAAGAACAAAACATCCAGGCCATGTGAAAACTTGGTAGCCACAGCCACTCAAGAGGGAGAGGTTTTATAGTGCCAGAAGGAAAAAAAAACTGGCAAGAAATGGCAGAAATCGTACACCAAATCCAGTCATTCCTGGAGTGGAACAACAGCGATGAGCCTCCACTCGCAAACCAAAGATACAGATACTAAATCCGGAAAAAAATCCCCCCCACCTGTACCAACAATACCGACCAGTCCGTTAACATTCTTCTTTGCAAAAAATACAGGGTCTAGAAGCCAGCAACAAAAAACAACAAAATCCTTTCATCCTGGACTGCTAGCAGAGGCAAAGGCAATGTTTCGCGGCTTTCACTGAGCCCACATAACAGGGTCACTGGACAAAACGAAATATGGAAACCAGGTTACAAACCTATACAGATGTGACAAGTGAACAGGCAAAAGGGGGGGGGATGGCCTGTACATTGCAGAGTCACTTGTTTGCACAGAACGCTAAATGCCTCAAAAGAATGTAGAGGAAGTTTTTAGCCAGTAAAGTTCGAGAACCAAAAACCTAGTCATTGTGGTAGTCTACAAGCCTCCGATGCAACACCAGCAATTCCAGAAGAGCTGTTAAAATTGACCACTGTCTGGAAAACCATCCAGCTCCTGCACCCAACAATCCTTGCTCCTGGGGGAATTCAACTTAAGGCACAAAAAATGAGGAATATAGCAAAATAATATTGTTGCAGTAATACACCAGGGAGGCAGCTCTGAGAAAACTCACACTCACGCGAGCTTTAAAATCTCTGCACAAAATTCAATTAAACCAGCAATAATAGAGCCTACTAACTGAGAATACACTAGACCTCATCTTCACTTACCAATGATGATCAGATAAAACTGTCATCACCATATCAAAAACAATCTACTCAGGATCACACAACAATAATTGAGGTTCAGTCATGTATGCGCGGAGCCCCCAAAGAACCGACAAATGAATTAGTCACGAGGGAGCTTCACCAAATTCAACTTCCAATAACAAAAAACATAAAGTGGGACCAGTAAACCAAGTCCCTAAACCGATATAAGCTGGGAAGATATACTAAGCTACACATACCCCAACGTTATGCCTAGAACAGATTAAACTCGGTGGCACTCGATAATGCACAAAGGAGCTTATTCCTCTAAGAAAAAGGAGGAGTAGATGTAAAAACAGAAAAGAGACAGGCGCTCCCTTTACAGGCGACGGAAAAGAATAACAGAGCGGCTAAAAGAGGTCAATATATCTAAATGCGAGGGAGAACACTGGTCAGAGAAATATCAAGCATCGAACTAAGCTAAAAGAAACCTTTAGGAGTCAGGAAAGGAATCGCGGGAAGAACTAAAAAGCCATAAATGAAAGATCGAAAGAAAACCCAAAGTATATCTTCTCCTAAGCCAAATCACAATCGAGAACAACGGTCCTTATGCGGGCCCCTACTTTAACCAAATGGTCCTCCAACAGATGACAGCAAAGGAAATGATGAGCTACTCCAAGTCCCAATAGACTCCAGTTTTTTAAGCAAGCCGCTAACAAGACTGAGAGACGAAGAGCAAAATGACTTTTATATGAGAGAGCCACAAAATTTGATTAACAAAGCCCTTATCCGATGTTATCCTGACGCGAAATGACTTCGAACAGGCATAAATGACATGCCCTGCACTCTCCCCAGGCCAGACTCAGAACTCTGTGTTCATCAAGAACGCAAAAGCCCCTATCACGAGCCATTTCCATCCTAAGGAGAGGGAGCATGGACACGGGGTCGTCCTCAGTACTAAAACAAACAGATATAGCCCCACTCCACAAAGGGGGCAGTAAAGCATCAGCAAAGAACTACAGACCAATAGCACTAACATCCCCTATCATAAAAATACTTTGAAAGGGTCCTAAGAAGCAAGATCACCACCCATCAGAAACCCCTCAGTTGTTTTTTTCACAACCCAGGGCAACATGGGTTTAGGAAACAGGTAGCCTCCTGTCTGTCTCAACTATTGGATCACTTACGACAAGGTCCTAAAGGCACTAAAGACAAATAAGAAATAGCAGAAATGTAATATATACCGACTTTGCAGGCAAAAGAAAGCCTTCGACAAGTGTGACCAGCGTAATAGCGCACAAAATGCGTGCTAAAAGTAATAACATGAAAAGTCGGTCGATGGATCTATAATTTCCTCACTAACAGAACACAGAGAGTTGTCGTCAACAGAGTAAAGTCCGAGCAGCTACGTGAAAAGCTCTGTTCCACAAGGCACAGTACTACTCCCATCTTGTTCCCATCCTCATAACCAACATAGACAAGGATGTCAGCCACAGCATCCGAGTGTCCTATCCATTTGCAGTTGACACCCGAATCTGCATGACAGGAACTTCCATTGCGCACTGCAAGGCTACCAGCGGAAACATCAACCCAAATCATTCAGTGGGCCTGCCAGAAAACAATATGAATTACAAACGATTAGAAATATCAATTACTCAGATAAGGTAAACATGAGAAATTAAATCTTCATCAGAGTACAAAACAAATTCTGTCTCCACAAATAGAGCGAAACACCAACGTCAAAGACCCTGGGAGTGATTATGTCGAGGGATCTCACCTTCAAGGACCATAACATTGTATCAATCGCATCTGCTAGAAAAATGACAGATGGGATAATGAGAACCTTCAAAACTATGGAGGCCAAGCCATGATAGACACTCTCAGGTCACGTTGTTCTATCTTATGGCTGGAATATGCTGCACACTAACAGCACCTTTCAAGCAGGTGAAATGGCCGACCTAGAAAGTGTACAGAGAACTTTCACGGCGCGCATAACGTAGATAAAACACCTCAATTAACAGGGAGCGCTTGAGGTTTCCTGACCTAGAATTCCCTGGAACGCAGGAGGGAGAGACTACTGATTTTATACACCTGGAAAATCCTAGAGGGACTATACCGACTTGGCACACGAAAATCACCACTACGAAACAAAAGACTATTGGAGCAAACGATCACCATTCCCCCCAATGAAAAGCAGGGGTGGTCACTACACGTAAGAGACCATAACAATAAGTGTCAGGGGCCCGAGACTGTTTCAACTGCCTCCCAGCACACATAAGGGGGATTACCAACAGACCCCTGGCAGTCTTCAAGCTGGCACTGGACAAGCACCTAAAGTTCATTCCTGATCAGCCGGGCTGTGGCTCGTACGTTGGTTTGCGTGCAGCCAGCAGCATCAGCCTGGTTGATCATGCGCTCTGATCCCCCAGGAGGCCTGTCACAGACTGGCCCGCGGGGGCGTTGAACCCCGGAACTCTCTCCAGGAAAACTCCAGGTAAATAGCAGCATATTGTGTAGATAAAACTAAGGATAACAATCAAGAATTCATCGTGAAGTAAGCAGTAAAGCCTAAGCTGTAACTGAGCCATTAGTTGCACGTTTTTACTCAACACATTATGTATGTTGATGGCCCGTCCCCCCAACCTCGAGAAGCTTGATAGGTTAATTATCAGAGCAGGGGTTCTCATATAGAAATTGGAGCAACTACCCATCAAACAAAGCTGTTTTCTATAATCAGCCCCCCCCCCTCAAAATCTCCTCAGCTAAATATATTATTATTACTAAAAAATAGTAATAATAATAAATAATAATACTATAAATAATAATAATAATAATAAAATAATAATTCAAAGCGAGTTTCCTAGCCACCTTTAAGACCCCCAGTATAGAAATTATGGTGTTGCCCCTTACTTGCAAAACAAGCTACTAGGGGGTGAAGATTCTAGCTCTAGGCCTTTTGTACCGTCGTCAGCGCTTTCTTAAGAGCTATGCGATTTAGATTTTTAGATTTGGCCACCGAAGTGGCTAGTTTATTGTGCACCCCATATCCATCCTGTGGACGGTAGCGCGAGAGCATATGGATACACAAAAGGCCTAGGAACTAGGCCCCAAAGGGTTAACAGGAATACATATGGATTTATATCTACATATCTATAGTTCACTTATCTGTTACAAGAAAATTTAGGAAATTTGCTTAGTATATCTGGTATCTTATTTTCATTAATAAGATATCTTGACATGTCACAAGTTAAATAACTGTCTGTCCTGTAATCCTCAATAAGGGTGGACAATTACGCACACATGTTCAGAGAGTGACCAAATGCTGATCACATAATTTACATTTAGTTTTATCATCATCTGTGAGTCTCCCAACTGCCAGAGAGTACTTGTAACCAAGGCCTAAGCCTGGCACACTACAACATCAGTCAGTCCCACCCTCTGTTCACGTTGCTTCATAACAAACATATCTACGTTCAAGATTATCAAGTGGTTTTATAGATCTACTCAGGCTTCTACTGCATTCCTAAAACAATCATTTTCATTCTTAACTTTTCTCTCCTAATATTATTCCAATGCCTAGAACACAGTTATACCAAAGTTATATTGAACAATAAAATGTATAAAATACCGACAGATTTGTTAGGTAAGACACATATGCAACAGTTTAGGTATCTTTATTTCGAACGTTTTCGGCTACACAGTAAGGCTTCTTCAGTCGAGTACAGAAAAGTTGATAGAAGCAAAGATACTGAATACGATGTAATCAGTCCATCACCCTTAAAGTTTTGATGGTGGTCCAGTCCTCAGTCTGTAAGAAGAGCATTGTTCCGTTGCTGAAACAATATTGTTTCAGACAACGAACAATGCTCTTCTCCCAGACTGGGTGGGGGGAGGGACTTGACCACCTCAAAAGCCTTAAGGGTGATGACTGATTACATCGTCTTCAAGTATCTTCTGCTTCTATCAACTTTTCTGTACTCGACTGAAGAAGCCTACTGTGAGCGAAACGTTTCGAAATAAAGAATACCTAACGTGTTGCATAAGTGTCCTTTACCTAACAAAGTTATATCTATTCTACATTCTCCTTCCTGGTACTCTTCTGGCTAACATATCATACTTTATCATTGAAGGAGTAATCCAATGTGAGATGGATTCCATAGCAATTGTACTTAATTCCTTTGTTCCCTAATTTTTGAGTATCTATACCTGCTTCTCCGATGAGCATGTTGTGGAGTCATTATCTGAGTCAAGAGCTTCAATGATGACATAGAATCATAATGGATGATAGAGTCAAGCTCCAGTGGTCAAAGGTTAGCTTTAGCGGCTGTTAGGATTGCAAACAATTCAGTTTTGCATGTAAGAACGCCCAGTTGTAATTCATATGCAACATTGACTGAATGGATCATTCTTAAGGGTAGTATTGCAGTGCATCGAGTTCCACGCCTGTCTCCGGAAAGACCAGGCTCCACTTTATGTTTTGTTAACTATGTTTATAATGCACCCCATACCCATCCTGGTGGGGCGGTAGTTCAAAAGATTACAGAGTACATAATGGTCCAGGACTGACTCCAAAGTTTTGATAGCTGAGACAAGTTACAGAGGTAATGAACTCACAATTTACAAAGTAAATGAACGTCACACAATTTACAAGGTAATTGAACTCACAATTTACACAAGGTAATGAACTCCAGTAAGTCTGGTCAACAATCAAGACAAGTTACAAAAGGTAATTTACAGATAACGAGGTACGTAAGGGTCCAGGGACTGGGCCCCCACAGTTTTTACTGATAGCTGAACTAGGTACAAAGGTAATGAGCTCAGAAGTTACAAAGGTAAAGAATTCTGTAGAATGGTTACTTACTTACACATAAGGGGGATTACCAACCGACCCCTGGCAGTCTTCAAGCTGCACTGGACAAGCCACCTAAATCAGTTCCTGATCAGCCGGCTGTGCTCGTACGTTGTTTTGCGTGCAGCCAGCAGCAACAGCGGGTTGATCAGGGCCTGAACAGCCAGGAGGCCAGTCACAGACTGGGCCCGCGGGGCGTTGACCCTCCGAACTCTCTCCATGTAAACTCCAGGTAAATAGCAGCATATGTTGTAGAGGAACCTAGGATAACAATCAAGGGAAATCATCGTGAATTTAAGCATAATGCCTTAAGCTGTAACTGATGCCCTTAGTTCACAGTATTTTACTCAACAAATTATGTATGTTGATGGCTCCGTCCACCAACCTACTGGTGAAGCTGATAGGTTTATTATCAGAGCAAGGGTTCTCAATAAGAATATTGGATCAACAATACCCATCAAACAAAGCTGTTTTCTTAATCACCCCCCCCCCCTCAAATCCTCTCAGCTAAATATAAAATTATTACTAAAAAATAGTAAATAATGATAATAATAATAAAAAAGATTAATAATAATAATTCAAAGTGAGTTTCCTACCACCTTTAAGACCCCATTATACAAAAATTATAAGGTGTTGCCCCTTACTGCTAAACAAGCTACAGGGGGTGAAGATTCTAGCTCTAGGCCTTTTGTACCTGTCGTCAGCGCTTTCTTTAGAGTCTATGCGATTTTAGCTTTTAGATTTTTTGCCGACCGAAGTGGCTAGTTTAATGTGCACACACCCATATCCATCCCTGTGGACGTAGCGCGAGAGCATATGGATACACAAAAGGCCTAGGAACGTTACCATACCCGTTCTCCAACTCGTACCCTCATGAGGGGTACGGTAAAGCAACTGTAGTCGACAGGCAAGTAAATAATACAGAATATAAAACCATGACAGACAGCTCAAAAACTCCGTCAAATCAATATAAACGCATCTAGCGCGGAAGAGCAATCGTATATAATAGCTGGCGGATTCGCAATGTAACTTTATGTAGCACTAGGAATATATACCTATAACACTGAGCTGATGAAGGTCCTTTTGCTCTTCGGAACTGTACTTTCCTCCCTTACCAAGAAAAACTTATTGCCTCCCATTACCACCAGGCGCTTTTTTTTTTTGGCACTAGGAGGTTTATCCAGCAAAATCAGCAGCTCTAGATGTCACTAAGGGTTCTCGGAAGCTCATTTAGGTATTGGCTTCACTCGCGCACTGAGAGATTGGGTTTCGATTTCTTAACGAGTGGAAAAAAATGGGTATGTTTTTCTTCAATTTCAGCCATTGTTCGCCTAGCAGTAAATAGGTACGTACCAGGGTTGTGTGTTGCATCCTAAAGATACAGATAAGATATCGTTCGGATTTTTAACCCCGGAGGTATAGTCCACCCAGGATAACTCCAAGAAAGTCAGTGCGTCCATCGAGACTGTCTAACTTAATTCCAATTGGGGTCCTTAATCTTGTCCCCAGGATGCGACCCACCCCAGTCGACTAACACCCAGGTACCTATTTGCTGCTAGGTGAATCAGGAACAACAGGTTAAGAACTGGCATGGGAAATCTGGAAAAACAGATAGACGTGCAACTATGACCAATCTAGAAAATGCCAATGCCCATATGACACAGGAAAATGCAAACTCCCGTCCTGTAAGCTTTTTCAACACCAGAACTGTGTACTCTTCAGTAGCAGGAAAGACTGTGCTATAACTTAAATTGCCAGTCATACCCTCTAACGGGGACAAAAAGATACAAAACATCCAGGCCATGGGAAAGCCTGGTTACCACAGCCACTCAAGAGGGAGAGGTTTTTTAGTGCCAGGAAGGAAAAAAAACTGGCAGGAAATGGCAGAAATCGTATCCCCAATCCAGTCATTCTGAGTGAAACCACAGTCGAATGGCCTCCACTCCCAAACCAGCAGATACAGATACTAATGGCCGGAAAAAAAAAATCCCCCCCCAGTAACAACATACCACCAGTCCGATAACATTCTTCTTTGCAATAACAGGGTCTAAAGCCAGCAAACAAAACAACAAAATGCCTTTCATCCGTGGACTGCTTGCAAAGGCAAAGGCAAGTCGCGGCTTCACTGAGACCCCATAAGGATCACTTGGACAACGAAATATGGAATCCCAGGTTACAACCAATACAGATGATGACAGAGTGAACAGCAAAAGGGGGGGGGGGTTTGCCCCTGTACATTGCCGAGTCACTTGTTTGCACAGAACTGCTTAATGCCTCAAATGATAGTAGTGGAAGTTTTAAGAGCAGTAAAAGTCGAGAACCAAAACCTAGTCATTGTGGTGTCTACAAGCCTCCGGAGCAACATCCCAGCAATTCCAGGAACAGCTGTTAAAAATGACCACTTGACTGGAAAATCTTCCAGCTCCTGCACCCAACATCTTGCTGCTCCAGGGGATTTCAACTTAAGCACCAAAAATGGAGGAATATAGCAAATAAATTTGTTTTGCAGTAATATCAACCAGGAGGCAGCTCTGATGACAACACACTCACACTCACACGAGCTTTTAAATTCTCTGCACACAATTCAAGTTAAAACCAGCACATAATAGAGCCAACTAGACAGCGAATACACAAATAGACCTCATCTTCACTAACATGATATCTGATTAAGAAATGTCACCATATCATAAACATTATACGCAATCACCACATAATTGAGGTTCAGACATGTATGCGTGGAGCCCCAGACCGACATAATGGAGACTAGTCACGAGGCGCATTCACCAAATTTCAACTTCAATAACAAAAACATAAATGGGACCAAGTAAACCCAATTTCCTAACTCGAATAAGCTGGGAAGATATCTTAAGCAACACAGACCCCCAACTTTATGCCTAGAAACAGATAAACTCGTTGGCACTCGATGTTTTGCACAAGGCTTATTCCCGTCTAAGAAAAAGGGAGGGTAGATGTAAAATAGAAAGAGAACAGGCTCTCCCCTTAACAGGCACGGAAAAGAATAACAGAGCGGCTAAAAGAGTCAATATATCGAAATGCGTAGGGAGACACTGGTCAGAGAAATAGCAAGCATCGAACTTAACTAAAAGAATCCTTCAGAGTCAGGAATCGTGGGAAAGAACTAAAAGCCATAAATGAAATCGAACGAAACCCCAAAAGTATTTACTTCACCTATGCCAAACAACATCGAGAACAACGTCCCATATTGGGCCCCTACTAAACAAAATGGGTCTACACAGATTACAGCAAGGAAATGAGTGAGCTACTCAAGTCCCAGTAATTACTCCAGTTTTTAGCAAGCCCGCCAACCATAACTGAGAGACGAAGATCAAAAATGAAATTTATTAAAGAGAGCCACAAAATTTGATTAACACAAGCCTATCCGATGTTATCCTGACGCCAATGACTTCGAACAAGGCGGATAAAATGACATGCCCTGCACTCTGCCCCCGGGCCAGACTCAAATGGAACTCTGTGTCATCAAGAACTGCAAGAAGCATTCGTATTATACACAATCCGAGCCCTTTCCATCCTATGGAGAGGGAGCAAGGACACGGGGGTCGTCCACAGTTACTAAAAAACAACAGACAGCCCCACTCCACAAAGGGCGTAAAGCAACAGCAAGAACTAACAGATCCAATAGCAACTAACATCCCATTATCATAAAAATCTTTAAAGGTTCCTAAGAAGCAAATTCACCACCCATCTGAAACACGTCAGTACACAACCCAGGGCAACATGGGTTTATAACAGTCGCTCATGTCTGTCTCATCTATTGGAACACAACGACAAGGTCCTAAATGCACTAGAAGACAAAAAGACTGCAGATGTATATTATACAGACTTTGCAAAAGCCTTCGGCAAGTGTGACCTGGGCGTAATAAGCGCACAAAAGCGTAGCTAAAGGAGATAACAGAAAGTCGTCGATGGATCAATAATTTCCTCACTAACAGAACTCAGAGAGTAGTCCCGTCAACAGAGTACAGGGGTCCGAGGCAGCTACGGTGGAAAAGCTCTGTTATCCACAAGGCACAGTACACGCTCCCATCTTGTTCCCCATCCTCGATATCCGACATAAGACAAGGATGTCATCCACAGCACCGTGTTCTTCCTTTGCAGTTAATGACACCCAATCTCCAAGACCAGTGTCTTCCATTGCAGACACTGCAAGCTCCCAGGCGGACACCAAACTCAAAACTATCAGATGGGCTGGCAGAAAACAAAATGAAGTTCAACGATGATAAATTTCAATTAACTCAGATATGGTTAAACATGAGAAATTAAATCTTCATCAGAGTACATAACAAATTCTGCCACAAAATAGAGCGAAACACCAACGTCAAAGCCTGGAGAGATCAATTGTCGGATGATCCTCACCTTCAAGGACCATAACATTGTATCAATCGCATCTGCGAGAAAAAATGACAGGATGGAATAATGAGAACCTATTTCAAAACTAAGGGAGCCAAGCCCAGATGGACGACTCTTTCCCAGGTCACTTGTTCTATCCTAGCTGGAATATTGCTGCACACTAACAGCAACCTATCAAGGCAGGAAAAATTGCCGACCTAGAAACTGTACAGAGACTTTCACGGCGCGCATAACGGAGATAAAACACCTCAATTACCTGGGAGCGCTTGAGGGTGAGAAGAAGCCCATCACTCTTTGCCTTCAAAACTTGCCCATACACTGCAGCCAAAATCCGAAAATGGCTAAAAATAAAGGTTCTGAAGCTAAAGACGTACAAACTATGCTATTTGCTCTAAGTGTCCCTGCACACATGCAGCAAAGCATAATAAGTTTTTTTACCATCTTAGACAAGAGATTGTAAATAACTCACTACAATTGGATACATAACAAATTTTTCATGAACATTGCTTCCATCAGGAAGCGGTAGCCTGACTTACATCATATTAGTGCAACCAAGATAAGATGTCATCTGTTGCAGGAGATGTAGATTGAAAGATGGAGGCAACCTCCACCAAACTTGCCTGGATATGCTAGCTTATAAACCCTAAGTCAACCACTTGTTGGTGATGTATGTCATAAAGGAACTTGCCACATTCACTCCTTTCCTTCAGAGTCGAGTTAACATGCCGTATCATGGTGTCAAAGTATATCAGCAAGCGATTTTTCCCATAAACATTTTTAACTCTATGCCCCAGCGAACCAGCATCGACCCTGAATGCAAAAAATTAAAAAATAACCAGTCGCATCAATAGTGAACTACCATCATTCCTTGGAGATTTTTAATGCCAGACATAATAATATTGGTGGGACTATTACAACACCAATGGAACTAAACTAGTGAGATTGCTGAATGAGCAGATAATGTTCGAATTGTGGGCACTACCAGAGCCAACTCACAAATATGTGGCAAACTAATCCTGTTTCTTGGATATAATACAACATATACGATGCTGACTCTGTCCTAGTTGATATCTTCTATCTGATCACTTCCCCAGACTAACACTGTCAATCTTGATCACATCCCTCCAGCAAATCAAGGAGCTAAAATATAGAAGGAGGAAACTTATTTCTCAAACCAAACACAGAACAACTTTATTAGCCACTGGATCAATGGTAAAAGAATTACGAGCCCACTTGCACACAAAACTTTAAAATGCTGATTTATTACCACTATTGTTAGTGTTCACACAGAATCAAGTTGGGCAGGAATAGGTAACAAAGACCCTCCACTATAAATAACAATAAAAACCAAGGTAAATAACTATAATGAATCCACAGTCTGCGCAATCTAAACACATGCAGCAAGGAGATTGAAAGCATAACCGAGAATGTAGAACCCCAGACCTAACTCAGCACGTTCCAAGCTGCACTAACAAATGCAAGAAAAGAAAGGAAGAACTAAGGCCACAGGAATGGAACAGTTTGTAAGTGGATTAAATAGGTCCAACCCCTTTGAGTTGGCTTGGAAAGGTATAAATAAAATAACAGGACAAAGACTGGCAATGTTTGCTCCAATCCCTTTCCTCATGAAAAAGCAAATGACCTCATAAAGACTGGTCGCAAAACATCCAGGCAAGAAAGCCTTCCATCTCATATAGAAAACATTTAGAGAGTACATCTGAAGAAATGTTGAAACGAATAATTTTATGAGCCAACATATTGATGAAGAGTGATTGCCTCTTTACCGGTATGATATTAGATAATGCATTAACCAAAGGTCCGATCAACTCTCCTGGAAGAGGATGTATAACCTATGATATTCTCAGAACTCTAAGGCACGTGCCTGATAACCCTTTGTTGGCACTGTATAATCTCAGTTACATTGAGGGCGTCCTTCCTACTTCCTGGACCAATAGTCTCATTGTGCCTATCCCTAAGCCCCAACAGCCTGGATACATTTAGGCCGATCTCCTTAACTAGTAGTCTTTGCAAAACTTTTAAAGAATGATGCTTAACAGAATTGTACTACATAAACAGACCATCAACTTTTTCCCCCCTACCCTATGGGTCATGAAAGGTAAAAGTGTGCAGAACTGTATTACCACCTTTCTCAATTGCACACACCTCTACTAGTTTACACTTTCTGATCTAAAATCTGCATTTGATATGCAAACAGAACCGTATAAACTACATGAACTAGCCCAAAATGATATTGGTGTAGCTTACTCAGCTGGATAATAATACCTGTCAAATAGAGTAATCCTCTGTCCTTTACCAATGCTTTCAGAAGTGATTCTAAAGAAATTTTCTTTAGGTACACCGCAGGGAGGAGTGTCTTAGTCCCAATGCTATTTAATATTCCAGATTAATGCTCTCCTAAATGCACAACCTGCCACACCAAACATATCGCTATAAGCTATCTGGAGTGATATCATGTCCATACAACAGGCAAAGAAGATGAATACCATTCTTAAGAAGTTCAAGCAATTTTGTAAACGCAAGCCTCATAATATCATCCTCTAAAACTAAGATCATTAACAAGCAAACGACATCACCCACCGAAACCCCATCTATTTGCAGGGTGAAATCATTAGATACGTTAAAAACTATCAGATAACTTGTGTAGATTACCCTTTAACAAATCCAAGATAGACGATATACCACAACTAAACACAGAAATAAAGCTAGGCAAAATGCTCTCAAAGCTGTTGCAGGCTACAATCCCAACTATGGTAGCAATGTGAGAACGGGAGAAATGATGTACATAGCCTATGTTAGGTCCTTAATGATTAAGTGCTGGCCCCCAAGTAGATATAAGCTAGAGAAGTTCCCTCCGACCCTGGAGTTAATGCAAAAGAAGCTCTGCAGGACTATTCTTGGCTGTCCCAGATCTACAAAAGTTCTTAACATAGAAAGAAGCTGTGTATTTTCTAGTAACAGTGATAGGAATTTTGAAATTAACACTGTACTCATATTAGAATGTTGAAAACGAACCAGACACTGTCACATGTGATTCTTACCAGTGTCTAGAGTAAATACACACAGATCTAAATGGATGTGGGGAAAACGTGCAATTGCAATTAAGTTTTTATAACCTGCATGAACTGTATCACTGATAGGCAACAAGAGCATTTCATCAATCACCCGCTCCATGCAAGATATGTTCATTTAATATCGCATACCTACAAGTCCCTCCAAGAAGATCATTGCTAGTAATCCCTTCCTTAAAATCTCTTGTTAGAGCAACTCTCAGAAGAAATTTTTTTCGCCTAGCTGGTATATAAGTTATCACAAGTTAATACACTGAAGGATCTAAACAAGGAGTCTTCTGGCAGGGCTTCATCGTGCTCTTTGCTTGCCGACTCCCTATTAAGAACGATAATAAATTTGTTGAGTTAGGCAGAAGAATTAACAACTGGGCGTCTACACTTCAAACTGAATTGTTTGCAATCCTAATGGCGCTAAAGCTAACCTATGACACTGAGCTTACGCTATCATCATTACTGATTCTAAGTCATCAATGAAGGCTCTTGGCTCATATAATGACTCCAACAACAATGCCCATTGGGGAAGCCAGGTATAGATACTCAAAAAATTAGGGACAAAGGAATTAATGTACATTCTTCTATGGATCCATCACACATATGGATTACTCCTTCCATGATAAGTAGATATGTTAGCCAAGAAGAGAATCCAGAAGGAAACGTAGAATATAACTTTGGTATAACTTGTCTAGCATAAGGGAATAATATTAGGAGAGAAGTAAATAATGAAGATGATTGTTATAGGAATGCAGTTAGAAGCCTGAGATATATCTATAACCCACTATGATAACATGACGTAGATAAGTATGTTATGGAGCAACTGCAATGTGAACAGACTGACTGATGTGTAGTGGCCAGCTATAGGCTTTGGATACATGTACTTCTGGCAGTTTTTGGGAGACACACAGATGATGATCCAAACTAAATTACATTATGTGATCAGCATATGGATCACTCTCTTGAACACTATGAGCATAAATTTTCCACTTATTGAGGAATACAGAGACAACAGTAATAATAACCATGTGGACATGTCAAATATCTTTTAATAAAATAGAACCAATATACTAAGCAAATTTCCTAAATTTTTGCTTGTAACAGATAAGTGAACTATAGATATGTAGATATAAATCCTATGTATTCCTGATTTAAAACCACCCTTTGGGGCCTAGTACCTATGCCCTATTTGTGTATACCACATGCGCCTCGCGCTACCGATCCACGAATGGATATGTGGGTTGCACAATAAACTAGCCACTTCGGTGGCAAAATCTAATCTAGGAGGGAGAGATACATGATTATATACACCGGAAAATCCAAGAGGGACTAGTACCGAACTTGCACACGAAATCACTCACTACGAAAGCAAAAGACCTTGGCAGACGATGCACCATCCCCCCAATGAAAAGCAGGGTGTCACTAGCACGTAAGAGACCATACAATAAGTGTCAGGGGCCCGAGACTTGTTACAACTGCCTCCCAGCCATATATGGGGATTTAACCAACAGACCCAGCATCTTCAATCTGGCACTGGGACAGCACCTAAAGTCTGTTCCTGATCAGCTGGGCTGTGGCACGTACGTTGGTTAGCGTGCAGCCAGCAGCAACAGCCTGGTTGATCAGGCTCTGATTCCACCAGGAAGCCTGGTCACGAAACCGGGCCGCGGGGGCGTTGACACCCGAACTCTCTCCCAGGTAAACTCCAGGTTTTAAGAGAAGTAAATGCGAGGGTCTTGGCAAGAGGCGTGGAGTTAAAAAAAGAAAAAAGAGATCACACATAAAGTGGGAGTTGTCAACAGTTGCTCTTTGCTGTGACACTGTGGCTCTTGGGAGATTTCTGAAGAGAAGTTGATAGATTGGAGATGAATTTGGTAGGGTGTGCAAAAGAAGAAAAAATGAAATTGAATACAAGGAAAGAGTAAGAAATGAGGATAACAAAAAGATTAGGAGATGAAAGTTGGATATCAGATTGGAGGGAGAGAATAAGGAGGAAGGTGAAATGTATCCAGATATTTGGGAGTGGACGTGTCAGCGGATGGGTGCTATGAAAGATGAGTGAATCAATAGAATTGATGAGGGGAAAAGGGTGAGGTGTGTGCAAAAAAAAAAAAAAACTTTTTATAGGGAAAAAAAAATAAAAAAAAAAAAAAAGTCCAGTGGAGACAAAGAACTTTGTCCATGGCAAAGAGGGGAAATGTATGAGAGTATAGTTTTTAAAAATCCCAACGCTCTTATATGGGTGGAAGCATGGTTGATGAATGTTTCAGCGAGGAGAAGTGCTGGATGCAGTGGAGAAGTCAAGACCTGAGGTCAAATGTGGGGTGTGAATATAATGCAGAGAATTCGAAGTTTGGAAGTTAGGAGGAGGTGCGGGATTAACCAAAACTGTTTGTCTGGGGCTGAGGAAGGTTGTAGAGGTGGATCGGAACATGTGGAGAGAATGGAGCGAAACAGAATAACATCAAGAGTGTATCAGTCCAGTAGTGGAAGGAAGGCAGGGTAGGGGTCGGCCTAGGAAAAGGTTGGAGGGAGGGGGTAAAGGAGGTTATGGTGTGCGAGGGGCTTGGACTTCCAGCAGTCATGCATGAGCGTGTTTTTGATAGGAGTGAAATGAGACCAATGGTTTTTAAAATACATGACGTGCTGTGGAGTTGAGCAAAAGTAACTTTATGAAGGGTTCATGAAACCGCAGGCCTGACTTGAGCCCTGGAGAAGAAGTACAGTGCCTGCACTCGAAGGAGGGGTTATAATGGTTGTAGATATAAAAAACTTAGTGGTAAAGCACTCTTCCTGGCAAGACAGTGATGGAGTTGCATGATGGTGAAAGTTTTTTCTTATTCGGCCAACCTGCCTTGGTGGGATCGGCCATGTGATTATAATATAATATAATATATATATATAAATATATATATTATATATATATATATAATATATATATATATATATAAATATATATATATATATAGTATATATATATATATAAAAATATATATTAATATATATATAGCCTGTGCACATACTATGCACACGGAATCTGCTGGCATTGGAAATCTGGAAAAACAGAGTGGGACGGCACTATGACCACCCTAGAAATGCCATGCCCATATGACAAACAGGAAAATCAAACTCCCTACCTGTAATCTTTTTCAACGCCCTGAACTGTGTACCTCTTCAGTACAGCAAAGACTGTGCAATACTTAAATTGCCAGGCATACCATCTAAAGGGACAAAAAGAACAAAACATCCAGGCCATGTGAAAACTTGGTAGCCACAGCCACTCAAGAGGGAGAGGTTTTATAGTGCCAGAAGGAAAAAAAAACTGGCAAGAAATGGCAGAAATCGTACACCAAATCCAGTCATTCCTGGAGTGGAACAACAGCGATGAGCCTCCACTCGCAAACCAAAGATACAGATACTAAATCCGGAAAAAAATCCCCCCCACCTGTACCAACAATACCGACCAGTCCGTTAACATTCTTCTTTGCAAAAAATACAGGGTCTAGAAGCCAGCAACAAAAAACAACAAAATCCTTTCATCCTGGACTGCTAGCAGAGGCAAAGGCAATGTTTCGCGGCTTTCACTGAGCCCACATAACAGGGTCACTGGACAAAACGAAATATGGAAACCAGGTTACAAACCTATACAGATGTGACAAGTGAACAGGCAAAAGGGGGGGGGATGGCCTGTACATTGCAGAGTCACTTGTTTGCACAGAACGCTAAATGCCTCAAAAGAATGTAGAGGAAGTTTTTAGCCAGTAAAGTTCGAGAACCAAAAACCTAGTCATTGTGGTAGTCTACAAGCCTCCGATGCAACACCAGCAATTCCAGAAGAGCTGTTAAAATTGACCACTGTCTGGAAAACCATCCAGCTCCTGCACCCAACAATCCTTGCTCCTGGGGGAATTCAACTTAAGGCACAAAAAATGAGGAATATAGCAAAATAATATTGTTGCAGTAATACACCAGGGAGGCAGCTCTGAGAAAACTCACACTCACGCGAGCTTTAAAATCTCTGCACAAAATTCAATTAAACCAGCAATAATAGAGCCTACTAACTGAGAATACACTAGACCTCATCTTCACTTACCAATGATGATCAGATAAAACTGTCATCACCATATCAAAAACAATCTACTCAGGATCACACAACAATAATTGAGGTTCAGTCATGTATGCGCGGAGCCCCCAAAGAACCGACAAATGAATTAGTCACGAGGGAGCTTCACCAAATTCAACTTCCAATAACAAAAAACATAAAGTGGGACCAGTAAACCAAGTCCCTAAACCGATATAAGCTGGGAAGATATACTAAGCTACACATACCCCAACGTTATGCCTAGAACAGATTAAACTCGGTGGCACTCGATAATGCACAAAGGAGCTTATTCCTCTAAGAAAAAGGAGGAGTAGATGTAAAAACAGAAAAGAGACAGGCGCTCCCTTTACAGGCGACGGAAAAGAATAACAGAGCGGCTAAAAGAGGTCAATATATCTAAATGCGAGGGAGAACACTGGTCAGAGAAATATCAAGCATCGAACTAAGCTAAAAGAAACCTTTAGGAGTCAGGAAAGGAATCGCGGGAAGAACTAAAAAGCCATAAATGAAAGATCGAAAGAAAACCCAAAGTATATCTTCTCCTAAGCCAAATCACAATCGAGAACAACGGTCCTTATGCGGGCCCCTACTTTAACCAAATGGTCCTCCAACAGATGACAGCAAAGGAAATGATGAGCTACTCCAAGTCCCAATAGACTCCAGTTTTTTAAGCAAGCCGCTAACAAGACTGAGAGACGAAGAGCAAAATGACTTTTATATGAGAGAGCCACAAAATTTGATTAACAAAGCCCTTATCCGATGTTATCCTGACGCGAAATGACTTCGAACAGGCATAAATGACATGCCCTGCACTCTCCCCAGGCCAGACTCAGAACTCTGTGTTCATCAAGAACGCAAAAGCCCCTATCACGAGCCATTTCCATCCTAAGGAGAGGGAGCATGGACACGGGGTCGTCCTCAGTACTAAAACAAACAGATATAGCCCCACTCCACAAAGGGGGCAGTAAAGCATCAGCAAAGAACTACAGACCAATAGCACTAACATCCCCTATCATAAAAATACTTTGAAAGGGTCCTAAGAAGCAAGATCACCACCCATCAGAAACCCCTCAGTTGTTTTTTTCACAACCCAGGGCAACATGGGTTTAGGAAACAGGTAGCCTCCTGTCTGTCTCAACTATTGGATCACTTACGACAAGGTCCTAAAGGCACTAAAGACAAATAAGAAATAGCAGAAATGTAATATATACCGACTTTGCAGGCAAAAGAAAGCCTTCGACAAGTGTGACCAGCGTAATAGCGCACAAAATGCGTGCTAAAAGTAATAACATGAAAAGTCGGTCGATGGATCTATAATTTCCTCACTAACAGAACACAGAGAGTTGTCGTCAACAGAGTAAAGTCCGAGCAGCTACGTGAAAAGCTCTGTTCCACAAGGCACAGTACTACTCCCATCTTGTTCCCATCCTCATAACCAACATAGACAAGGATGTCAGCCACAGCATCCGAGTGTCCTATCCATTTGCAGTTGACACCCGAATCTGCATGACAGGAACTTCCATTGCGCACTGCAAGGCTACCAGCGGAAACATCAACCCAAATCATTCAGTGGGCCTGCCAGAAAACAATATGAATTACAAACGATTAGAAATATCAATTACTCAGATAAGGTAAACATGAGAAATTAAATCTTCATCAGAGTACAAAACAAATTCTGTCTCCACAAATAGAGCGAAACACCAACGTCAAAGACCCTGGGAGTGATTATGTCGAGGGATCTCACCTTCAAGGACCATAACATTGTATCAATCGCATCTGCTAGAAAAATGACAGATGGGATAATGAGAACCTTCAAAACTATGGAGGCCAAGCCATGATAGACACTCTCAGGTCACGTTGTTCTATCTTATGGCTGGAATATGCTGCACACTAACAGCACCTTTCAAGCAGGTGAAATGGCCGACCTAGAAAGTGTACAGAGAACTTTCACGGCGCGCATAACGTAGATAAAACACCTCAATTAACAGGGAGCGCTTGAGGTTTCCTGACCTAGAATTCCCTGGAACGCAGGAGGGAGAGACTACTGATTTTATACACCTGGAAAATCCTAGAGGGACTATACCGACTTGGCACACGAAAATCACCACTACGAAACAAAAGACTATTGGAGCAAACGATCACCATTCCCCCCAATGAAAAGCAGGGGTGGTCACTACACGTAAGAGACCATAACAATAAGTGTCAGGGGCCCGAGACTGTTCAACTGCCTCCCAGCACACATAAGGGGGATTACCAACAGACCCCTGGCAGTCTTCAAGCTGGCACTGGACAAGCACCTAAAGTCAGTTCCTGATCAGCCGGGCTGTGGCTCGTACGTTGGTTTGCGTGCAGCCAGCAGCATCAGCCTGGTTGATCATGCGCTCTGATCCACCAGGAGGCCTGGTCACAGACTGGGCCGCGGGGGCGTTGACCCCCGGAACTCTCTCCAGGTAAACTCCAGGTAAATAGCAGCATATGTGTAGAGAACCTAGGATAACAATCAAGAATTCATCGTGAAGTTAAGCAGTAAAGCCTAAGCTGTAACTGAGCCATTAGTTGCACGTTTTTACTCAACACATTATGTATGTTGATGGCCCGTCCCCCCAACCTCGAGAAGCTTGATAGGTTTATTATCAGAGCAGGGGTTCTCATATAGAAATTGGAGCAACTACCCATCAAACAAAGCTGTTTTCTATAATCAGCCCCCTTCCCCCCTCAAAATCTCTCAGCTAAATATATTATTATTACTAAAAAATAGTAATAATAATAATAATAATAATACTATAAATAATAATAATAATAATAATAATTCAAAGCGAGTTTCCTAGCCACCTTTAAGACCCCCAGTATAGAAATTATGGTGTTGCCCCTTACTTGCAAAACAAGCTACTAGGGGGTGAAGATTCTCCTCTAGGCTTGTTGTACCGTCGACAAAGCGCTTTCTTAAGAGCTAGGCATTTAGATTTTTAGCTTTGCACCGAATGGCTAGTTTATTGTGCACCCCATATCCATCCTGTGGACGGTAGCGCGAGAGCATATGGATACACAAAAGGCCTAGGAACTAGGCCCCAAAGGGATAACAGGAATACATTAGGATTTATATCTACATACTATAGTTCACTTATCTGTTTCCAGAAAATTTAGGAAATTTGCTTAGTATATCTGGTATCTTATTTTCATAATAAGATAACTTGACATGTCACAAGTTAAATAACTGTCTGTCCTGTAATCCTCAATAAGGGTGGACAATTACGCACACATGTTCAGAGAGTGACCAAATGCTGATCACATAATTTACATTTAGTTTTATCATCATCTGTGAGTCTCCCAACTGCCAGAGAGTACTTGTAACCAAGGCCTAAGCCTGGCACACTACAACATCAGTCAGTCCCACCCTCTGTTCACGTTGCTTCATAACAAACATATCTACGTTCAAGATTATCAAGTGGTTTTATAGATCTACTCAGGCTTCTACTGCATTCCTAAAACAATCATTTTCATTCTTAACTTTTCTCTCCTAATATTATTCCAATGCCTAGAACACAGTTATACCAAAGTTATATTGAACAATAAAATGTATAAAATACCGACAGATTTGTTAGGTAAGACACATATGCAACAGTTTAGGTATCTTTATTTCGAACGTTTTCGGCTACACAGTAAGGCTTCTTCAGTCGAGTACAGAAAAGTTGATAGAAGCAAAGATACTGAATACGATGTAATCAGTCCATCACCCTTAAAGTTTTGATGGTGGTCCAGTCCTCAGTCTGTAAGAAGAGCATTGTTCCGTTGCTGAAACAATATTGTTTCAGACAACGAACAATGCTCTTCTCCCAGACTGGGTGGGGGGAGGGACTTGACCACCTCAAAAGCCTTAAGGGTGATGACTGATTACATCGTCTTCAAGTATCTTCTGCTTCTATCAACTTTTCTGTACTCGACTGAAGAAGCCTACTGTGAGCGAAACGTTTCGAAATAAAGAATACCTAACGTGTTGCATAAGTGTCCTTTACCTAACAAAGTTATATCTATTCTACATTCTCCTTCCTGGTACTCTTCTGGCTAACATATCATACTTTATCATTGAAGGAGTAATCCAATGTGTGATGGGATCCATAGCAATTGTACATTAATTCCTTTGTCCCTAATTTTTGAGTATCTATACCTGGCTTCTCCGATGAGCATGTTGTTGGAGTCATTATATGAGTCAAGAGCCTTCAATGATGACATAGAATCAGTAATGATGATAGAGTCAAGCTCAGTGTCATAGGTTAGCTTTAGCGCTATTAGGATTGCAAACAATTCAGTTTGCAGTGTAGACGCCCAGTTGTTAATTCTTATGCAACATTGACTGAATGGATCATTCTTAAGGGTAGTATTGCAGTGCATCGAGTTCCACGCCTGTCTCCGGAAAGACCAGGCTCCACGTTATGTTGTTGTTTAATATGTTTATTATGCACCCCATACCCATCCTGGTGGGGCGGTAGTTCAAAAGATTACAGAGTACATAATTGGTCCAGGGACTGGACTCCAAAGTTTTGATAGCTGAGCAAGTTACAGAGGTAATGAACTCACAATTTACAAAGTAAATGAACGTCACACAATTTACAAGGTAATTGAACTCACAATTTACACAAGGTAATGAACTCCAGTAAGTCTGGTCAACAATCAAGACAAGTTACAAAAGGTAATTTACAGATAACGAGGTACGTAAGGGTCCAGGGACTGGGCCCCCACAGTTTTTACTGATAGCTGAACTAGGTACAAAGGTAATGAGCTCAGAAGTTACAAAGGTAAAGAATTCTGTAGAATGGTTACTTACTTACACATAAGGGGGATTACCAACCGACCCCTGGCAGTCTTCAAGCTGCACTGGACAAGCCACCTAAATCAGTTCCTGATCAGCCGGCTGTGCTCGTACGTTGTTTTGCGTGCAGCCAGCAGCAACAGCGGGTTGATCAGGGCCTGAACAGCCAGGAGGCCAGTCACAGACTGGGCCCGCGGGGCGTTGACCCTCCGAACTCTCTCCATGTAAACTCCAGGTAAATAGCAGCATATGTTGTAGAGGAACCTAGGATAACAATCAAGGGAAATCATCGTGAATTTAAGCATAATGCCTTAAGCTGTAACTGATGCCCTTAGTTCACAGTATTTTACTCAACACATTATGTATGTTGATTGCTCCGTCCACCAACCTACTGGTGAAGCTGATAGGTTTATATCAGAGCAAGGTTCTCAATAAGAATATTGGATCAACAATACCCATCAAACAAAGCTGTTTTCTTAATCACCCCCCCCCCCTCAAATCCTCTCAGCTAAATATAAAATTATTACTAAAAAATAGTAAATAATGATAATAATAATAAAAAAGATTAATAATAATAATTCAAAGTGAGTTTCCTACCACCTTTAAGACCCCATTATACAAAAATTATAAGGTGTTGCCCCTTACTGCTAAACAAGCTACAGGGGGTGAAGATTCTAGCTCTAGGCCTTTTGTACCTGTCGTCAGCGCTTTCTTTAGAGTCTATGCGATTTTAGCTTTTAGATTTTTTGCCGACCGAAGTGGCTAGTTTATTGTGCACCCCATATCCATCCTGTGGACGGTAGCGCGAGAGCATATGGATACACAAAAGGCCTAGGAACGTTACCATACCCGTTCTCCACACTCGTACCCTCATGTGGGGTACGGTAAAGCCACTGTAGTCGACAGGAAGTAAATAATACAGAATATAAAACATGACAGACAGCTCAAAAACTCCGTCAAATCAATATAAACGCATCTAGCGCGGAAGAGCAATCGTATATAATAGCTGGCGGATTCGCAATGTACTTTATGTAGCACTAGGAATATATACTATACACTGAGGCTGATGAGGTCTTTTGATCTAAGGAACTGTACTTGTCCTCCCTTACCTAAGAAAGAACTTGATTGCCTCCCATTCCCACCAGGCGCTTTTTTTTTTTGGCACTAGGAGGTTTATCCAGCAAAATCAGCAGGCTCTAGATGTCACTAAGGGTTCTCGAAGCTCAGTTGGTATTGGCTTCAGCTCGCGCACTGAGAGATTGGGGTTCGATTTCTGTACGAGTGGAAAACGATGGGTATTTTTCCTTTCAATTTCTGCCATTGTTCGCCTAGCAGTAAATAGGTACCAGGGTGTGGGTTGCATCCTAAGAGATAAGATAAGATTTCGTTCGGATTTTTAACCCCGGAGGGTTAGCCACCCAGGATAACCCAAGAAAGTCAGTGCGTCATCGAGGACTGTCTAACTTATTTCCATTGGGGTCCTTAATCTTGTCCCCCAGGATGCGACCCACACCAGTCGACTAACACCCAGGTACCTATTTGCTGCTAGGTGAACAGGACAACAGGTGTAAGGAAACGTGTCGAATGTTTCCACCCGCCGGGAATCGAACCCGGGCCCTCCGTGTGTGAAGCGGGAGCTTTAGCCACCAGGCCACCGGGCCTGGGGGCGATTAAAGGACCCCAGATGAAATAATCCATACAATTTGATAACAGTGGCTTTATTGGGTTATCCTGGGCTACTAACTTTTCAGGTTAATAATCCGAGCTCTAATCCCATAGAGGTCTAGTTATACAGCACCTTGGGGAATGAGAGGCAATCAGGTCAGGTTAGAGAAGTCCAATTCCTCGGATCAAGAGCCCTCAGCAACATCAAGGGCGAATGTAAGAAGATAGGATTATTAAGTGTGGAAAAAAAAATTTGTCAGTGTTTGAAAAAGAGAAAATATACAAGGGTATATACTTCCGTCTCTATATTTGTAAAATGTAATATGCATCGGGGAGTAATGCAATGTAGTTTATATTATTTGGATAATAAAAGTCACTGGAGCAAGTGGAAGCGAGTTTTTTTTTTTGGGGGGGGGGGGATTTGACGTGTTGGAGTGAGATAATATCTCATTCTGTGAAACAGCAAGTTAGCTGGACTTCAGTTACGTGCCTGCACTCTGAAGGATGACTGGGGATGTTACAGTCCTGGATGTGGGAAGTACAGTGCCTGCACTCTGAAGGATGACTGGGGATGTTACAGTCCTGGATGTGGGAAGTACAGTGCCTGCACTCTGAATGATGATTGGAGATGTTACAGTCCTGGATGTGGGAAGTACAGTGCCTGCACTCTGAAAGATGACTGGGGATGTTACAGTCCTGGAGGTGGGAAGTACAGTACCTGCACTCTGAAAGATGACTGGGGATGTTACAGTCCTGGAGGTGGGAAGTACAGTACCTGCACTCTGAAAGATGACTGGGGATGTTACAGTCCTGGAGGTGGGAAGTACAGTACCTGCACTCTGAATGATGATTGGAGATGTTACAGTCCTGGATGTGGGAAGTACAGTGCCTGCACTCTGAAGGATGACTGGAGATGTTACAGTCCTGGATGTGGGAAGTACAGTGCCTGCACTCTGAAGGATGACTGGAGATGTTACAGTCCTGGATGTGGGAAGTACAGTGCCTGCACTCTGAAGGATGACTGGGGATGTTACAGTCCTGGATGTGGGAAGTACAGTGCCTGCACTCTGAATGATGATTGGAGATGTTACAGTCCTGGATGTGGGAAGTACAGTGCCTGCACTCTGAAGGATGACTGGAGATGTTACAGTCCTGGATGTGGGAAGTACAGTGCCTGCATTCTGAAGGATGACTGGGATGTTACAGTCCCTGGATGTGGAAGTACAGTGCCTGCACTCTGAAGATGACTGGAGATGCTACAGTCCTGGATCGGAAGTACAGTGCCTGCACTCTGAAGGATGACTGGGAGATGTTACAGTCCTGGATGTGGGAAGTACAGTGCCTGCACTCTGAAGGATGACTGGAGATGTTACAGTCCTGGATGTGGGAAGTACAGTGCCTGCACTCTGAAGGATGACTGGGGATGTTACAGTCCTGGATGCGGGAAGTACAGTGCCTGCACTCTGAAGGATGACTGGGGATGTTACAGTCCTGGATGTGGGAAGTACAGTGCCTGCACTCTGAAGGATGACTGGGGATGTTACAGTCCTGGATGCGGGAAGTACAGTGCCTGCACTCTGAAGGATGACTGGAGATGTTACAGTCCTAGGATAAGTAGAAGTACAGGTAGCCCGCAAACTCTGAAGGATGACTGCGGATGTTACAGTCCTGAGGGCAGGAAGATACAGGCCTGAACTCTGAAGGATGACTGAGATGGCACAGTCCGGTACCGGGAAGACAGTGCCTGCACTCTGAAGGATGACATGTGTAGATGTTACAGTCCATAATAAGTAAGTAAGTATAGTTTCATTTCCAGGTGATACACAAATACAGTTACACTAGAATTATAACATAGTCAGCATCATGTGTAGAAACCTAGATACCCAAAAAATCAGACAGAGTGACTTATATTCCATTGGGGTGCCTTTATTGTGAGAAGTAAGTGCCATGCCACTGAAGGATGACTGGGGAGTTACAGTCCTGGTGGTGACAATACAGTGCCATCACTGAAGGATGACTGAGATGTGTGAGCAGGTCGACATTTAGACTGTAATGCTGCGCACAGTTCTGAACATGTAAGGAATGATGATGGATGAATGTATATTTCTTTCATGTGCAAAAGCTGCGATATAGTATATATTATATATATATATATATATATATATAATTATATATATATATATATATATATATATATATATATATATGTATATGTATTTATATCCGCCCTTTTCACTCAGAGAGGAAAATACATTCACCATTACTAGCTCTTTAGCTATATTTCCGCACACAAGAACTTTACCATCTAACTCACAACAAAACTGAACCTATGCAATAAATATGAGATCAGATATTGTTTTGTGTTAAAGGAAAATATGAAAGTTTATGTTGTAATAGCGATGAGTGTGGTTGTCAGTAGTGTAGGCAGAGTTGTGGCCGAGTACTGGGACTCCTTCCGTCTTGACTAACATAACCTCGCGCTGATGACCTTCGTTGTTGCTGCTGCACAAGTTGTCGCCGCTGCTGCTGCTGCTGCTGCTGCCGCCGCCTCTGCCTCTGCCGTTACCGCCGCCGCCGCCGCCGCTGACTGCCGCCACGGCCGTCGCCAGGTTTGGCAACGCAGCGTGACGTCAGGCAAGAGGCACGACAATGGCGGACGCAGCATACGGGATGGAGTCCGCTCTGCCTGCCAAACGACCCAGACTCGATTTCCCAGAGGATACTTCGTCCCAACAATATGACAGTGACTTCCATTGTTTTGCAGGAACGTCGGAGCTACTTACAGGTCTGTGAAAGTACTGGAGTTATTTTTTAATTTCACTTAAATAGTAGGTAGAATTTTGGCGGGGGCTAACCAGTCGATGAACCCAAGATGGCGGATGCGCGCGCACCGATATATACCTAATTTTAAGGCTTCGCCTGAATTCCACATCGCTGTAAGTACCTCGTTCCATTTATTCACGCATGCTTTATTTTTGTAGATAATTTTAGGTGAGCATATATGTTACTCAAGCCTAGATGTTTCAGTTTGATCGATACGCCCACTTCGGGGAGTGGGATTGAACAAAGGAACAAGTGAGCATCGGGATGTGATGGTGGAGGAGGATTGTAGTGTGTGCGCTCCGCCTCAACACTATCCAACCCTCCTCTAACACCATCCAACCTTCCTCCACTACCCCCCTCACTCTCCTTATGACATCCTCCCGGGAACTTCAAATAGTATTGTGTATATACATTGAAGAATTTATTTCTGCGTTTATTTGCACTGATATGTTAATGCTGTTCTTATTTTAGGGTTTAAAGTATTTATTTATGTTAGGTTCCCGGTAATCTGAGATGATAATAACTCACTTGCGATAATAAGGTTTTAAACCTAACTTTGAAAAGGGGGCGTTTACGGAGACCTTTTATTGGTCTTACCACCTTCTTCATAATTTGTTTTTAAATATTATACCTTAAATTCTGTATTCACAGAGCATGACATGAGAGCTGTATAAATAGTGATTTGACATACTGTAATGAAATAATAATGATGGTGAAGCTCCTTGTGCATATGGATAATGGTTTGTACTGAGGTAATCTCCCATGATGCAGGGAAGTGTCCGCTGGTTTTACTTGACATAAATTATGTATCTGATTCATTCGGAATTCAGTTTTTTTTTTTTGCCCATTTAGAGGAGTGCTTACTAGTGATGAAGAAAGCTTGTATGGGTTTTTCTTCCAAAAGACCTTAAATCACAACCGAATCTTCAGCTTGATCCCTAGCATGTTTCTTGAAGCACATAGCACTCGCTTCCACAAATTATTTATGTTGAGGGCTCTGTTCACTAATCTACTGGTGCAGAAGGTAGTGCCACTATTTTCATACAGTGATGGCTCTTGTGTAGAAATTGAAGCATGCATCAACAATTGGGCTTCTACCCTTCAAACTGAACTATTTGTTATACTCCTTGTGCTGGAATGCATCCATGTTTCTAAGGTTGACACCTGAATTGTAATTGATTCACTATCATCCATAAATGCTTTTAACTCCATGAGTGCCAATTATGACATGCTTGTGTCAGAAGCCAGACATGGATATTTTAGAATTGTTGCCAGTGGAGTAGAACACCAGTGATTTCATCTCACATTGGTTTTCAGAAGCATGATGGAACTGACGAATTTGCAAATACATGTGGCTTCAGGGAGGGAGTATATTTCAGTCTTGGGCTGTTTGAAAGCAATATGTAATGAACTTTAGTTGAACTTTATTGACTTGAGACTGAGGGAGATTGGCACAAGTCAGTTCACCTATCATCATTCTGTCATGCAGGAGAGCCACATGTCTATAGTGCATCTAGCAAAATCAGCAAACTCTTGGATGTCACTTCTGCTCTCTGCCACTGAGCTACAAGTGTATCTGGGAGGTTGCATCAGTATCATCGGTTGATGTACACATAACTAAACATAACTGCCAGATGTTATATTGTCACACCTTGCATTGTTGTGTGCTGGAATGGGATAAAATTAATGAATTCAGAGACAACTTAAAAATGTTCAAAAAATGCCGGGATATTTTATGTACAGTGGCATATTACCAACCATTCTCAAAAAATACCTAGACTGCCTATTGTAAATAACTCGTAATTGCTTAAAACCTGTTTAAATTCAATCATACTATGTTGAATTATGAGGTACATTAATGTAAATATTTCAAAACCACATATAAGTTACACTGATTTTTTGTGATTGAATTCATGTCTGCATAAGTAACTTGTTATGAATGCAACTGAAATGTTCTGCATAACTATGGACTTTCTGAATACACAACTAAATGTTGCCCATCTCTGTACAAACATTGTATCATGCTAAATAAATTGCTATTATTATTATTATTATTATGTAAATAGTTTAATTTTTTATATATTCTTCAGGAAGCTACAGCAATGGTACGGAATTTACAATTACTTCAGACTCTGGATTCAATGAGCTCACACCTCCCCAGAGTTTAGAGGATGACATCACTCCGTAAGTATAAGATCCACATTGAACATTATCATAAAATACTCTGTGCAGTAAAGTCTTCAGAAAATAGTATATATATACAAAGCAGAAGTGTTATAATAAGAACAGAGTATATGGAGAGTAAATGAAAGGTAAAGAGAGTGGTGAGAGAGTGCAAAAGGAGAGCAGATGATAGAGTGGGAGAGGCACTGTCAAGAAATTTTAATGAAAATAAGAAAAAATTTTGGAGTGAGTTAAACAAGTTAAGAAAGCCTAGGGAAAGTATGGATTTCTCAGTTAAAAACAGAGTAGGGGAGTTAGTAGATGGGGAGATGGAGGTATTAGGTAGATGGCGAGAGTATTTTGAGGAACTTTTAAATGTTAAGGAAGAAACAGAGGCAGTAATTTCATGCACTGGTCAGGGAGGTATACCATCTTTTAGGAGTGAAGAAGAGCAGAATGTAAGTGTGGGGGAGGTACGTAGGCATTACGTAAAATGAAAGGGGGTAAAGCAGCTGGAACTGATGGGATCATGACAGAAATGTTAAAAGCAGGGGGAGATATAGTGTTGGGAGTGGTTGGTACTTTTGTTTATTAAATGTATGAAAGAGGGGAAGGTACCTAGGGATTGGCAGAGAGCATGTATAGTCCCTTTATATAAAGGGAAAGGGGACAAAAGAGACTGTAAAAATTATAGAGGAATAAGTTTACTGAGTATACCAGGAAAAGTGTACGGTAGGGTTATAATTGAAAGAATTAGAGGTAAAACAGAATGTAGGATTGCGGATGAGCAAGGAGGTTTCAGAATGGGTAGGGGATGTGTAGATCAAGTGTTTACATTGAAGCATATATGTGAACAGTATTTAGATAAAGGTAGGGAAGTTTTTATTGCATTTATGGATTTAGAAAAGGCATATGATAGAGTGGATAGAGGAGCAATGTGGCAGATGTTGCAAGTATATGGAATAGGTGGTAAGTTATTAAATGCTGTAAAGAGCTTTTATGAGGATAGTGAGGCTCAGGTTAGGTGTGTAGAAGAGAGGAGACTAATTTCCCCGGGTAAAATAGGTTTTAGACAGGGATGTGTAATGTCACCATGGTTGTTTAATATATTTATAGATGGGGTTGTAAAGGAAGTAAATGCTAGGGTGTTCGGGAGAGGGGTGGGATTAAATTTTAGGGAATCAAATTCAAAATGGGAATTGACACAGTTACTTTTTGCTGATGATACTGTGCTTATGGGAGATTCTAAAGAAAAATTGCAAAGGTTAGTGGATGATTTTTGGGAATGTGGTAAAGGTAGAAAGTTGAAAGTGAACATAGAAAAGAGTAAGGTGATGAGGGTGTCAAATGATTTAGATAAAGAAAAATTGGATATCAAATTGGGGGAGGAGGAGTATGGAAGAAGTGAATGTTTTAGATACTTCGGAGTTGACGTGTTTGGCGGATGGATTTTGAAGGATGAGGTTAATCATAGAATTGATGAGGGAAAAAAGGTGAGTGGTGCGTTGAGGTATATATGGAGTCAAAAAACGTTATCTATGGAGGCAAAGAAGGGAATGTATGAAAGTATAGTAGTACCAACACTCTTATATGGGTGTGAAGCTTGGGTGGTAAATGCAGCAGCGAGGAGACGGTTGGAGGCAGTGGAGATGTCCTGTTTAAGGGCAATGTGTGATGTAAATATTATGCAGAAAATTCGGTGTGCAAATTGGGAAAAAGGGTGTGGAGTTAATAAAAGTATTAGTCAGAGGGCAGAAGAGGGGTTGTTGAGGTGGTTTGGTCATTTAGAGAGAATGGATCAAGCAGAATGACATGGAAAGCATATAAATCTATAGGGGGAAGGAAGGCGGGGTAGGGGTCGTCCTCGAAAGGGTTGGAGAGAGGGGTAAAGGAGGTTTTGTGGGCAAGGGGGTTGGACTTCCAGCAAGTGTGCGTGAGCGTGTTAGATAGGAGTGAATGGAGACGAATGGTACTTGGGACCTGACGATCTGTTTGGAGTGTGAGCAGGGTAATATTTAGTGAAGGGATTCAGGGAAACCGGTTATTTTCTTATAGTCGGACTTGAGTCCTGGAAAATGGGAAGTACAATGCCTGCACTTTAAAGGAGGGGTTTGGGATATTGGGAGTTTGGAGGGATATGTTGTGTATCTTTATACGTATATGCTTCTAAACTGTTGTATTCTGAGCACCTCTGCAAAAGCAGTGATAATGTGTGAGTGTGGTGAAAGTGTTGAATGATGATGAAAGTATTTTTTTTTGGGGATTTTCTTTCTTTTTTTGGTCACCCTGCCTCGGTGGGATGATGACCAACTTGTGAAAAAAAAAAAAATATATGTATATATATATATATAATATATATATATTATATATATATATATATATATATATATATATATAATATATATATATATATATATATAAATATATATATATATATATATATATATATATATATATATATATATATATATATATATATATGGACTAATCTACTTCACAATATTCCTTATGGGAATAAATTCGGTCAGTACTGGCACCTGAACATACTTATGGAGTGAAAAAATATCGTTAACCGGGGGTCCACTGTATTTATATGTATATATATTTATATGTATATATATATTTATTTATATATATATTTATATATATTATATTTATATATATTATATTTATATATATATATTATATATATATATTATATAAATAGTATATATATATGTATAATATATATATATATATATATATATATATATATATATATATATATATATATATATATATAATATATATATATATATATATATACATATATATACAGTGGACCCCCGCATAACGATTACCTACGAATGTGACCAATTATGTAAGTGTAATTATGTAAGTGCGTTTGTACGTGTATGTTTGGGGGTCTGAAATGGACTAATCTACTTCACAATATTCCTCATGGGAACAAATTCAGTCAGTACTGGCACCTGAACATACTTCTGGAGTGAAAAAATATCGTTAACTGGGGGTCCACTGTATATATATATATATTTTTTTTTTAACAAGATGGCTGTCTCCCACCGAGGCAGGGTGATCCAAAAAGAAAGAAAATCCCCAAAAAGAAAATACTTTCATCATTCAACTCTTTCACCTCACTCACACAAAAACACTGTTTTTGCAGAGGTGCTCAGAACACAACAGCTTAGAAGCGTATACGTATAGAGATACACAACATATCCCTCCAAACTACTAATATCCCAAAACCCTCCTTTAGAGTGCAGGCATTGTACTTCCCATTTCCAGGACTCAAGTCCGGCTATATAAAAATAACCGGTTTCCCTGAATCCCTTCACTAAATATTACCCTGCTCACACTCCAACAGATCGTCAGGTCCCAAATACCATGCGTCTCCATTCACTCCTATCGAACACGCTCACGCACGCCTGCTGGAAGTCCAAGTCCCTCGCCCACAAAACCTCCCTTACCCCTTCCTTCTAACCTTTTCGAGGGTGACCCCTACCCTGCCCTCCTTCCCCTACAGATCTAAATGCTCTCCATGTCATTCTACTTTGATCCATTCTCTCTAAATGATGAAACCACCTCAACAACCCCTCTTCAGCCCTCTGACTAATACTTTTATTAACCAACACCTTCTGGTAATTTCCACACTCCGAATATTTTGCATAATATTTACACCACACATTGCCCTTAGACAGGACATCACTGGGTCCAACCGCCTCCTCGCTTCTGCATTCACAACCCAAGCTTCACTCCCATGTAAGAGTGTTGTTACTACTACACTTTCATACATTCCCTTCTTTGCCTCCATAGATAACATTTTTTGCCTCCACATATACCTCAATGCACCACTCACCTTTTTTCCTTCATCAATTCTATAAAATTTAAACCCCAGCCTTTATAAATCATCCGCTGCACGTCAACTCCCA
>NC_069406.1:54244438-54306418 GCF_026875155.1 Cherax quadricarinatus | reverse complement strand
GAAAAGTGAACATAGATATGTGATATAAATCCATATGTATTCCTGTTAACCCTTTGGGGCCTAGTTCCTAGGCCTTTTGTGTATCCATATGCTCTCGCGCTACCGTCCACAGGATGGATATGGGGTGCACAATAAACTAGCCACTTCGGTGGCAAAATCTAAAATCTAATCTATATACCCAGGTAAACTCCAGGTAAACCCTCTGTGTCCATGTATTGTTTGTAATGGCTTGATAAAGCTCCTGGAGAGCGAAACGTTGCCACAATAAAATGTCACATTAGTTGCACTTGTGTCCTTTTACTTTACATGGTTTAAGGTTGCTGCTCACCATAACCCCCAAGTCCTTTTCGCAATCTGTATGGCTAAGTTCTACACTTGTTACAGATCCCCACTCGGATTTAACCCCATTTATGGACACTCTGCTTCCTGTCTGTGAGCCATGACTCGATCCATGAGAGCACTTTTCCCCCAATGCCATGAGCTGCCACTTTCTTCAACAGTCTTTGGTGCGGAACTCTATCAAAAGCCTTACTAAAATCTAAGTAAATAATATCAAACTCTTTATCGTGGTCAACAGCCTCAAAAGCTTTACTGAAGAAAGTTAATAAATTAGTTAGACAAGACCGGCCTCTTGTGAATCCATGCTGAGTATCATTAATCAAGCTATGCTTATCGAGATGGCTTCTTATAACTGAGCTATAATTGACTCTAGTTAATTTGCCTACAATTGAGGTCAGGCTTATTGGGCGGTAATTTGACGGTAAACGACTTGTCCCCTGTTTTAAAAATAGGAATTACATTAGCCATCTTCCACATATCAGACATACACCTGTTTGAAGAGATAAATTAAAAATATTAGTTAATGGTTCGCAGAGTTCCATTTTGCATTCCTTAAGAACCCTTGAAAAAACCTCATCAGGACCCGGCGACTTATTTTGCTTCAGTCTGTCTATCTGCTTCACAACCATTTCACTAGTGACTGTGATGTTACATAATTTATCTTCTTCTAGCCCACTATAAAAATTAATTACTGGAATATTGTTAGTGTCTTCCTGTGTAAAAACCGAGAGAAAATAATTATTTAAAATCGAGCACATTTCATTCTCTTTGTCAGTAAGATGCCCATAGTTATTTTTAAGGGGACCTATCTTATCTCTGACTTTTGTTCTATATACCTGGAAAAAACTTTTTGGGTTAGTTTTAGAATCCCTAGCAACTTTAATTTCATAGTCCCTTTTAGCTTTTCTTATCCCCTTTTTTTATGTCCCTCTTAATGTCAATATACTGATTAATAAGATGACCCTCACCTCTTTTGATACGCCTATAAATTCCTTTCTTATGCCCTAGTAGATATTTGAGTCTATTATTCATCCATTTTGGGTCATTTCTATTTGATCTAATTTCTTTATACGGGATAAACGATTCTTTGAGCAGCATGTATATTGTTCAGAAAACTGTTATATTGATAGCTCTCTTCGTTACCCCAGTCAACCGATGATAAGTGTTCTCTAAGCCCATCGTAATCTGCTAAGCGAAAATCTGGGACTGTTACTGAGTTATTGCTACTATCGTACTTCCATTCAATGCTAAATGTAATTGATTTGTGGTCGCTAGCACCCAGTTCCTCTGAAATTTCTAAATTATTAACAAGGGATTCATTGTTTGCCAGAACTAAGTCAAGCAGGTTATTTTCCCTTGTAGGTTCTCTCACAAACTGCTTCAAAAAACAATCCTGAACTACTTCTAAGAAGTCGTGTGATTCTAAATTCCCAGTCAAGAAATTCCAATCAATATGACTAAAGTTAAAGTCTCCTAGAATTACTACATTATCGTGCCTTGTGGCCTTAACAATTTCCTCCCATAGTAGTCTCCTTGGTCCCTATCTAAGTTTGGGGGATGGTATATCACTCCTAAAATCAATTTTTCATGCCCCTCTGAAAATTCTATCCAAACAGACTCTGTATGTGTTACTTCAGACTTAATACCCGTTTTTATGCAACAGTTCAAGCGATCTCGGACATACAATGCCACCCCACCCCCCTTCCCGATACTTCTATCTACTTGGAACAATTTAAAACCCTGAATGTGATATTCCGCAGGCATGTCCCGACTTTTTGAATTAAACCACGTCTCAGTTAAGGCAAATACATCAATGTTACCTGGACTAGCAACTAATCTCAACTCGTCCATCTTATTCCTAGCACTACGGCTATTAGCATAATAAACATTGAAAGACTCCTTTCTCTTTACCCTTCCTGCTCATTTCTGTTTTTCTACTAAACCTATTACTGTCCTTATCACTTAGTGTCACTGGCTTTTCAATATCTACCTCGTTCTGCTTATTACTAGTTCCCCTAGAACTCATAATATTACTACACTGGGACTTCACTGTTTTCCTGCCAAAACCCATACCACTAACTATTCCTAGTTTAAAGTCCTAACAGCTCCCTCCACTGCAGTTGCCAGTGCTCCCACCCTAGACATAGATAAGTGAACCTCATCCCTGGCATACATGTCATTTCTGCCATAGAAGAGGTCCCAGTTGTTAATGAATGTTACCGCATTTTCCTTACAGTATTTGTCCAGCCAGCAATTGCACAATGCCTGCTTGGAGAGAGTTTGCTCTGGAGAGAGATTCGGATCAACGCCCCGCGGCCGGTCTTGACCAGCTCCTGGTGGATCGCGCACCTGATCAACCAGGTGTTGTGCTGCTGCACGCAAACCATACGTAGAGCACAGCCGGTCTGATCAACTGCCTTTAGGTGCTGTCATGCAGCTTGAAGAGCCAGGGGTCTGTTGGTATCCCCCTTATGTGCTGCTGGGAGGCAGTGAACAGTCTCGGTCCCTGACATTATTGTATGTCTCTTAACGTGCTAGTGAACCCCTGCTTTTATTGGGGGATGGTGATCTTGCCAAGTCTTTTGCTTTCGTAGTGAGTGATTCGTGTGCCTGGACAATCATTATTTCCATCTTCTTGGCCAAAATACCCATATGACAGGGTCCCCCCCTCCTCCTAATTATTCTATGCTGACTTCTGCTAATAGGTCTTCAACTCCTATGTCTGCCAACCTTGCCTCAGCTCTGAAATAATAGGATTGCTCCCATTGCCTCCCATGATGTCATCAGTGGCTAACATCCTCATCCCAGCCCAGGAAAGTCAACCCTCTGTTCTACTCTTCCTTCAAGCAGAATGCCCTATACATATACTATTGGCTTCCCCAAAACAACATATTCTTACTTCCTTGGTGTCGTTCGTCGTGACGTTCCCAGTAGTCGACTCACATTCGATCGGGTAGCACTGAGAATGTATTAGATGTTTCCAAAACAGTTTCCATGGCAGTCTCTTTCTTCTTCATCGTTTCTACCTTTCCATTCGTCTTCTTGATCGCCAACTTCGTTCCCTGCTGTCCAGCCACTGACCAGTTTCCTTTCTTGACCTGAGGACTCAAAACAGGAGGACTACTAATCTTCTTGTTTTCCTCGGTCAGTCGCCGAATCTCCATCTTCGCCATTCCTCAATTCTTCCTTAAGCTGTTGGTAAAGTTGCTCGATGGAGGGCATCTTGCTTCAATTCGTAGAGAGCACACAAACAGGTCTTCACAGAGCTAAGTACACGTCACCACTCCCGGCGACTTATTTTGCTTCAGTCTGTCTATCTGCTTCACAACCATTTCACTAGTGACTGTGATGTTACATAATTTATCTTCTTCTAGCCCACTATAAAAATTAATTACTGGAATATATTGTTAGTGTCCTTCCTTTTGTGTAAAAACCGAGAGAAAATAATTATTAGAAATCGAGCATCATTTCATTCTCTTTGTCAGTAAGATGCCATAGTTATTTTTAAGGGGGCCTATCTTATCTCTACTTTTGTTCTATAGACCTGGAAAAAACTTTTTGGGTTTTTTTAGAATCCCTAGCAACTTTAATTTCATAGTCCTCTTTAGCTTTTCTTTTACCCCTTTTTAATGTCCCTCTTAATGTCAATATACTGATTCATAAGATGACCTCACCTCTTTTGATACACCTATAAATTCCTTTCTTATGCCCTAGTAGATATTTGAGCCTATTATTCATCCATTTTGGGTCATTTCTATTTGATCTAATTTCTTTATATGGGATAAACGTTCTTTGAGCAGCATGTATAGTGTTCAGAAAAAACTGTCATATGACAGGGTTCCCACCCTTCCTCTTAATTATTTCTATTGCTGACCTATACCTGCTAATCAGGTCTTCACTCCTATGTCTGCCAACATCGTTGCCTCCAGCACTGAGACAGATAATAGGATTGCTCCCATTACCTCTCATGATGTCATCCAGATGGCTAACAATATCCTCCATCCCAGCCCTAGGAAAGCAAACCCTCTGTCTCCTACTCCTGTCCTTCAAGTAGAACGCCCTATCCATATACCTAACTTGGCTATCCCCAACAACAACAATATTCTTACCTTCCTTGGTGTCGTTCGTCGTGACGTTCCCAGTAGTCGACTCACATTCGTCGGGTAGCACTGAGAATGTATTAGATGTTTCCACAACAGTTTCCACGGCAGTCTCTTTCTTCTTCATCGTTTCTACCTTTCCATTCATCTTCTTGATCGTCAACTTCGTTCCCTGCTGTCCAGCCACTGACCAGTTTCCTTTCTTGACCTGAGGACTCAAAACAGGACTACTACTAATCTTCTTGTTTTCCTCGGTCAGTCGCCGAATCTCCATCTTTGCCATCCTCAATTCTTCCTTAAGCTGTTGGTAAAGTTGCTCGATGGAGGGCATCTTGCTTCAATTCGTAGAGAGTGCACAAACAGGTCTTCACAGAGCTAAGTACACGTCACCACAAATCACAAGAAACTATCACTTTCCCGATACTACTCAAGACAGCAAGGGTTACACCAATACACAACACTGGTGACCCTGTAAAGTAAAAGGCACAATGAACTAAGTGACATTATTGTGGAACGTTCGCCTACCAGGATTTATCAAGCCGTTCAAACAATCATGGACGAGGGTATAAAAGGATCAGTGAGGTGAATACTATAGGTCATTGATGGTACATAGGGTAGTTGTGAGTGGACAAAAGCAATAATTCTACCTGAGTAAAAGGATATAAAGCTAACTTTGGGTAACATAAAAATAATACAGAAAGAATAGCTTTTATATCCTTTTATATGTACGAATTAATGCTTTTGTCACTACACTCTACACTTGACATCGAAATGGTACCTCATAGTTTCACTCTCACTCTGAGCCTTTATATACCTCTGTGTCCTGTATTGTTTGTAATGGCTTGATAAGCTCCTGTGAAAGCGAACGTTGCCACAATAAATGTCAACATTTGTGCACTTGTGTCTCTTTTACATTTACATTATTGTCGGTAATTCTAACCAACTTTATACAATGGTGACCTACGAGTTGTAAAAACTATTTATCTCCAAGAGAACGCTGCAATGGATTTAAATTAGACAAGTTTAGATTTAGAAAGGACATAGGAAAGTATTGGTTTGGAAATAGGGTAGTTGATGAGTGGAACAGTCTACCTAGTTGGGTTATTGAGGCTAGGACTTTGGGTAGTTTCAAATTGAGGTTGGATAAATATATGAGTGAGAGGGGCTGGATTTGAGTGGAACTTAGCAAATGAATGGATAGAGTTATCAGAGCTTATTTCTTGGGTAGCATTGAAAATTAGGTTGGGTAAATGTTTTGTTAGTGGGATGGATTGTAAAGGACCTGCCTAGTATGGGCCAACAGGCCTGCTGCAGTGATCCTCCTTTCTTATGTTCTTATGTAACTAGAGGCCAATATCAAACTTACCGGTTGTATCCAAAATCCTCGAGAAACTCGTGCACAAGAGATTATATTCCTTTATAACAACGCGAAACATCCTCAACCCCTACCAATTTGGTTTCAGGAAAAGCAAAAGCACAAGCGAAGCAATTGTAAAAACGCTAGAACTGCTTTACATAGCACTGAAACAATGAATATCCATTAGGACTCTTTATCGACCTAAGGAAAGCTTTTGATGCAGTAGATCACAGCATCCTACTCCACAAACTTGATCATTATGGTGTAAGAGGACACTCACTCACATATTTCAAATCCTATGTTACTAACAGGCATCAATTCGTCTCTATTAAGAACACGACCTCATCAACAAGACCACTAGATACTGGAGTGCCACGGGGAAGTGTCCTTGGTCCCCTGTTCTTCCTCTTATGACACGACTTATGTCATCTCTCACCCTATCTTGCCTCATTCAACACCATTGTTAACGAAAAGCTAGTAAAAATATCGACCAGAATGACTGTTAATAAACTTACACTTAATATTGACAAAACCTTCTATATTATGTTTGGGAGCAGAACAGGTGTTGCCCAGCTAACATTATGATTGATAACACTCTTATTGCTAAACATAATGAGGCCAAATTCCTGGGCCTGCACCTTGACAGCAACCTGAAATCCAACACCCATATCTAACACATAACAAAAAAAAAAAAGTATCCAAAACGGTTGGGATCCTTTCCAAGCAATTTGTAGCAATTTGTAATCGACTAGGCCTCATAACATTCCTCTGAAACAAAGATATTAACAAGCAAACGACATCCCCCACCCATCTATTTGCAGGGGAAAACATTAGCTACGTTAAAACTTACAGATATCTTGTTGTAGATGTACCCTTTAATAAATCCACTATATCACAACTAAATAAGAAATGCAAAGATAGGCTAAATGCTCTCAAAGCTGTTCCTGGCTACAACCCCAACTATGGTGCTAATGTGAGAATCGTGAGAATGACGTACATAGCCTATGTTAGGTCCTTAATTGATTATGCTGCTCCCATGTTGATATTAGTTAGAGAAAGTTCTCTCCGACCCTTGGAGTTAATGCAAAATGAAGCTCTCAGAATTATTCTTGGCTGTCCCAAATCTACAAAGGCTCGTAATATGAGGAAGGAGCTTGGTATTTCTAGTATCAGTGATAAGATTATTGAGATTAACACTTTACTCGGTCTTATAATGTTAGAAACGAATCAGACTCGTGTCATTCGATTTCGTGAGTCAGACTCTGTCACTAAGAATCTTACTAAATGTCTAGAAGTAAATGCATATAGATCTAAACTGATTGCGAAAACTAGACAACAAGAGCATTTCACTCCTCCATGGAAGATGTGTTCATTTAATACCACATACCCTCCGAAGCTCATTGCTAGTAATCCCTTCCTTAAATCACTTGTTAAAGCAACTACTCAAGAAAAAATTTCTCGCCTAGCTGGTAGTAATAAGTTATCACAAGTTATATACACTGATGGATCTAAACAGGAGTCTTCTGGCAGGGCTGCATCTGCTCTTGTTGCCACCTCCCTAGTTAAGAACGTTAATAAACTTGTTGAACTAGGCATAAGACTTAACAACTGGGCATCTATACTGCAAACTGAATTATTTGGAGTCCTAATGGTGCTAAATTTACCTAGCTTATGACACTGAGCTTGACTCTATCATCATTACTGATTCTATGTCATCATTGAAGGCTCTTGACTCATATAATGACTCCAACAACATGCTCATTGGAGAAGCCAGAGATAGATACTCAAAAATCCAGGACAAATCAAATCAAATCAAATCAAGTTTATTCTCTATAAGGGTTACAGTGTGGGGTTTACAGGATTTGGATATTGTGTGGTTTACATGTTATAAAATGCTAATTACAGAGGGGCCCATTAGGACACCTAGCATGGCTAGGCATTTCGGGCAGACTTAGATTAATTCTTAACATTAAATCCTTACAGATTATGGTATTAAGGCTAGGTGACTACATCATAATTTGTGAGTTTAGCAATGTGAATGCTTTTGTTTTAGCACAATACAAAGTGTCTATATTGGAGTATCATAGGCAAACTTATGACCAGTTAGGATTCATTATTTTAAGATTAAGATTAGTATTTCTGTGTTTATAAAAAGTGGATGAGTGAGTGTAATTGTGAACCACCAGGTGGTTATCATGTAGTTAGTTGTCGGGGTGTATCAGGGAGATAAGATGTTTTCTAACTGTAGTTTTGAAAGTAATGAGTGTGTCTGCAGTTCTAGAGTTTTCAGGTAGGGTGTTCCAGATTTTAGGCCCTTTGAAATACATTGAATTTTTGTAAAGGTTTAGTCAGACACGGGGAATGTCATAGAGATGTTTGTGTCTGGTGTTATGCCTGTGGATCCTGTCACAACTATCAAGAAAGCGTTTTAAGTCAAGGTTAATATTGGAATTTAAGGTCCTGTAGATATAGACTGCACAGTAAGTGTGGATGTTCTGAACAGGGAGTAAGTTTAGATCTATGAAGAGTGGGGGGGGGTTGCCAGGGATGGGATTTAGTGTTTATTCTTACTGAGGCTTTTTGTTGGGTTATTATTGGCTTTAGGTGTGTTGCTGCGGTTGAACCCCAAGCACAGATAGCATAGGTGAGGTATGGATATATAAGTGAATGGTATAGTGTGAGAAGGGCAGTTTGTGGTACGTAGTATCGTATCTTGGAGAGGATCCCCACCGTTTTGGATACTTTTTTTGTTATGTGTTGGATATGGGTGCTGAAATTTAATTTGTTGTCGAGGTATAGGCCAAGGAATTTACCCTCATTATGTCTGGCAATTAGTGTTGTCGACCTTCATGTTAGGTTGCGCAACACCTGCTCTGCTACCAAACATAATATAGTGGGTTTTGTCAGTGTTAAGTGTAAGTTTATTGGCTGTCATCCAAGTCGATATTTTGAGCAGCTCCTCGTTAACAATGGTGTTGAGGGTGGCAAGATTAGGGTGGGAGATGACATAAGTCGTGTCGTCAGCAAAGAGAATGGGTTTCAGATGTTGGGATTTGTTTGGAAGATCATTGATGTAAATGAGGAAGAGCAGGGGTCCAAGGACACTTCCCTGCGGAACTCCAGTATCAAATGGCCGTGTTGTTGATGCTGTGTCTTTAATGGTGACATACTGATACCTATTAGAAAGGTAGGACTTGAAATATGCAAGTGCATGGCCTCTTATACCATAGTGGTCAAGTTTGTGGAGTAGGATGCCGTGGTCAACTGTGTCAAACGCTTTTCTTAGGTCAATAAAACTTCCTAGCGGATATTCCTTATTTTCCAGTGCTGTGTAAAGCAGGTCTAGCATTTTTATAATTGCATCATTAGTGCTTTTATTTTTCCTGAATCCAAATTGGCAGGGGTTGAGTATGTTTTGTGCCGTTATAAATGAATACAGTCTCCTGTGCACGAGTTTCTCGAATTTTTTGGATAGCAATGGTAAGTGTGGAAAATTTTTTAATTTTCCGAAACTATAGTGCCTAATAGGTGTTTAATGTGTCTATATGGGTCAAAAATGTATTTGAAAATAAGAGTAGAACCAAGAGTTCCCTTTGCGCATGCGCGGATGTGCGGGGGGGTGAGGCGGATTGTTTTGAATGTGGTGAGGAAGCTGAGAAAGCATGGAACCACGAAATTGGCATTCACGACGGCCTAAGGATTAATATAGGCCTCATTTCATAATAAGAAGTGTCGTAACTGTTCCTGGTGATGAGTGAGGGAACGTGATTTACGGGACCACGGTAATAGAGTGGTAAAATGTGTGATAAGAGTAGGACCGGGTGGCAGGTGCACGGCCAGGGTGTGTGCCCAGGGGACATACCCTTGTGTTAATCCTCGCTCATCGGCCTCAGATCTTAATGGAGTGACCTCTAATTTGTATAATAGTTATGAGACGTTAAATCGTCTTGTGAATGGTAATGTAATCAGTGATAATAACATTGAGTTAAGAGAATGCGGGATGTGAAATAGAGCGCCTTGCTCCGAGGAACGTGTGACTCTCGACCGGGGATAATGGAGATTTATGGAATCACGACTTCAAACCGGAAAAAACCGACGGATACCTCGTCCTGCCAGAATGAGAACCGTGTCGGTGTAGCAGGACATCGAAACTGAGATGGTGAATGGAAGAAATAAGGAGTATCAATCACCCACATTTAAGAAACCCCTTTTCTAGTTATAACAAATTATGCTGGCCAGTTGTGTTATGTTGTAATTAGAAGGTTTGAGTGATCCAACTACATCAAGTGACCACCAGAGAACATCTGGTAAGTGGTGGGATTATGTATAAATGTTTTCCTTGATGGTGTATCCAGGTGTATCCTACCCCCCTCCCTTCATTCAGCTAAACTAATATAATCTATACAGTCCACAATTAATTAGTAGCACCGTACTTGTGGGTTGCTACCCAATCCATACTGGTCTCGGATAGATATGGATAAAAATTGTGAGGTCGAGGGGACCACTTGGTGCGACCAGGGGTGGTTAAGTTTTCTCAATGTCTACACGGGTGACTACGGTAAACAATATGATTGTCTCCCAATGAGATTACTGGTATGTATATAATGTTGAGGTACATACAGGTAAGCACCCTAGAAAAATTTCCATAATTTCCGTTGGTCCTTCGAAAACCCGGGATGAAAATCAGTGAAAAAATTAATTGAATTAATTACTTAATAATTAAGTGACTGATTGAAGGAAGTGGGTGTAGGGTGCACGAGTTTAATCGATCGTGTGATGGATGACAATTAGCCCAATTAATTGCTAGCACATGTGTGGCTGGGATTTATACAAGAGTAAAGTGCAAAAATTTACTCTTATAAGGCGCCTATTAAGTTGTATAATCAGTGTTTAATAATTCTCTAACCATGACGGGATCTAATGGAGTTAATGTGGCTGACAAGTCCATGAATTTTAGAGTAATGAAAGCAATCATTACAGGCTATTAAAAGCCATGTGACGAAGGCATTTGATTTAGTGAATCAAAGAACCGTGAACCCTAATAAATTTAAAAGTTATATTTAGATGCTTTAGAGAGTAGATTTGATTGGTAAAAAAATGTGGTTTAAAGACTGTGAAAGAGATCTGCTAGAGAATTGTGCAGATGGAATGGAAATGAAGGTTTTAATTAATCAACTTTACGAATTGGAAGAAAACTGTCTTGTAAAAGTAAGGCTTTGAATAAATTAAAGGGTGTAACCCCAGACATTTGATCAACCTATTTAATGCAAAGGGTGTGTTTGCCAAAACCTCAATAGTACGATCTGGAGGAAATCAGACTAGGTCGGCAGGAATTAATTGTTCAATTGCAGCCCCGTCAGCCAAACAGTTCTAAGGATATAACACATAATGACTCTGAAGTATCTGCCCAAGTCTCAAAAGGGAAAACTAATCCCAGTGGTAATAATCATAGTTAAGAGTTAAATAGGCACATATCAAGTCGGGAATCAGTAATAGTGGTTCCTCACATCAAGGTAAGAGGAATAAGTACCTCAGTAAGTGTAACCCAGTTAATAAGAGGTCAGGCAAGGAAAAGAGCCCTGCCTCTTCTGCCAGGGTACTCATTTCACTAAAAAATTGTAATGCTGTAATTCATGGGATTTTTAAAGTGGAAAGAATGAAAGAACTTGACAGATTTATCAGATGTCTAGACAATCATAATGTAAAGGATTGGCAAAACCAATTGAAACAGTTGCTATCAATGAAACAAGGGAAAGCACCATACAGTTATGTGCAGGGTTGTATGTGATTCTTATAATAATGGTGACAATAATGATAATGTTAATAACCCTGCACTACAGTGACTGATGTAAAGGTTTAAAGGGCTAATGGCAATAATGATGGCCTAGCTGAGGTAGCCTTCCCGGGTGTTGGATGAAAAAATTCAGGATAAAGGGCATAAATCCAAACCTTTACGGCGTCACTCTCCTCAACACTGGTACGGGCCATGTAATATATGGCAGACTACCGCCTAGTAATAATGACTAGAGGAAGTAGTGAATACGGTCACGGTGTCTTACTCATGAAAGGTCAACCCAGTACAAGTTTTCTTCTATCGAAAAAGATGTTGAACCATCTAATTTGTGGGAGCTGGACAGCATAGGGATTAATGTAAATGAGGAAAGTCCAAATGATTCCTTTACTCAGGAACAATACCTGAAGGATGTTAAATGTGAATCTGGACATTACTGGGTGCGACTACCGTGGAAGCTTGACCGTCCAGAATTACCTACTAATTATAGGATGGCGTATGGACAGTTAGAGGGCCCAGCTCTGCGAACTGAGCAAGACACCAAAATTGTTGACTGCTTATAATGATATAATTAATAAACAGTTAAATAATAAATTGTTCTTACTTCAGGCGACGATAAATGCACACCTTAAGTGCACAGGTGGTCCACTGAGCGAAGTAATTGGGTAAATAATCTTATGTGGACAATTTCCGGGTGTGACGTCAACTGTTGGGACTGACTTGGGATACTGAGAGAGACTTGTTATTGTTAAAGTCTCAAAATTCCAGTATGCCCAATAAATTAATCCAGGGAGCATAGGCTTATGCCCCTGAGAGAATGGAACACTAATTAGTCCATTTTGAGGGATCGATAAATATAGATGGCCATGGAGTTGGTGCCTGTATGCAGTAATGTGCTGGGGCTGACTGGGGATACTGAGAGAGACTTGTTATTGTTAAAGTCTCATAATTCCAGTATGCCCAATAAATTAATCCAGGGAGCATAGGCTTATGCCCCTGAGAGAATGGAAAAACTAATTAGTCCATTTTGAGGGTTAAATAAATATGGGTGGCCAGTGAAGATGGAAAATTGTACTCCACATTATGTAAGTCGTCTAGCAACGACCTCCGCCCGGCCGCAGTGGGGAAAAATTTTTTTAATTTTCCAAAACTATAGTGCCTAATAGGTGTTTAAATGTGTCTATATGGGTCAAAATGTATTTTGAAAATAAGAGTAGAACCAAGAGTTCCCTTTGCGAAATGCGGGGATGTGGGGGGGGGTGGGGCGGATGTTTTGAATGTGGTGAGGATAGTGAGAAAGCATGGAACCACGAAATTGGCATTCACGGCGGCCTAAGGATTAATATGGGCCTCATTTCATAATAAGAAGTGTCGTAACTGTTCCTGGTGGAGAGTGAGGGAACGTGTTTTAAACGGGACCACGGTAATAGAGTGGTAAAATGTGTGTTTAAGAGTAGGACCGGTTGGCAGGTGCACGGCCGGGGTGTGTGCCCAGGGACATACCCGTGTGTTTAATCCTCGCTCTTTCGGCCTCAGATCTTAATGGAGTGACCTCAAATTTTGTATAATAGTTATGAGACGTTAAATCGTCTTGTGAATGGTAATGTAATCAGGATAATAACATTGAGTTAAGAGAATGCGGGATGTGAAATAGAGCGCCTTGCTCCGAGTGAACGGGGTGACTCTCGTACCGGGGATAATGGAGATTTATGGAATCACGACTTCTAACCGGGACAAACCGACGGATCCCTCGTCCTGCCGGAATGAGAACCTTTGTCGGTGTAGCAGGACATCGAACTGAATGGTGAATGGAAGAAATAAGGAGTATCAATCACCCACAGTTAAGTAACCCTTTCTAGTTATAACAACTTATGCTGGCCAGTTGTGTTATGTTGTAATTAGATAGGTTATGAGTGATCCAACTACATCAAGTGACCACCAGAAACATCTGGTAAGTGGTGGGATTATGTATAAATGTTTTCCTTGATGGATGTATCCAGGTGTATCCTACCCCCCTCCCCTTCATTCAGCTAAACTAATATAATCTATACAGTCCACAATTAATCAGTAGCACCGTACTTGTGGGTGCTACCCAATCCATACTGGTCTCGGATAGATATGGATAAGATTGTGAGGTCGAGGGGACCACTTGGTGCGACCAGGGGTGACTACGGTAAACAATATGATTGTCTCCCAATGAGATTACTGGTATGTATATAATGTTGAGGTACATACAGGTAAGCACCCTAGAAAATTTTCCATAGTAAGTTTGATATTGGCTTATAGTTGTTTACATCTGTAGGGTCACCACCTTTATGTATTGGTGTAACCCTTGCTGTCTTGAGTAGTGTCGGGAAAGTGCTAGTTTCTAGTGACTTGTTAAAAAGTAATGTAATAGCATGCGAAAGGACATGGGCCGCTCGCTTGTACAATAATGGTGGGACGTGAGACAGATTCCCCGAGTTATTTTTGAGTGACTTTATGATCGCGGTGACTTCCGTGGGCTCAGTTGGTACAAGATAGAAGGAATTTGGGAAATTCCCATCTAGATAGTCCCCGGCACGGGCATTGGTACCTGGGATTTTACTGGCGAGATTAGATCCTGTGTTTGTATCAGTGGGATGCAGTGGTGTTTCGTGAGGTTTAGTTAGGACAATATTCTTGTTTTTTTTCAGTTTGTGGGTCCCCAGAATCTGGGAGTGTTTTTCAGGTCTTTTTTATATCTCCTCTTATGTCAGTGAATCTGCTGGAGTAGTACAGTTGTTTGGCTTTCTTTATTACTTTGGTGAGAACTGATGAATAGTGTTTAAGAATATCTTTGTGTATTAAGCCCTGTCTATATTGCTTTTCATGTTGGTGTTTCTTATCAATGGATTTCAGAATGGTGCTGGTTAGCCATGGGCAACCAAGCCGTTTATTCGTGATCTGTTTCGTTTTTATGGGACAATGTTTGTTGTATAGTCTAAGTATTTTGTTAAGAAAAATGTCTGTCCAGTCGTCAATACCATTGGCATTGGAGAATTCTGTAGGCCAGTCAACATCTCTAGGTCTGCTGTGAAATTCAAATTCAATTCAAATTCAAAGTTTATTCTCTATAAGGATTACAATGCTGAGTTTACAGAAATTTGGTTATTGTTTTGGGGTTTAGTGGTAGTAAAATTGTGATTACAGAGTGTACCCCTAGAACGCTTAGCATGGCTAGGCATTTCGGGCATACTTAGTTTTATTCTTTATTTTAAAATATTACAAATTATGAGGTAAGTTGGTATTATGGCTAATGACTAAATACCCAGTTTTTTGAGTTTTTGCAATGTGGGAATGCTTTTGTTTTGGCACAGTATATTGAGGCCTCGTCATGGAACCTAAATCAAACTTTGTTGTATTCGAGTGGTGGCTTTTACTAATGTTTGTTAAGAGGAAGGATGGGTATGGTTTGTAGTGCTGTCTGTGATCATCCCTGATTTAAGGGGGGCTAAAATTTTAATTGGTCCATATGTGGTCTATTATAATTGCACTTGTCTCAGTCAGCCTGGTTGGTTTAGTATTGTTGGTATGAGAAGTGTGTTGTTGATATTGTTGATGAAATCAGTTACAGCCTGATCATCATCATGTACCTCAAAACTCCAGCCCGTCGCGTTAGCCACTAGACCAGCTAGCCACAATAAGATTCATCCAACTAGTATAAATTTTTACACCATAGGGAAAATTAGCACAGGCACCTCTGTGACCACAAATGCAATTTTTACAGACGAATCTCCAGCTAACTTTCCTATGGTGTAGAAATATACCTAGTTGGATGAATCTTATGTGGCTAGCTGGTCTAGTGGCTAACGCGACGGGCTGGAGTTTTGAGACTCTATACCGCGGGTTCAATCCCGGGCCGGGGGTATGGATCATCTGTACAATTGATCCCATCACACATTCGATTTACTCCTTCATAATAAAGTTGATATGTTAGCCAAGAATGTGTACCTAGAAGGAGAATGTAGAATATAACTTTGGTATTCTGTGTCTAGCATTAGGAATAATATTAGGAGAGAAGTAAATAATGAAAATGATTGTTATAGGGATGCAGTTAGAAGTCCCGAGTAGATCTATAACCCACTATTATAACATGAACGTATAAAGTATGTTTATGGAGCAACTTGCAATGTGAACAGACTGGACTGATATAGTGGCCAGGCTTAGGCTTGGTTTTTTCAATTACTTCTGGCAGTTTGGCAGACACACAGATGATGATCAAACAAATGCAAATTATGTGGTCTGGCATATGGTCACTGTCTTGAACACTATGTGCTTAATTGTCCACTTATTGAGGGAAAGCAGAGACAGACAGTATAATAACCTATGTGACTAAATTTACTCATTGTAATATTGTTATATGTTTTGTACTACCCTCATTATAATTAATCTAATTATTCAGTTTAGTTACCTAACTTTTATATCAGATGCAATAAGGTACATTAAATGTACTGCCCATAACCTGGTCAGTATAGAGTAAGAATTATGATTAGTCCCCGCCCCAAATTTTCCCAGGCATGCTAGAGGGCCTTCTTTGTAATTAATATTTTGTAATATGTAAGCCACAAATTTTAAGCTTTGAAAGGAAATAAAACATTTACATTTTCATTTTCATATTCGTACTATCGAGAAGTTGGGCTCAGTGCGGCTTATACTGTCAGTTGCCCTGACAAACCCAACTAAGAAAGAAAGAATACGGCAACAGTTGTGGGGACCCTATAAACCCCCAACAACAAGTAACTATAATAAGAGGCTTCTCTAAGTGTTCCCGATTTTTTCGTCTTAATTTGGTAAATATTTTTCTCCTCAAACTCCGACAGGTAAGGCGATATACACGTAAACTTTTTTTGTTTTGAGTCACCCAACAACAAATGAAATCAACTGTTAATAACGGACACTGACAAGAGAACCATGCACTTAGTGTGCAAGGTCAGCTAAGTAAGTAAGTAAGTTTATTCAGGTATACACAAATACAGATACATAGAATTATCATACATAAACAGCATATGTGTAGAGAACCTAGGATAACCCAAAAAAAGGGCAGACAGAGCTCTATTATAAAGTTTCTATATAGTGAAATTTTTCATAAATGCGATTAAAAAATACATCCATAATTGAATAGCACAAAGCCAGGCCTTCATAGTACGTGTTATTCAATTTTCGATATACTTTCTAAATCACATTTACAAAAAATGCCCTATGTAAAGGAGGTTTATAAATGATTTTGAGGAATTTTAATGCAACCTTTGGGCCTCAGAACATTACTTCTTTCTCCTTCACAATTTTCATAACCTTGTATTTGATGGGGGTTTTAATTCTTGAAGTCACTTATTTGATCAGTCATGTAGTTTATCCAGGTCCATTAAATTCAATTCAATTCAATTCAATTCAAATTCAAAGTTTATTCTCTATAAGGATTACAATGCTGAGTTTACAGATTTGGTTATGTGTGGTTTACATTAGTAAAATAATAATTACAGAGTGTACCACTAGAACACCTAGCATGGCTAGGCATTTCGGGCAGACTTAGTTTAAAATTTTTAATTTTAAAATATTACAAATTATGAGGTAAGTTGGTATTATGGCCCAAGTGACTAAATATTAGTTTGTGAGTTTAGCAAAAGCGAATGCTTTTGTTTTGGCCCCAGTACATAGTTTCAGTATTGGAGTAAAACAGGATTCATTATTTTAAGATTGAGATTAATATTTCTGTTTATGGTCAAATGGGTGGGTGAGTGAGTGTAAGTGTGAACCACCAGGTGGTATCGTGTAGTTAGTTGATGGGGTTTATCAGGGGGATAAGATGTTTTCTAATGGTAGTTTTGAAAAGGGGATGAATGTGTCTGCAGTTCTAGAGTTCTCAGGTAGGGTGTTCCAGATTTTAGGGCCCTTTGACATACATTGAATTTTTGTAAAGGTTTAGTCGGACCCGGGGAATGTCATAGAGATGTTTGTGTCCCGGTGTTATGCCTGTGGGTTCTGTCACAAAATATCAAAAAAGCATTTTAGGTCAAGGTTGATGTTGAGTTTTTAAAGGGCCTGTAGATGTAGATTGCACAGTAGTTTAAGTGTGGATGTACTGAACAGGGAGTAAGTTTAGATCTAGAAAAGTGGGGGGGGGGGCTGTTCCAGGGATGGGGTTTAGTGATTATTTTTACTGCGGCTTTTTGTTGGGTTATTATTGGCTTTAGGTGTGTTGCTGCAGTTGATCCCCAAGCACAAATAGCATAGTGAGGTATGGATAAATAAGTGAGTGGTAAGTGTGAGTAGGGGCATTTTGCGGCACGTAGTATCGTATCTTGGAAAGGATCCCAACCGTTTTGGATGCTTTTTTGGTTATGTGTTGGATATGGGTGCTGAAATTCAGGTTGTTGTCAAGGTATAGGCCAAGGAATTGCCCTCATTATGTCTGGTAATTAAGTGTTGTCGATCTTAATGTTAATTTGTGCATCTCCTGCTCTGCTACAAACATAAAAATACAGTGGGGCCCCCGCATACCGTTGGGGATCACATAAAAGTTAAATCTGCATACCGATACATTTTATCCTAAGATTTTGCCTCGCATTACCGCTAAAAAACCCGCTCAACACTATTCGTCCGAGACGCAATCTAATTGCGGCCTGAGCCAGCCTCACAAGTTCCGCCGGTGGCATTGTTAAAAAGCCAGTCTCCGCGGGAACATCCAAGCATTACCAATCGTAACATTTCATATTATTACAGTGTTTTTGGGGATTTTATCTGCAAAATAAGTGACCATGGGCCCCAAGAAAGCTTCTAGTGCCAACCCCATGGTAAAAAGGGTGAGAATATTATCGAAATACTGTGGTACCATGGCCAACTGCTGATGCTGGGTGCTGCTGTAGCACGTCAGCTGCTGCTGCTGCTGTACCACCTTCAGCTGCTGCTGCTGCTTGCTGTAGTACCCTCTTTCTGCTGCTGTTTGCATCGTCTGCTGCTGCTGTAGCACTGTCAGCTGCTGCTGCTGCTGCTGCTGTAGCACTGTCAGCTGCTGCTGCTGTGTAGCACCATCAGCTGCTGCTGCTGCTGCTGCTGTAACCCCCTGTCAGCTGCGCTGCTGCTGTAGACCGTCTGCGCTGCGCTGCGTAGTACCGTCTGCTGCTGCTGTAGCATCGTCTGCTGCGCTGTAGCATCGTCTGCTGCTGCCCGTAGCACTGTTGTTGGTGTTTGGGTTATTGAGAATACCCAAAAAATAAAATTAACCCCAGAGGGTTAACCACCCAGGATAACCAAAAAGTCAGTGTCATCGAAGACTGTCTAACTTATTTTTCCCTTGGGGTCCTTAATCTTGTCTCCCAGGATGCACCCACACCAGTCGACTAACCCAGGTGAACAGGGAAAAAACGCCTGGAACTAGTCTCATATTGGTGAATTTAAAGCCAGCAAAGGTTGGTTTGAGAGATTTAAGAATCGTAGGGCATACACAGTGTGATAAGGCCTGTCTGGAAGAAAATGCCAAACAGGCCTACAGTACTCAGGAGGAAAAGGCACTCCCAGACACAGTGTTCATGTCATTGCTGCATCTTCAATAAAGGTAAGTGTCATTTATTCTTCATTTAGTAGAGTAGTACATGCACAATATATATTGTGCATGTACTACTCTACTATTGTGCATGTATCCTTCTCTTTGTGTGTAGGAAAATGTATATTTCATGTGGTAAAATTTTTTTTTCATACTTTTGGGTGTCTTGCATGGATTAATTTGATTTCCATTATTTCTTATGGGGAAAATTCATTCGCATAACAATAATTTCGCATAACAATGAGCTCTCATGAACGGATTAATATCGTTATGCGGGGGTCCACTGTAGTAGGTTTTGTCAGTGTTAAGCGTAAGTTTATTGGCTGTCATCCAAGTCGATATTTTGATCAGCTCCTCGTTAACAATGGTGTTGAGGGTGGCAAGATTAGGGGGGAGAAATGACATAAGTCGTGTCGTCAGCGGAACTCCAGTATCAAGTGGCCGTGTTGTTGATGCTGTGTCTTTAATGGTGACATACTGATACCTATTAGTAAGGTAAGATTTGAAATTTAAGCAAGCGCATGGCCTCTTATACCGTAGTGGTCAAGTTTGTGGAGTAGGATGCCATGGTCTACTGTGTCAAAAGCTTTTCTTAGGTCAATAAAAATTCTAGTGGATATTCCTTATTTTCCAATGCTGTTGTTAAAGCAGATCTAGCATTTTTATGATTGCATCATTAGTGCTTTTATTTTTCCTGAATCCAAATTGGCAGGGGTTGAGTATGTTTTGTGCCGTTATAAATGAATATAGTCTCCTGTGCACGAGTTTCTCAAAGATTTTGGATAGCAAAAGTAAGTTTGATATTGGCCTATAGTTGTTTAAGTCTGTAGGGTCACCACCTTTATGTATTGGTGTAACCCTTGCCATCTTGAGTAGTTTCGGGAAGGTGCTAGTTTCTAGTGACTTGTTAAAAAGTAATGAAATAGCATGTGAAAGGACATTGGCCACTCGCTTGTACAGTAATGGTGGAACATGAGACAGATTCCCTGAGTTATTTTTAAGTGACTTTATAATCTCGGTGACTTCCATGGGCTCAGTTGGTACAAGATAGAAGGAATTTGGAAAATTCCCATCTAGGTAGTCCCCGGCATGGGCATTGGTATGTGGGATTTTATTGGCGAGATAGATCCTAGGTGAGAAGAAGTCGTTTATCTTGTTAGCTGTGTCACTGGGATGTAGTGGTGTTTCATTAGGTTTAGTTAGGACAATATTCTTGGTTTTTTTCAGTTTGTGGGTCCCTAGAATCTGAGAGTGTTTTCCAGGTCCTTTTTTATATCTCCTCTAGTGTCTGTGAATCTACTGGAGTAGTATAGTTGTTTGGCTTTCTTTATACTTTGGTGAGAACTGATGAATAGTGTTTAAGAATATCTTTGTGTATTTAAGCCCTGTCTATATTGCTTTTCATATTGGTGTTTCTTGTCAATGGATTTCAGAATGGTGCTGATTAGCCATGGGCAACCAAGCCGTTTGTTTGTGATCTGTTTCGTTTTTATAGGACAATGTTTGTTGTATAGTCTAAGTAATTTGTTAAGAAAAATATCTCTCCAGTCATCAATACCATTGGCCTTGGAGAATTCTGTAGGCCAGTCAACAGTCTCTAGGTCAGCTGTGAACTTCCTTATTGAGGCCTCGTCATGGAGTCTAAATGAGACTTTTTTTGTATTCAAGTGGTGGTTTACTAATGTTTGTCAGGAGGAAGGTAGGGTAGTGGTCTGTAGTGCTATCTGTGATTATCCCTGATTTAAGGGGGGCTAGTATATTGGTCCATATGTGGTCTTTTATGGTTGCACTTGTCTCAGTGAGCCTGGTTGGTTTAGTTATTGTTGGTATGAGAAGTGTGTTGTTCATATTGTTGATGAAATCAGTTACAGGCTGATCATCTAGTATGCCAAGGTTGATGTTGAAGTCTCCAGCTAAGAGAAGGTGGTGCTTATTCATTTGTCTGTTTGTTATTAGTGACTTTAATTTCTCACTGAAATTTGGGATGTTTGTGTTAGGTATCCGGTAAATGGCACCGATTGTTATAGGTGTCTTAAGGTTTTTTACAGTAAAATTAGCAAAAATGTATTCCCCATATTCATCACTAAAGCAAGTGGTGCTAATACAAGATAATTGGTTTTAGTAATAGATTGCAGTACCACCCCCAACTTGGTTTGGTCTGCAGTTGTGAATTGCTGTGTATCCTGGTAGAGGGTAGATATCTATTGTGTCCTGCTTAAGCCAGGTCTCAGTAAGAATAATGCAGTAGGGTGTCTTTAGTGATTCAAGGAGTGCCAGGAGGTCATCATAGTGTTTGCTTAAGGACCTGATGTTGTAGTTAAGTACTGATAGACTTTTAGCATTGTTTAGGATAGTGCTGGCTTGTGATGCTGTGTAATAAAGGCAGTTACTTTCCAATAGGTTTTGATTGGGTGTCAGATTATGGAGGTTTAGATCAGGGTCAACGTGATCAATCATCTTCTAGGTTTAAATTATGGTTATTTATATCCTGAGTTGTGTGTTGAGTTCTAGTACTGATATCTGTAGTGGTGGTAAGTTTGGACAAGTATATAGCTAGAGTATTTTGGTCATATAGAGTATAGTTACTAATACACATAATGAAGTTGATGTTGTCTATGTGTTGTGCTGGAATGAACTAAGGTACAACTAGGTATAAACTAGTAATATAAAAATACAAATTAAAAATAGAACAAGACTCTCACTTGCAATTGCACTAAGGTCTAATATAATGACTTTTGTGGAGTCTATGTTTTGAGCTAGAATGAGCTATAGTACAACTAGGTTTAATCTAATAAAAATAAAAATACAAATTAAAAATAGCACCAGTCTCTCACTAGTAATTGCACTATGGTCTAATATAGTGAATTTGGTATTGACTATGTATTGAGCTAGAATGAGCTATAGTACAACTGAGTTTAATCTAATAATATAAAAAAGGCACAAGACTCTCAATTGTAATTGCACTAAGGTCTTATATAACTTGTTTACAAGAATTAGAGTATAACTAGATTTAAATTGACAGGATAAAATACACAAGTTAAGGTAGCAAAAGAATAAGAAAAAAAATGATAAAAATAAAAATGGCAATGACTTGGTTATAATATGCTATTAAGATGGTAGACAGGATAATATAAAAGTTGTAGTTGAAAATACTAGTTTAAAAAAGTATAGAATAAAAATGGTCTATAAAAGAAGTTTACAATAAGTTTGGTCAATATAGTTTAACCCTTTCAGGGTCCAAGGCCCAAATCTGAAGTGGTGCCCCAGTGTCCAAGAATTTTCAGAAAAAAAATTTGTTATTTTTTCTTATGAAATGGTAGAGAATTTTTTGTGAAGGTAATAAAACAAAAAGTACGAAATTTGATGGAAAATTGACGAAATTATGCTCTCGCGAATTTTGATGTGTCAGCGATATTTACGAATTGGCGATTTTGCCGACTTCGACTCCCATTTTAGGCCAATTACATTATTCCAGTCAACCAAATCTTAGCTATTCACTAGTATTACTTCTATTCTATCGATTGAGCACAAGAAATCGCCAAGTCAACTGTTTCAACTACAAATTAAAGTGATTGGAGATTGTTAATTTGGCCAATTTAACACAAAGTTCAAAATATTCCAATTTCAAAATAGGGTCCAGAATAAACAATGTAGGTATTCCTGGAACTAAACTAACATTTCCTCTGTTCATTAGTTTACGTTTTGAGGCTTTACAAATAAATTCCATTTTGATTTTTTATTCACATAATGAATTTTTTATTCACACCAAAAAATAGAAGATTTACTGTTATGCAATACTGTAATAATTGTATAAATATCATCACCATATTTGTGAATGCATATTAGACCCACCAGCTGGCGTGTATTAGACGTGTGAGGTCGTTTGTTTACTCTGAATATCAGCAAAAATTAAACATTTCTGCTACTTTGAGCTCAGTTTCAAGCCATTTCCAGTGCTAAAACCAATCAAAATCATCTCTATTTCTGTAATATGTCTTCCATTCTATCAAATGAGACCAAGAAATCGCAAATAGATCTATAAAAAACATACGAAAAAACACTGCAAAGTTGCTGTTTTAATCGAAAAATCATGATTTCAGTTTTTTTCTCTCATTACACACAGCGTGCTGCAGAATCTGTTTTATGTGGTGCACACATACCACATAGATGTATTCTCTCATATCTAGGCCCACTCGCAGTTTATCAGAGTGAGCTGAGCTCATGACGTAGATCTACGTTTGGACCCTGAACGTAAAGCCGTAGATCTACGGGACGGACCCTCAAAGGGTTAAAGCAAAATTGGGCAATAATAGGGATTTTAGAATAAAATTGGGCAATTGAGTATTTCTTAAAGTGAGGTAGAATTATGAGGACAGGTTATGGTTAGTTTATAATAAAATAAGATAGAACAGTGATGTGGTAAGTTGAAAAAAAAGGAGATAGTTTCGTAAAAATTTTAAAAAAAATTTAAGACACTGGGGTAAAAAGGCCCGTTGAATAAAACAATGAAAAACAAAAGTAGTTGGGGAAATTAGTTTTTTAGGGGGCACAAATTTATGACAATATAACACTAACGGGGGGACTATGGGTTTTTCTGCACTTTACCTGATTCAATTAGTCCAGCCTCATTGGGAAATTTGTTTTAAGGTCTTTGTTCTGTAGAAATGAAGTATCTCCCCCCAGTGGGCTGTTTCCTAACTGCGTTTTTTCCATCCCTCACAAAGCAAGGGTTTTTTTTTGGGCATAGCGAAATTTTTCCCTTAGCCGAAAAAAAAGGGAAATTTTGTCTTGTTTTGGTAAGGCACTCATTGCCCTAAACACAGTTTTTTTAAGAAATAGATGTTTTTAGTGGGTTGCTGATTTTTGTTGTGAAACATGAATCTGAAAGAAAATAAATAGCAGAAATTTAAGTTATGTAGATTTTTTGGGTTTAAGAAAAAGGGATTAAAAACCCTTTGGGGGGCAAAATGTATCCCATATAAAATTTCCTAATTTTCCATTGGGGGAAAAGGGGGGCGTAAAATAAAATTTTTTTTAACGGAAAAAGGGGCCAACCAAGTTGTTTTTTTCAGGATGCTTTTACGGGGAAGACTTTTCCCAATTAAATGGACCTAAATTCTTTAATTACAAGGCCCCAAAGGGGCCAAAATTTTTTTTTTATAAATTTGCCCTTAAGAAGGAACGTTAAGTTGGCCGTCTCTGGACGGCCTTACCTGGGGGGGTTCCTTACTTTTTGAGATTCCCTTCGGGGAGGAAGAGTGTTGGATTGAAAAATGAAAGTGTTTGATCCAATGACCGGAAATCCCTTTCCCCTTCCCGGATCAAAACTTGGTTTCCTCTTAAAGTTGAACCCTACATTTTAGTGTTTTCCCCCTTTTTAAATAATAAAAAATAATCTAATAATTTTGGGTTAGAAATTTATGAAGGAATGAAAAAGTTAGGGTTTAAAAATATTTTAAAAACTCATGCTGGTATATAAACCCTTGGGCACCCTGCTTTAAAAAGTAAAGCGAGGGAACGTTGTATAGTTTTTAACTGCTTCTGGGGATGCTTTTTTGGTTTTTTTGGCTCCTTTTTTTGCCCGATACCGCATAAATCCTTATATTGGGTATGTTAGATAAATTTAACGTTTTGTGCCCAGGGTTTATTCAAGGTCAAAAAATCCCAATATCATTATGTTTGGGGTAAAAATTAAAAAATTTTTTTAAAGACAGACAGTCAATAAAGGGAAAAGTTTTTTTTAGCACTGTAATTTGAGAGTTTGTTTTAAAATTATTTTTTAAATTTTTCTGATCCCCAGAAAGAGCCCCTTTTATGGGTAAAATCTTTGAAAAAGCAAGTAGTACAGTCTAAGGTTAAAAAGAGGTGGATATTAGTTGGGGCTTTTTAAAAAAAAACATTGCCCCCCTAAATTAATCGCCCACCCGAAAGTCGCCCTTTTCCCAGAAAAGTCCCGTTATTTTTTTTTTCATCAAAACCCTTGGCTCGCAAATGGCCCTTTTAAAATTGCAAATTTCGTTTTTTTGCCGGACGGGGACCCCAGGGGCCTTTTTGGGGCCACGTTGTCCTCCCTTCCCCCCAAATGTCCCATTTTTTCCCCAAGTGAGCGATGGTCCCCCACGGTTCAAAACGAAAATTTCATAATATCCATTAAATTTTTTTAAGTGCTTGCAAGGCAAAAAAAGCTCCCAGGCTCCAAAGAAAAGCTCCTACCCCCCAACCCTTTGGTAAAAAAGGGTTAGAAAACTTTTGAATTTAAGAAAAACATCATTGAAAAAAATTGGAAAGGGGCTTTAAAAAACCCCGTAAAACCAATCTTCCTTTCATACCCAAGAAAAAGGAGGAAAAATATACTGACAAAAATAAAGGATCACCAGTACCGAAGCGGTTGAGAATTTTATTTTTGGGTTGTGGATAAACGAAAAAACAATTACCGGAGATAGTTTTTATGACGTTGCTCATTTGAAAAAAGGGTTTACATTGCATAACGTTTTGGTAAAAAATTGCCTCAACAAATGCTGTTTTGGATGTTTTTAAAGGGGCCAGAAAAGGGGCTGGTTGAGAGTTTTTAAGAAGCAACTGGCATACACGTTGATAAGGCGGGTTTAGGCTGCCATTTTGGGAACCAAAAAAGGGCGGCTAAAAAAATATGTGAAAGGAAAAAAAGGAGAAACATAAAGGCTGAAAGACAAAACCTGAAAAAGGGTTTTCATTTGTGACGAAAAAAGGCCCCTTTTTTGGAAAAAAAATGAAAAGGGGAAACCTACATTACTCGGAAAAAAAGGCACTCCCAAGACACAATCCTATAAAAAGGACGGGTGACCCCTTTTCTGTGCAAAAGCTAGGGGGGAAATTTCAGAGTGAACCCTTTTACTAGTGTACCTTTCTGAAAACCCCAGGGGTTTTTAAAAAGGGAAAAACAATGTTAGAAGAGTAAATTGGGGTTTTTTTTGGAGATCTAATAGTAAGGCTGGTAAAGGGGGACATTTTAAATCGATGGTTCAAAAAGGGTTTTTGGGCCCCTGGGTGGGAATTACCTCCGGGAAAAAAAATTTGGATCTCAAGTGCCCCCTAGAAATTTGGAAAATGCCCCCTCCCAATCCCCCAAAATTTGGAAAACCAAATTTCCCTGAAGGAGTTTGGGGTTTTCATCACATTTAAAGTTCTTGCCCCCGAATACTACTCCCTCTCCTCCGGGCCCATGGCCCACGGGGGGGTTTTTTCCCAAATTTTAAAAAACTCTGCCCCAAAGCAATGTTTAAAGGTCCCCTTTAATGTGACCTCAGACATTTCATTTGGACCCAAAGTTTTTTTTTAAAAGGGAACCCTTCATATTCTCCATTGCAAAAGCCTTATGGGAAAGGCTTGGGGGGGAGTGACTACCAGGACTTTGAACCTGCTTGGAAAAATTTTGTGGCCAAATTGTGTCCAAAAAGAAGGGATTTTAAAGGGGTTTGGGGCAGCCCCTGATGAGCCTATTTTCATTTTGTGAACTCTATTGGGGGCGGGGGGATTTTCCAGGGGTTTGGGATGGATTTTGGGGAGGATGGGGAAGATTTTGGTGGGGACCCAACGAAGAGCTAACCACTGAACTCAAGGCTTCAGCGGGGAGCAACAGATTGCAGCTCGGAATCGGGGCCTGCAGAGGAGGGGAAGGAGATAAAAAGGGGGTGCCTTAAAAATTTAAAAGGAGATTTTTAAAATGTGGGAAAAATTTGGGAAAGATTAGGGGAAAAACATCCCCCTAAAAGGATTTTTGCAAGTCATATTGGAAACTTTACAGTGACAGAGTTTTGGCCCATTTTAGGGAAGTTTTAAAGAGACCCAGAAACAGAGCTCTATGGCCCAGGTTTTTTGCGAGACGGGGACTCCAGGACTCTAAAGCGGGCCCCGAGTGGCATAAAGAAACAGAGAAGGAATAACCCCAGAAAAGCACTTGGGGTCCCGGGGGGGGGGGGGGGGGGGGGAAGGTTTTGAGGGAAAGGGGAATTTTTCCTTCCAGACAGAAAAATTCAATCTCTCTCCTCCTCCACCCCTTCCATACCAAAAAAAATTAAACCAATAAAGGAAAAGTGTTATGCTGTTAATGTTTTTTTTAAAATAAAGCCCCCAATTGTTTTGTTTATGTACTACTTCAATTTTTTAAACCGTAAAAAATTTTTTTTTTTAAAATACTTCGGGTGCCCAAAACGGATTAATTCTATTTCATTATTCTCAGGGGAAAATTGATTCGAAAATCCCTTTCAAATTTCGATAAAAGTCCCACTTCTAGGAACAGATTTTTGGACGATAATTGGGGGTTTTCATTTGGGGTTATTTATAAAAAAATTTTTTTGTTTTTTGATATGATTTTTTTGAAGTTTAAAAGGTTTTGTTCTTTTGGGAAAAGGGTAAAGTAAAAATTTTATCTCTTGTTTTCTTAATAATCATGGGAAGGGGGTAACTTTGGGGTAAACCCTTTAAAAATAGGTCTACAAAAATGTGACCATACCCCTTTCTCCATGCTCGTTGGGCAGCTAGTTCATTTAATTTTTTAGGCAGGCCCTTTTCCCCCCCAAAGGATGCGCGGGGTTTAAATTTCGGTTGGGGCAACCCCAAAATTGGGTAGTAGTTATTTCAAAGACTAGGAAATACAAATAACTCCAGTTTTCTGGGGAAAAATTTTGCAATTTGACTGCTATAAAATTTGACCTAAAAACCCAATTTGACAGAAATGGGCCCATTTTCTTTTACAATTAACTTTTTAAATTTTTTTAATTTATTAAAACACGGCCCCAATTCCCCCCAAAGGAGGTGGCCCAAAAAGAAAAACTTTCACCATCTTCACCCATAAATGTCCTTGCCTAAGGGGTTGCTTTCCCAACTACATTTTTTTTAAAAATTTCAACATTAACCCCCCCTCCTTTCGAGCGCAGGCACTGTATTTCCCTCCCAAAGGACTCAAACCCGGCCCCTGCCGTTTCCCTAATCCCTTCAAAAATTTTTACTTTGCTCACACTCCAAAGAAACGCAAGTTTTAAAAAAACCCTTTTGTCTCCATTCACTCCTACAAACACCTAAAACGCATCCCCTTCTAGAAGTCCAAGCCCCTGGGAAACACAAAACCCCCTTTTTTCCCCCCTCCCCCCAAACCCTTTTCCTGGGCCCGGGCCCCCTTTACCCCCCCTTCCTTCCCTACAGACTGATACACTTTTAAAGGTCATTCTGTTTCGCCCCTTTCTCCTACATGTCCGAACCACCTCAAAAAACCCTTCCCACCCTCTGGACAACATTTTTGGGGTAATCCCCCCCACCCCCCTCCTAACTTGGCTTCTCAAAAATTTCATGAGCAAGCCCTCCCTTGCCCCCTTTTTGCCGGACACAGGCAATTTTTTTGATCATTGTAAGTTTCAGGCAATTTTACTGTTCCCATAAATTCCTTTCCCCAGAGATCTTTTCCTTTTGCCCACAACTTTTTTTCCCCACCCTTTCCCAAGGGGATAACCCTAAACTCCGACAAAGGGGGTTTTTGTTGTCCGTTTGTTTTTCTTCTTATGAAATCCCTGACAGTAACAAAAGAATTTGAGCTGTATTTTAAAAGACTGTCTCACGTCTATTTCATTGGGGCAGGAGAAACAGTCAGTTTTTTATTAAATGTAGCTACAAACCCCTTTAACCCTGTCAAGAACTTAGTAGGGGGGCAACTTAACTTAAAATTAGCATGTTTTAAATGTTTTTTTAATTTTACATTTGGTGCAGTGTTTTTAATTTTTTTATGGTTTTAAAAAAAATAAACCTTTTACTGTAAGGGTGTGAAGAAATAATGTATTTAAAATTTGCTTTAAAGGAAAGGAAAAAAACTCATACCTTTCTATTTCTTCTTTCTCCTGTAGAATTTCCCCGCATGAACCCAGGGAAAAAATTTTCACTCAAGTGGAATAATCCGTACCAAAATTTCTTCATGTAATTTTCAAATTTTTAAACTAAAGGGAGGTCTAGATTTTCAGCTCATAAGTATTTTTCTAAACATGTTTAAAGCTGCATTTTTGTTAAAAAGGGGTTAAATATACTTTTTTTTTTTTCCAAAAACACCCCCCCTCTTTCCCTGAAACAGGGTGGAAACCCCAAAAAAGAAAGGGAAAAACCTTCACCGCTTCCAAAAAGCTTTTTCCCCTTCATTCACACGCCCCAAACACTTCTTTGGGAGAGGGGGCCCAGATTACCGTAAAAAAAGGGCACTCCAAAAACCCGCCAAAATCCCAAACCCCTCCTTTAAAGTGCAGGCATTGGGCCCTTTCCCCACCTCCCAAAACTCAAGTTCACTTTAAACCCGTTTTTTCCCTTAATCCCTTCACAAAATTTTTACCCTGCTTACACTCCAACAGGGGTTTGTCAGGTCCCAAAAACCTTTGTCCCATTCACTCCTAACCCAATTCACTCATACATTCCTGCTGCAAAAACCAGGTCCTTGCACACAAAAAACCCTTTTTTCCCTCCCTCCATCTTTTCCCCCAGGAAAGCCCCTACCCCCTTTTCCCCTCCAAATTTCAAATTTATTTCACCCCCCCAAATCCTTCTGTTTTGATCCATCCCCTAAATGACCAAACCACCCAATAACCCCTTTTTTAACCCCGAATAAAAAATTTTTTTAACTCCACACCTCCTTTTTTCCGCACTTAAAGAAATTTTCTGCATAATATTTTTTGCCACAATTTTCCCTCACACACAACATCTCTACGCCCCAGCCTCCTCCTCGCGCAAAAAATTTACAACCCCTGCTTTTAACCCTTTTTTTTTCCCATATAAAAAATTTGGTACCATTTTAAACTTTTTACTTCCCTTCTTTGCCCCCCATTGGGTAACGTTTTTTGGGCCCCCACAAACACCTCAATGCAAGGGATGAGTCAGTCAAGTAGGGGGGGAGGGGGGGGGGGCCCAAAAATACCAGATGAATGTTTGGGGACAGTAAGGGAGGGGGGGTGATTTTTTATTTTTTTTTTTAAACTAACCCAAGTAAATATAAATAACTCATTTTTTCAATTTTTCCAAATAAAACTCCTTTAAAAAGTATAATAATAAGATATTATCTCCTTTATAGTAAAAATAAAAAGTTTTAAAAATTTAAAAGGACCCAAATAGAAATAAGTCACTTTGCTGACTTTTTTAGGTTTATCCCCAGGTTCTCAAAACCCCTATAAATTCAATTTTTGATAATCTGGGGTAAATGTATTTTGTGTATACCTGGGAAAAAAATTATTTCTTACATCTGCGAAAAACTCGCTGGGGGGGTTTTTCCAAATATACAACAAAACTTTCCCTACTTTCCCCCCCAGTGGTGGCTTTTCCCTGGGGGGGAAAACGCAGGGGCTGCAGTTTTCCCCCCAAAGCCACTGCTAGATGTAGGGCTTTATTAAAATTTTGGTTTAAAAAAATTTTTTAAAATGACCCAAAAAATATTACAGGGAAAAAAACAGTTGGTTTTGTTTTTTTTAATGTACATGGCCCCCGACATTCAATTTAAAAACCGACATTCGATGCATTTTTAAAGCAAAAAATTTTGGGCCCTTTGGGATTTGATGGGAAAAACCCCATTCGATACAATTCAACAACTGTCCCCGTGGGGTTTGGGCCCGAACGCCCCCTGTGGGGCCATGTTTACAAGGGGCCCCCCCCGTGTGCGCGCATCAAAAGGGTACATTCATTTCGTCCCATAAACACTGGTTTTGTGCTTGTTTTTTGCAAAATAAGTCACCATTTGGGGCCCCCAAAAAAGTTTTTAGGGCAACCCTTTTAAAAAAGAAGGTCTAATGACAAATTTAAATAAGAAAGGGGAAAATTGCAAATAAAGAAAAAAGGGGGTGCGTGTGTCCGGGGGGGCCCTGATGAATTTTGGGAAAGAAAATTTCCTGCAAATTTTTGGTAAAGGGGATTTAAATTTTAAGGGCCCCAAAGTTATTTGAAAGGGTTTAAAACGTATGGCATACACATGTGGAAAAACATGGTGAGGGTGCCAGTTTAAGGCCCTAATGGAAGGGGTTTCCCCCTTTTAAACAAAAACCCCCATCCACACTCCCCCCCTCCTCCCATCCCCTCAATCATCACCGATCTTCATTAAAATTTAATGTCCAAAATTAAATTTCCCATTTTCAATTTTAAACTATTGTTAAAGGGAATTTTTTATTGCCTTAAACAATTTTTCATGTTTGGGAAAAAATTTTTTTTTTATAAAAAATTTTGGGGTCCAGCACGGATTTTTTTTGATTTCCATTTTTCTTAAGGGGAAAATTATTCAACTTTTGAAAAAAAATTTCGACATTCAATGGCCTCAGGACGGATTAAAAATTTGAATGTTGGGGTTTCCCCGTATTTAAAAAGCGATTTTTTTTTTTTTTTTTTTAAATGAGAAAAAAGAAAATTTATTAAAAAAAAGATTTGGGTGCCCAACGATAGTAAGGCATTACTGGGTTTGGGATCTGGGAGCGAGGGGCTGCTTCGATGCAGCACACACCCAATTGGGCCCCCGTTGACATCATGTTTTTTTAGCTTCAGTCCCAGAAATATTAATGCAGTTAAAGGGTAATGGGCTCTTTAACCCTTTTAGGGTTTTCGGCCCTACTAGTACGGCTTACGCCCCCGGGCTTTTTGACGTACAGTAAATGTCTTGGGGTTTGATTACATGGATGGGTAAAAAACCCCACAAAGGGTGGTTTGGTTTCGGGATAATATATAATGGGAAGTATGGGAAGCGGGCCCAAAACCGACCTGCCTCCTCTGCTCCCCCATCTAGACTACTCACCAAATGGGCCCACAGGTAAGGCAAATTTAAAATATGCTATGGTCAGGGAGCAACATGAATAACATTAGTGAATTTACACAGATGGTTTTGGGGGTGAGTAAAACTACTGTTTAAATGGTTTTCTGGTAACTGGTACCTGAGAGCTCCGCAACTCTGACTTTCCCAACGAGGTCAAGCGTTTGGGTTTACTTTTAACAAAATTTGTAAAGCCATTTCCTTACCAGGGGAAAATGGGGTTTAAAAAAAACTTTTTGTCCCACGTATTTCCCCTTGGAAAACCCGGGACAGACCCCAACTATATACCTGCGGGCAGAAACTTTATTCACAATTTTCTGTTGCAGAAGAAATTTTTCAATCAAATCTTGATGATGGAGTTATTTCAAACCCAGGGAATTCACCTTGGAATGTGCCCTTGAACCTAGTACCTAAAAGGTGGAAATTGGCGCCCCCTTGATTGACTTTAAGGGAAATTAAAAAAGCGAAAACTATTTCCAAAACGCTTCCCACTTCCTGGAATGGGTGATCTTTTAAAGTAACCCTTTGGGGAAAAAAAAAGCTTTTCAACCCTGGGCTTGTTACAAGGGGTTTTTGGGAAGTTTCCCCCTTCACGGGACAGCCAAAAGCTAACTGCTTTCCCCCCTACAGGTTTTTATCCTTCCTCCTATGGTTTTGGATTACGATTCCCCCCCCCAAAACGTTTCCAAAGGGTCATGACTAAAATCTTTAGAGGGCCCCATAGGTAAGCACTTTTTGGTGACTTAGATGAGTAATCGTCAGGGCAAAAAACGGGATACACCTTGAAAAGAAATTATGTTTTAAATTGGGAAAACTTGAAGAAGCCAATTTTTAAAAATCCAAAATTCTTAAAAAACAAATTTTTTAGATCAGAAAATTTAAATTTCCCCTTTGGGCACATGTCACTCCAGAGGGGGTTAAAAACTGACCCCAAAAAGGGAAAGTAACCCGCAGTTCTAAATTTCTAACTCCCAAAACTGCTGATGCCGTAAGATCCATTGTGGGCTTTGGGAGGGGTTTTTTTTTGATCATTCATTGCCAATTGTTCTTCCATAGCTGCTCCTCTAACTGAGTTGCTTAAGAAAGATGCTCCTTTTTGTTTGGACCTTCCGTCAAGAAAGAGCATTCAAACTCTAAAAGAAAAGCTAACATCTGTTCCAATTTTGAAATTTCCAGATTTTTCTAAGCCCTTCTATCTGACAACTGATGCTAGTTCTATTGGAAAGTACAACGCAGTTGCATTTGCTAGCCGAGTCCTTACGAAGGCTGAACGTAATTATACAGTAACTGAGCAAGAAGCTTTAGCAATAGCATGTCTTTGAAGCACTTCCGAGACATTATTTATCAGTACTCTGTTCATGTCTTGACAGATCATGCTCCACTGATACCTTTATTCCAGAACAAACAACCTACTGGAAGGTTAGCCAGATGGACCTTGACTATCCAAGAGTTCAATCCCACCGCTGCCACCAATTTGTCATGTGGGTTCGATTACGTGGATGGATGGGGTAAAAATACTCATATAGGCTGGTTTGTACGTATAATATATAACGGGAAGTATGGGAAGCGCCAACAGCTGACCTGCCTCTCTCTGCTCCCTATCTTAGACTGACTCACCAGTGCCTAGCGGGTAAGGCATTCAAAATATACTATGGTCAGCAGCAACATGAATAACAGTCAGTGATTCACACAGACGGTTGGTAGTGAGTCATCTACTGGTAACTGGTTACTGGTAACTGGTACTACTGAGAGTACGCCTAAATTCTAGTGCCCTCAAATCTAGTGGGAGAAAGCTGGTAGGCATACATATGAAAGAACGGGTCTATGTGGTCAGTGTGCACAGTATAAAAAAAATCCTGCAGCACACAGTGCGCATAATGAGAAAAAAAAAAAACTTTGAAACACATGTTTTGGAATAAAACAGTCGACTTTTGCACAGTACTATCGTATGATATTTTATTGTTGTTATTCTAGTTTCTTGGTCTCATTTTTAATAGAATGGAAGACACATTACAGAAATTGAGAGATGATTTTGACTGGTTTTACAATGAAAAGTACCTGAAATTAGCTCAAAGTAGCAGCAAATGTTCGATTTTTACCAAAGTTCAAAAGTAAAAACTAATCAGCCAAGCCGACCATACACGTCAACTGGTGAGTCTAATATTCCTTTCACAGTGTGCTGATATTATTTATAACCATTTTCTACACTAATGCAGCAGTCTGCATAACAAGTAAATCTTTCTATTTTTGTAAGAATAAAAATGGAAGTGGAAAGCCAAGAATATAAGAGAGGCCTTGGGGATTGATTAATGAACAGAGGAAAATGTTATTTTAGTGCCAGGAATGTTTTTCCTTGTTTATTCTGGATCCTATTTGGAAATTGGCAATCTTTAGAAATTTGTGTTAGATTGGCAAAGTTGCTAAATTCTGACCCACTGTATTGTGATATTATTGAAATCATTACATGGGGTGGTTTTCTGTACTCATTCCATAGAAAAAATAGAGTTCTAAAGAAATAGTTATGATTTTTGTTCGACTAGTACACTGGAATTGGCCGAAAGAAAGGGTCTCCAAAGTGGGCAAAAATCGCCGATGAGTAAACATTCGTCGAGACTGCTAACATCGCTAGAGCATAAATCCGTAAGTTTTTCCATCAAATTTCAAACTTTTTGTGTCACTATGACGGGAAAAGATACTCTATCTTTTCATAAGGAAAAATAATTTTTTTTTCTTTTTAATTTGGCCGACCCTTGAAATGATCTTGAGAGGGCCTGTCAACCCTCCAAAGGGTTAACAGTTTTTGCCTCATCAGTTCAGAAATTAAGAGATGAATGTGATGCTTCCACAGTTGCCTTCAGAACAAAAGAGAAGAAAATTTAATACAGATAAACAGTCCCTGCAAAAGATGTTTTGTGACGTAATTTTATTGCAGTGTAGAACGAATTCAGCTTCATTGAACATTTGGAAGCTAGCCATTACTACTATGGTAATTTTTCAACATATACTGTAAACTTCCCTAGTGATGCAACTAGAGCATGTAGCTGCAGCCTATCCCCTGCTCAAAAAAGATAAAGTTGAGAACTGAACTATCTGTACTGTATTTGCAGAAGATTTTGTGCAAATCGAAAAAACTTATTGACTTGCTAGAGATGATAAATGACAGCATCTGCAGTCAACATATTCAGAAACTGTCAGCTGTTAAAAATTTTAATAACGACTCAGTGATAACAGCAGAAGCAGAAGATGTTTGTGCAAACCTTGAAAGAATCAAAAATCTTTTTGTCACAGTGCAGTGGCAAATGAAAGATTGACATGGCTCTGGAAATATACTGGATTGAAAACATAATGACAGAAATGAAAACTTTTAATAGAAAAGTTATAACCATTTTGCGACATCCAAAAATCATGCTCGGATTTTATTTTCAAATACTGAAGTTGTCAAATCACCTCAGCTAGCCACGTCTCTCCACCAGCAGGACTGTGACAACTCTATGGGTAAATATAAGTGAACGCTTATCATTATTAAGTTTATTAATTTTAAAAATATTACTTTATTAATGTTTATATGCGTCGCTAGAGGCTTCAGTCACCAGTCCCACATTCTATTTTTTTAACGAGCCGCCACTGCTCCCTGCCTCGATTGTGATATCCAATTTTTCTTTACCTAACTCGTTTGATACCCTCATCACCTTACTCTTATCTGTGTTTGCTTTCAACTTTCTTTACACACCCTCCCAAACTCGTCCACTAACCTTTGCAGCTTCTCTTTAGACTCTCCCAAAAGCTCGAGTATCATCAGCAAAAAGTAACAGTGATAACTCCCATTTTGTATTTGATTCCCCATAATTTAATCCCACCCTTCTCTGCAACACCCTAGCATTTACTTCTTTTACAACTTCATCTGTGTGTGTTTTAAACAACCACAGTGACATTATATACCCCTGTCTAAGGCATACTTTTACTGGGAAGTAATCACTCTTTCTCATACACCCCTAACCTGAGCCTCACTATCCTCATAAAAACTCTTTACAGCATTTAGTAACTTACTACCTGTTCCATACACTTTCAACATCTGCCACATTGCTCCCCTAACCACCCTATCATATGCCTCTTCTAAATCCATCAATGCAGTGAAAACATCTCTCCCTTTATCTAAATATTGTTCACTTATATGCTTCAGTGTAAACACTTGATCTACACAGCCCCTACCCATTCTAAAGCCTCCTTGTTCATCTGCAATCCTGCTCTCTGTCATTGTATATTCATATAAATAAATATATATAACACAAATGCACAGAAAGAATACAGTGGACCCCCGGTTCGCGAAGTCATCAGTATCCGATAAATCCGGTATCCGAAGCATTATATCGCAAAAAATTTACCTCGGTTCCCGTTACAAACCCTGTTATGTGATACGATTCGTACGAGACGTGTCCATGTGTGGCCTGAACTGCCCCGTGTCTGCCAGTGTTTACAAACCAGCCAGTGTGCGTGCATCTAAGGATACATTTGGTACATTCCATATTATCACTGTTTTTGGTGCTTGTTTCTGCAAAATAAGTCACCATGGGCCCCAAGAAAGCTTCTAGTGCCAACCCATCGAGACCAAGGGTGCTAATGACTATTGAAATGAAGAAAGAGATAATTGCAAAGTATGAAAGTGGAGTGCGTGTGTCGACCTGGCCCAAGTTGTAATAGTAAATCCCAATCAAACCATCTCTACTATAGTGAGCAGAAAACAGCAATCAAGGAAGCTGTTCTTGCAAAGGTGCAACTGTGGATCTAGAAAAACAGCAAATTGCAAGAGTTAGAAAATGTTTAGAGACTGTATTGTGTGGATAAATGAAAAAACAGATAGCAGGAGATAGCACTCTCAGCGATCATTTGTGAAAAGCTAGCAGTTGCATGAGGATTTAATTAGAAAAATGCCTGCAACTATGTGATGTGAGTGAATTAAGGCCAGCAAAGGTTTGGTTTGAAAGATTTAAGAATCGAGTGGACATATCATAGTGTGGCATTGCTAGTATATGAAAATCACACTCCTGACACAGCTACTGCAAGCAGTTTGACAACCTGTACACTGAAATGGTTGTGAACCACTTTAAAATGTCAATAAAGGAACGACAGGTACAAGCTTCTATGGAACAGATAATGTTGTTCGACAGAAGACCAATGACTCTCATCTGGTCCTAGTGGCATTAAAAGAAAAAGGAAGTAACCCCGGAAAAAGGACTTGCTACCATCAAGTCCTAATGGAGGGGATTCCCCTTCTGACATTAAAAACTTCGACACTCTCCCCTCCACTCCCATCACCATCAATCATCACCAGACCAAATCTTCATTAAGATAAGTGTCAAATTATTCTATTGTATAATTCTCTTGTTATTAATGTTATTGTAGTTATTCATTGCATTAAACTTAATATTTTTCATGTGGAAAAAGTATTTTATTTCATGACTTTTGGGTGTCTTGCAAACGGATTAATTTGATTTCCTATTTCTTATGGGTAAAATTTGATTCGCTTTCCGATAATTTGCTTTACATGAGCACTCAGGAACGGATTAATAACGTGAACCGGGGTCCCACTGTACAAGCATATGACAAGAAGAATTATTCTATTTGCTTCTGCTTCAGATAAATGAGATTCCTATATTTTTTTCCTACAATGACCATTTGGCATTGACAGAGTCCCTATGACTTGAAAAGGATTTGAAACTACGTATTTTTTATTCCTTGGAATAATGTTTCCAAGTTTCTTAGGCAACTAGTGGACTACTGAGCCTGCAGTCTTAAAGACAGAAAGGCCATACTGCAGGTTGAATCCACTTAATTTCCATAAATTGTTTATTTTACTTATGGTGAATTTTATTTTATTCAGCTTTCCCTTAGAATACAAGAAATAATGACTTCATAAACACTAAATTGCGATTTTTTTCTAGAAACTGGGGAAAGACTGTTGACTCTCTGAATCCTGCATCAAAATTTGATTAATGATTTCATTATTATGAAATTAAAACTCTAAAGAGAATTTTGATAGGTGGGTTTTTTAAACCCTTTCCACTGTCAAGACCCCCCAAAATTATACTATGCTCTCATGTCCACTTAAAAAAAATTTTCTTCTGAATGGTAGCAGAGTTTTTTCCAAAGGTAATGACATCAAAAGATGAAATTTGATGAATAATTTAAGAATTACTTCGGCAACAAGTTAGCTGTCCAGGTGCAAGTTATGCCAATTTGTTGCTCTATTTCAGCCAAATTCTAGCTGTTTCCAGTCTAGTATGCGTTCTGTTCTAATGGAGTGAGCAAAAGGAACCAATCTTTTCAACTATTACACTACCCTATAAGATTTACAGAAGTAGTAATTTGGGGACCCAGTTTACAACAATTTAAAAACCAATATAAAACTATCCAAATTACAGTAATCACTACAAAAATAAAAGATTTACTCATATATTTGTTGATTAAGTGTACTGAAACATTAAAGTTTATGATGTCTCCCAGTAATTGAATCACACCTATAAAAACCCATCAAACAGACTGGAGGTGTTGTGGGGGACTTTTACCTGTTCTCCATTTAAATTGGCAAAAAATCTAATATTTTTCTGCTACTCTGAGCCCATTTCAATTACTTCCAGTCTCTAAACCCAGTTAAAATCATATCTATTTCTGTAATATGTCTTTCAATTCTATCAAATAATACAAACAAACACCAATAAAACTCATAAATATCTTAGAAAAACACCCTCAAAGTTACTATTTTAAACACACACTGCAAGGGGCAGGATTATTTTTTTATAATGTGCACACTTCACTACACAGACCCACTTTCTCATATCTAGGGCTAAAATTTTACACTCACAGCTTTATCTGAGTGAGGGTGACCCTGTAATCATTCACATTTATAGCCTGTATCATTCACATTTTTAGCCTGTATCATTCACAATAAGCCTGAATCATTTATATTTCCTCATAAAAAAAGTCCATCCCCAAACTTTCATATTTTTTTTAAACTACCATCAGCAAACATTAACCACGGTATATGAAATTTATCCCAGTCTAGGTTTGGATGAAGTTAATATGCCACAGGTGCTGTAATAAATGATGTGGTAGAGTAGATGTGACTTGTTTTTTGCCATGATCATAATATTTGGACAGTTCTGTAAACAATGAAATTTGTTTGTTTCAAAATTCATTTGATCCAGGTGAGACTGGTTAAATTGAAGGTTACTTTGATTGTTGAGAATCTACGCTATGTGAAAGTTGTTCCTTAGCCAGGCTATTCAGCTGAGTAAAACTAGAAAAAGACAAGCATGAAAGAAAATGACAAATAAAATAAAATGAATGCATGTATTGCCAGTGAAAAAAATTTTTTACTAGGTGTCAAGGGATAACCCCTCCACATGTATCTCATTAATAGTGCTCTCACAAGAAACTGAAACCATTAAGTCTTTCACTTATTATAACAACATATTTGTAGTAAAAATGTTTTATTTGTAATTTATTTTATATTTGAAATGCAGTCCCTTCCTTTTTTTTCCCTTTCAGGACTCTTACCTGATGCAACAATCACCTGTGAAGGAAAATCTACCCAATTCACAAGCTTGTTGTATCATCATCAGTGATTACTTTGATAAATCTTTCAAGCATCTCAATGCAAGCCACCTGTTATTGTCATAAAGGACATCAGACACAACGAGATGGAGCCAATATGAAACTACATGTACCAAGGTGAAGTGAAGGTATGGTAAAGAATATCAAAGGCACAATATACAAAACAACACCGCACACATAGGAGAAGAAGCTTACTGATGACATATAGGTCCTACTTGGACCATTAACTAGTCAAACTATTCACTGGTCCAAGTTGGAACTGGAAACGTCATAGCTACAATACGGAATAATAAGCATTAATTTACATTGCAGTGATATGTTGGTTTTGGCAAATGTAATTGAACGCAAATAAGGATATAATAATTTTTTTTTTTAACATGCTGGCTGTCTCCCACTGAGGCAGGATTGACCACAAAAAGAAAAGAAACTTTTACCATCAATTATCAATGTCTTTGAAATGGTGTCAGATATGACAGTAGAAAGATGTCACCCACTAACAGCAAATATGCCCATACCCTTCCTTTAAAGTGCAGGCATTGTACCTCCACCTACAAGACTCGAGTCTGGCAAATTGGTTTCCCTGAAATCCCTCACAAAATATTACCTGCTCACACTCCCAACACTTCATCAAGCTACTAGAAAAGACCCAGCCCAGGACAAGACTGGTGGAAGCTACACATTACAGCTCATCAAGAGTCCCAAACATTTCATCTCCACTCACTCCTACTTAACATGCTCACACATGGCCTGCTGTATTTATTAGATATCTTGAAGGTTATCAGCAAAGTAATATTAACATCATCATTGAGCTGAACAAGTAGTTTTAAACCAGAAATTATTGTACAACAAAAGTAGCATAGGAAAATCAATATAGAATTAATGAAAATAACTAACTGAAGAAACACTTTCACAGCAGGCATCATGATACATGGAAACTAAGACACTGGTAGCAAAGAATGATTTTTAATAGGTTTCACATAATCATGGGGTTTCCTTCAAGAATATAGGAGTGAGTAAAATACACTAAAGGCAGATGAGTACCCAGAAGTCAGGCTGAGAAAAATAGTTCACATGTGAGGGTCATGAAAATGCAAAATCAAGTATGGTGAGGTCAAGTATATGTGGGTCCGATATGGTAAGAGTAGGGATGGGGCTTGTTGTTTATTATTTTAGCTGATTTTTTTTTTTACTTTATAGATTGCTATAGAAAAAACATTAATATTTTTTTTTTTTTTCAACAAGTCGGTCCGTCTCCCACCGAGCAGGGTGACCCAAAAAAGAAAGAAAAACCCCAAAAAGAAATACTTTTATCATCATTCACACTTCACCACACTCACACATTAATCACTTTTGTTGCAGAGGTGCCAGAAAACAACAGTTTAGAAGCATACACAAATAAAGATACACTAACAATCTCCCTCCAAACTGCCAATATACCCCAAACCCCTCCTTTTAAGTGCAGCATTTACTTCCTCATTTCCATTACACTTTTTTTTTACCTCAAGTCCGACTTTATGGAAAATAACCGGTTTCCCTGAATCCTTCACTAAATATACCCTGCTTACACACCAACAGATCGTCAGTCCCAAGTACCTTCGTCTCCATTCACGTCCTTAACTAACACGCTCACCTCGCTTGCTGGAAGTCCAAGCCCCTCGCCACAAAACCTCCTTTACCCCCTGTCTCCACCCTTTCAAGGAACACCCCTACCCCGCCTTCCTTCCCCCTATAGATTTATATGCTTTCCATGTTCCATTCTACTTTGATCCATTCACTCTAAATGACCAAACCACCTCAACAGACCCTCTTCTGCCCCTGACTATACTTTATTAACCCACAACCTTTTCCTAATTCCACACTCCGATTTTCTGCATAATATTTTACACCGTACACATTGCCTTAAACAGACATCTCCACTGCTGCCTCCAACCGTACTCCTCGCTGCTGCATTTACCACCAAGCTTCACCCCAATAAGAGTGTTTGGTACTACTATACTTTCATACATTCCCTTCTTTGCCTCCATAATAACGTTTTTGACTCCACATATACCTCAACACACACTCACCTTTTTCCCTCATCAATTCTAAGATTAACCCATCCTTCAATAATTCCATCCGCTGACACGGTCAACTCCCGAGTATCTGAAACATTCACTTCTTCCATACTCCTCCCTCCCCAATTTCATATCCAATTTTTCTTATATCTAAATCATTTGATACCCTCATCACCTTACTCTTTTCTACTGTTTACTTTCAACTTTCTACCTTTTACACACATTCCCAAGCTCAATCCCACTAACCTTTGCAATTTTTTCTTTTAGAATCTCCCATAAGCACAGTATCATCAGCAAACGTAACTGTGTCAATTCCCATTTGAATTTGATTCTTTCCTAAAATTTAATCCCACCCCGTCCTCCCGAACACCCTAGCATTTTACTTCTTTTACAACCCCATCTATAAATATATTAACAACCATGGTGACATTTACACATCCCTGTCCTAAGACCTACTTTACAGGGAAGTATTCTCCCTCTCTTCTACACCCCCTAACCTGAGCCTCACTATCCTCATAAAAACTTTACAGCATTTAATAACTTACCGTCTATTCCATATACTTGCAACATCAGCCACATTGCCCGCTATTCCACTCTATCATATCCTTTTCTAAATCCATAAATGCGAATAAAAAACTTCCCCACCTTTATCTAAATACTGTTCACAAATATGCTTCAATGTAAACACTTGATTAACAACATTCCCTACCCACTCGGAAACCTCCTTGCTCATACCGCATCCTACATTCTGTCTATCTCTAATTCTTTCAATAAAAGCCCTACCGTACACTTTCCTTGTATAAAACCGAATTTATTCCTCTATATAATTTTTACAGTCTCTTTTGTCCCCTTTCCTTTATATAAAGGGACTATACATGCTCTCTCGCCAATCCCGTATGTACCTTCCCTCTTTAATAAAAATACTTCCATCAAATTGAGTATTTGAAAGTTTATTTTATTTAAAAATCTCCAAATGCATGTATATGCCACAGTCCCTCAACAAGCATGTATCTTTAAAATAATTTTTACTCCCCACATTCCCAGGAACAATATACAGTGCCAATATTTCACAGGGTATCATTCACATACTTTTTCTTATTTGATTGTTTTGTCATGCATAAAAGAAAAGATGAATAAACTTCTCCAAAATCTCATTTTTTTTTTCCTTTTTTTTTTTTTAACAACATTGCCATTTCCCACCGCGGCAGGTGACACAAAAGAGAAATATTATCATTATCATTCACCCATCACTGTCTTGCCAGAAGCATGCCAATACAACAGTTCCAAAAATGCAACATACTTCCACCCCTCCTTCAGAGTGCAAGCCCCTCCTCTTCCCACCTCCAGACTTTAGTCCAGCTAACACAGTTTCCCTGAATCCCATCACAAACCATTACCTTGCTCATACTCCAACAGCACATCAAGGTTTTAAAAAAATAACATTATGCCTCATTTGCTCCTCCATAACATGCTCCATGCAAATCCACACAAAACCTTTACCCCCACTCCTCAACCATTCCTGAATGACTCCTACCCTACCATCCTTCCACTACAATTTTATATAGCCCCCTCCAAGTCAATTCTATTGTGTTGCCAATTCACTCTCTTAATGTCCCAAACCACTTAACAACCCTTTTTAGCCCTCGGGATAATACTTTTAGTAACCCCACACCTCCTCCTATTCTCCAGGTTATAGATTCTCTGCATAATAAACACACCACAGCACCATTGCCCTCAGACATGACATCTCCTCTTCCTCCAGGCCACCTCGTCCTGCAATTTCACCATCCTGTATCAACCCATAAAGAGCGTTTGGTACGACTATACTCTCATACTTGGCAATATAAACAGAAAATAGATAGTTCACTCTCATATTACTTTTGTATGTCCATTTATATAAGCTAATTTAACCTCTTATTTATTATTGCTCCAAACCAGCTTATCTTTATTTTTTGTTTTATATTCCAGGTGTTGCAGAGGATCTACCTGGATTATTAAGTAGCTGCTGAGTGCCTTAGAATAAAAGGTCTGGCAAGTACCTGATGAAGCACCAACAAAGGAGGAACATGTTGTACATCCCACAGAATTGATCCCGACCCTCCTAAAAAGCGATCAAAATCAGACGAGTGCATAACACCTTTACCACTATCAGAAATACCTGTAACTCAGTCTGAACAATCAGATTACCCATGATATATCCTAATCCTAAGAAAAATGGTGAATCCATAGATATTCCGTAAATAGGTCAATGAAGTATTCAGAATAAATTAACTCTCCACGTAGATGTTGCCACTTTAAACTAACAGTACTGTGATTTGTTTCGAAATGTCTGTAGAAGAACCTTTTATACCTAATTAATAACATGATTAGCCTCATAATGAGTCTTAACTAATAGTGGTCTTAGCTTTCAAATATCCAGGTAATGACAGATGGCCTTAACCTTCAGCTGTCACTAATGATAATTTCATCTTAGCCTTCAATTAACCTTAAACCCTTAAACTGTCCAAACATAGATCTTGCATTTTCACTTGCCAGCACTCAGTATATTTTGATTTTTTTTTTTTATTTAATTTATTAAAGAGGGCAATTATTCTGTGTGTGATAAGACCAAAAAAAAATTTTAGGGTCAATACTTACCAAGATATAAGGTCACGAAATTGGCGCTGGAATGCCCACACGAAGGCAACATGGATCCTGCCGCTTGCAGAAGTGTTGCCAATATGCCTTTTTCTCGTTTTTTATTTTATTTTAATTTTTTATGTGCTGATACTTACAGTTATAGTAGTTCTTGTGATTTCATAGCCAATCTTTGTTTGAGCTAATATAAGTACTGAAAATAGACTCAAATAGTCATCAAACACACTGGCAGGTGAAAATTTTCACCTGTCTTGATCACATACTATTGTCTACAAAGTCAGTGGACCCCAAACTTACAATATTAATCCGTTCCTGAGAGCACATCGTAAGACTAAATTATTCTGTTTGTCGAATTAATTTTTCCCTCACAATAAATAATGAAATCAAAATTAATTCGTTCCCAGCCACCACCCAAAGTATGAACAAAAATACTTTTTTACCACATGAAATAAACATTTTCCTACACACAAAAATGGAGATACATGCACAAAATAATATTTGTGTAATGAAGAATGAAATGACACCTTTAAATTGCAGATGTGATGGGATGGGAGGAGGGGAGATGATGGAGGTTTATAATTTAGAATGAAATCCCCCTTCCATAAGGCCTTTAGGTAGCAAGTCACTTTTCCAGGGTTACTTCCCTTCTTTAATGCCACAGGGAACAACTTGAGAGTTCATCTGGACCTCTTGCACCAAAAATCTGTCCATAGAGCTCTGTTCCTCGCGTTCCTTTTAAGGATTTTCCTAAATGGTTTCACTACATTGTCCTTTGTAATAGTCCACCAGCACGGCTGCATAGCTTTGTCAGGTGATTTACGTCCATAAAGGTTTGCAGTTCAACCCACTTTGCAGCACACATTTCCTTAATCTTTGAAGAAGGCAACATCCTCAATTTCTCTCCTCACCCTCCTCTGAAGGCAATTTCCTCAGTTTGTGGCCTCTTGCTGTTGGCAGATGCTCTTGCAGCTCATTAAGTTAGTTCTTCATCATCCGTTGTCCTCCACCAACTCTTCCACATCCCTCCCCACTAACCCTCCAACCTCATGGACTTCCACAACTGGCAGTGGCCCTCAGGGTTAGCCCCAAACCCTTCAAAATCCCTCCTTCTACACATTTCTGCCACAATTTCCTCCAAGCAATGTTCAAGGTCCTTCTTAGTCACTCCCTCCCAAGCCTTACCTATAAGGTTTACACAATTTTGAGGAACGAAAGTGATCTTTCCAAAACTCTCTTAGGGTCAATTTGAGTGTCTGAGGTCACTTCAAACTTTTTGGAAACATTGCTTGGTGTACAGCATTTTGAAATTTGAAATGACCTGCTGGTCCAAGGGCTTGGAGAGAGGAGTGGTATTAGGAGGCAAGAATTCACATTAATGAGCTCTCAGTCCTCTGAAAATTTGCTCTGCCAGTCGAAGATGACCAGAAGCTTTCTCTAATACCAGAGGGCACTGTAAGCTCCAATTTAATTTTTCCAGTAGGTAATTTTTCACAGTGGGCCAAACACTGGTAAAACCAGTCCATAGAAAAAGTCCCCTATGACCCATGCCTTACTGTTTCCCCGCCATAACACACACAAATAGCTTTGACTACATTGTTTTTCCTGAACACGCTGGAGTTTTCAGAGTGATACACGATTAGAGGCTTCACTCTGCGCCATCACCACTAGCATTCCCTGGCAGTGCTTTATCCTCTGTGTAATGTAGTCCTGTTTGGCATTTTCCTTCAAACAGGCCAGTTCATCACAATTAAACACTTGGGGTTTCAATCCTTCACCTCTATGTTCCCCCTGGAATTCACTGCACATATTTTTCAGCTGCGTTTTTGTTCCTAACTGGCAGCCTCACCATGCCTTATCACACTATGTATAGCCAACACAATTCTTAAATCTCTCAACCAAGCCTTTGCTGGCCTTAAATCCACTCACATCGACCACTAGTTCCAGGCATTTTTTTAATTACATCATCATGCAACCCGCCTTGCCTTTTCACATGTGTCGCATGATAGATGCTATCTCTTATATCTGTTTTTTTTCCGTTTATTCCAACACCAAAACAGTCTCTCATCATCTCCGAGTACTTGTGATCTGGTTTCGTAAGATACTTGCACCTTTCGCAACAACAGCTTCCTTGATTGCCTTTTTGTTGGCCAGTTAGTAGTGGATGGTTTGACTGGGGTTTGTGTACAACCTGGCCAGCTCAGAGGCAGTACTCACTTTCAAACATATTATCTGTTCTTCATTCAATAGTAATTTTCTGCCTTTTTACCACAGGGTTAGGCACTAGAAGATCTTCCTTTGGGCCCATGTGCTTATTTAGCAGTTACAGCACAAAAAACACTGGAATAATGCAAAACGTTTCCGATGTAATGCATGGAAGCGACCGCACTGGCTTGTAAACATTGGCACACTAACTGAGGCAGGCCAACTGAGGCACACTCAGGCCAGCCAGACGTCTGGCGCGTACGGGACGAACGGGAAACGAATGATGTAAGCGAGTTTTTTCCAACCGTAGGTCGTGGTCAAAACCTTTTACCGTGACAAGCATCGTAAGTCAGTTTTATCATAGGTTGAGGTCATCCGTAAGTCGTGGTCCACTGTAATATACAAAATATTATAGGTCATACCAAAGTTTTAGAGATGCTGGAGTATACATGAAACTCCTTGAAGCATCAGTATATAGACAAGTGTCACTCCACTGCTGACAGTGCAGCAGCAGAGTAACATTTGAGGATCGAGCACCACTCCAGGGGAGACAATGGCTTTATTTGTTATCACTGTTCACACAAATATATCTCTATCAGTCTGTCTAGCTCTGTCCTGTTTATCTGCCTTTCTTGTCAACTTGTGTTGTGTCTGTCTTCCTGTCCCTCTCTGCTTATCTATTCTCCAAGAGCCGCTCCATGAATCTTTATATGGCCAATAGGTTATTACCACATGATGCAGAGGTCCATCACGTCTGATTCCTGAATCAAGGGAAAATATGTAATTACTTGCCAGTCATGCTTATTTATGTCTTAAAATCTACAGCACAATAGCACTTTGCATTTTTTTTTTGGGTTATCCTAGTAATTTACACTATGTATGGATAATGTGTAACTTATGGTGTACCTGTAGACAGAGATCAGAGATAACATAAGATCATAAGAAACGAAGGAACACTGCAAAGGCCTACTGCCCATCGAGCAGACAAAGATAGACAGACAGACGAGACAGAAGGCAGAGAGAGACAGCCAAAATCAATCAGCCTCCCACCCACCCACCCGCCTGCAGAATATGTATTGTTCAAATTCAAATTCAAATTCAAAGTTTATTCCTCTATAAGGATTACAATGCTGAGTTTACAGAATTTGGTTATTGTGTGGTTTATATGTAGTAAAATAATAATTACAAGTGTACACTAGAACACAACTATCAATGGCTAGTCATTTTCGTGCAGGACTTAGGCATAATTCTTAATTTAAAATATTACAAATTATGAGGTATTTGTATTATGGTCTAAGTGACTAAAATACAGTTTGTGAGCTTAGCAATGTGAATGCTTTTGTTTTGGCACAACATAGTTTTGGTTATGTAGTATCACAGGCTCAACATATGACTAGTTTAGGATTCAATATTCAAGAATGAGATTGATATTTCTGTTTATGGTCAAATGGTTGAGTGAGCTAAGTGTGAACCCACCAGTGATATCGTGTAATTAGTTGACAGGGTGTATCAGGGGATAAGATGTTTTTTAATGGTAGTTTTGAAGGTGTTGAATGTGTTCTGCAGTTCTAGAGTTTTCATGGTAGGTGTTCCAGATTTAGGGCCTTTGACATACATTGAATTTTTGTGAATGTTTAGTCGGACACAGGGAATGTCATTAGAGATGTTTGTGTCTGTGTTTTGCCTGTGGGTTTCTGTCACAAACTATCAAGAAAGCATATTAGGTGCAAGATTGATAATTGGAATTTAAGTCCCCCTGTAATTAGATTGCACAGTAGTAAGTTGGATGTACTGAACAGGGAGTAAGTTAGATCTATGAAGAGTGGGGGGGGGGATGTTCCTAGGGATGGGTTTAGTGTGATTATTCTTACTGCTGATTTGTTGGGTTATTATTGGCTTTAGGTGTGTTGCTGCAGTATGAACCCAAGCACATATAGCATAGGGAGGTAGGATATATAATGAATAGGTATAGTGTGTGAAGGCAGTTGCGGCACGTAGTTAATCGTGTCTTGGAGAGGATCCCAACCGTTTTGGATACCTTTTTTGGTTATGTGTTTGGATATGGGTGCTGAAATTCCAGGGTTGTTTGTCGGGTATAGGCGTAAAATATGCACTCATTATTATGTCCTGGCAATTAGAGTGTTGTCGATCTTGACTGTTTATAATTTGCGCAACTCCTGCTCTGCTACCAAACATAATGTAGTAGGTTTTGGTCGTGTTAAGCGTAAGTTTAAATGGCTGTCATCCAAGTTGATATTTTGATCAGCTCCTCGTTAAACATGGTGTCAAATTAGGATGAGAGATGACATAAGTCTGTCATCACAAAGAGAAGGGTTCATTTGTTGAGAACGTTTGGAAGATCAATTGATGTATATGAGGAAGATGCCAGGGGACCAAGGACACTTCCCTGCAGAACTCCATAATCAAGTGGCTGGTTGTTGATGCTGTTGTTCTTTAATGGTGACATACTGATACCTATTAGTAAAGGTAAGATTTGAAATTATGCAAGTGCAAGCCTCATAAACCATAATGGTCAAGTTTGTGGAGTAGGATCCGTGGTCTAAGCTATGTCAAAAGCATTTTCTTAGGTCAATAAAAATTCCTAGTGGATATTCCCTTATTTTCCATTGCTGTTAAAGCAGATCTTGCCATTTTTTATGATGCATCGTTAGTGTTGTATTTTATTCTGAATCCAAATTGGCAGGGGTTGAGTTGTTTTGTGCCATTATAAATGAATATAGTCTCCTGTGCACGAGTTATTCAAAGATTTTTGATAGCAATGATAAGTTTGATATTGGCACTATAGTTTTGTTTAAATCTGTAGGGGACACCACCCTTTATGTATTGGTGTAACCCTTGCCGTCTTGAGTAGTTTTGGGAATGGGTGCTAGCTTTCCTAGTGACTTGTTAAAAAGTAATGAGATAGCATGCGAAAGACATGGGCCTGCTCGCTTGTACCATAATGGTGGACATGAGGACAGATCCCTGAGTTATTTTTAAGTGACTTTTATAATCTCGTGACTTCCGTGGGCTCAGTTGGTGCAAGAATAGAAAGGAATTTGGGAAATTCCCCTAGGTAGTCCCCGGCATGGCATAGTACGTGGGGGGGAAAAAATTTTTTTTTTTTATTGGCGTGATTATCCTAGGTTGAGAAGAAGTCGTTTATCTTGTTAGCTGTGTCCCCAGTGGGATGCAGTGTTGTTTTTCATTAGGTTTAGTTAGGACAATATTCTTGTTTTTTTTTTCAGTTTGTTGGTCACTAGAATCTGAGAGAGTGTTTTCCAGGTCATTTTAATCTCTTGTTCAGTGCATCTACTGGAGTAGTATAGTTGTTTGGCTTTCTTTATTACTTTGGTGAGAACTGATGAATATGTTTAAGAATAACTTTATTATTAAGATCCTGCTATAATGCTTTTTCATATTGGATGTTTCTTGTCAATGGATTTTCAGAATGGTGGCTGGTGCGCTATGCCATGGTGGCAGACCAAGCCGTTGGTTGTGATCTGTTCGGCATTCAAAATATACAATGGACAGCAGCAACATGATAACAGTCAGGATTCACTCAGACGTGTAGGAGTCATCTACGGCAAACTGGTTACCTGTAACTGGTACTGACTGAGAGTACGCCTAAATTCTAGTGCCCTCAAATCTGTGGAGAAAGCGGAGGCAGACATATGAAAGAACGGGTCTATGTGGTCAGTGTGCACAGTATAAAAAAAATCCAGCAGCACACAGTGCGCATAATGAGAAAAAAAAAAAACTTTGAAACACATGTTTTGGAATAAAACAGTCGACTTTTGCACAGTACTATCGTATGATATTTTATTGTTGTTATTCTAGTTTCTTGGTCTCATTTTTAATAGAATGGAAGACACATTACAGAAATTGAGAGATGATTTTGACTGGTTTTACAATGAAAAGTACCTGAAATTAGCTCAAAGTAGCAGCAAATGTTCGATTTTTACCAAAGTTCAAAAGTAAAAACTAATCAGCCAAGCCGACCATACACGTCAACTGGTGAGTCTAATATTCCTTTCACAGTGTGCTGATATTATTTATAACCATTTTCTACACTAATGCAGCAGTCTGCATAACAAGTAAATCTTTCTATTTTTGTAAGAATAAAAATGGAAGTGGAAAGCCAAGAATATAAGAGAGGCCTTGGGGATTGATTAATGAACAGAGGAAAATGTTATTTTAGTGCCAGGAATGTTTTTCCTTGTTTATTCTGGATCCTATTTGGAAATTGGCAATCTTTAGAAATTTGTGTTAGATTGGCAAAGTTGCTAAATTCTGACCCACTGTATTGTGATATTATTGAAATCATTACATGGGGTGGTTTTCTGTACTCATTCCATAGAAAAAATAGAGTTCTAAAGAAATAGTTATGATTTTTGTTCGACTAGTACACTGGAATTGGCCGAAAGAAAGGGTCTCCAAAGTGGGCAAAAATCGCCGATGAGTAAACATTCGTCGAGACTGCTAACATCGCTAGAGCATAAATCCGTAAGTTTTTCCATCAAATTTCAAACTGTCCATAAACTCCATTACCCTTTGGGAGAATTCTGTAAGCCAGTCAACAGCCCTTGGGTCAGTGTGAACTTCCTTATTGAGGCCCATCATGGAGCTAAATGAAACTTTGTTGTTTTCAATGATGGTTTACTAATGTTTGTCAAGAGGAAGTAGGGTAGTGGTCTGTAGTGCTCTGTGATTATCCCTGATTTAAGGGGGGCTAGTATATTGGTCCATATGGGGTCTTTTAAAGGGTTGCCTTTGTCCAGGACCCGGGTTTGGGTTTTAGTTTTGTGGTAGGAAAGTGTGTTGTTATATTGTTGATAAATCAGTTACGGCTGATCATCTAGTGGGCCCAAAGGTTGATTTTGAAGTCTCCCAAGAAAGGGTGGTGCTTATTCATTTGTTGGTTGTTTTTTTTAGTGTTTTTAAATTTGTTGGGAAAGACACAGGGGCAACGTTAGGTATCTTTTTCGAAACGTTAAGCCTACACTTAGGTTTTCTGCAGTCGATACAGAAAAGTTGATAGAAGCAGAAGAACTGTTTTTATGGAAAAAATACTCTTCTCCAACTGGGGTGCCCCCCTCAAAATTTTAAAGGGGTGATGGACGATTACACGTTTTCAAGTATCTTCGCTTCTAAAAATTTTCTGTACCGACGAAGAAGCCAACCGTGTGGGTGAAACTTTTCGAAATAAAATCCCAAACTTTCAAGTGTTTACCAACAACCTGCGGTTTTTATGCCATTTTAATGAATAATATTACACATGTTTAGAATTGTTTCTCTTTACTTAGGCATGGTTATAGGACTTTTCGGCAGGATGACCTCCCAGGGTATCAAAATTGAAAGGATTTTCACATGGTTATTACCATTTTTTCTTATTTTTCCTTGACCATTTGTGGCCACACCCCTCAAAGCCCCTAAACTCGGGCATATCCCTTTCCCCTTTTTTCCCTTTGAGGGGCCGTCCCGTAGATCTACGGCTTTAAAGTTCAGGGCCAAACCGTAGACTACGTCATGAGCTCAGCTCGCTCTGATAAACTGAGTGGTACATTTGGGCCCAGTATGAGAGAAACATCTATGTGGTATTTGGCACCACATAAAACAGATCCTGCAATGTTTTTTATAAGGAAGAAAAAAAACGAAATCGATTTTTCGAGAACGCGACTTTGCGTGTTTTTTTGTAAGTTTTTTATAGTTTGTATTTGCGATTTCTTGGGCTCATTTTATAGAATGGAAGACATATTACAGAAATAGAGATGATTTTGATTGGTTTTAGCACTGGAAATGGCTTGAAACTGAGCTCAAAGTAGCAGACATGTTAAATTTTTGCCGATATTCAAGAGTAAACAAACGACCTCACACGTCTACTACACACCAGCTGGTGGGTCTAATATGCATTCACAAATATGGTGATGATATTTATACAATTATTACAATATTGCATAACAGTAAATCTTCTATTTTTTGGTGTGAATAAAAATTCATTATGTGAATAAAAAAATCAAAATGGAATTTATTTGTAAAGCCTCAAAACGTAACTAATGAACAGAGGAAATGTTAGTTTAGTTCCAGGAATACCTACATTGTTTATTCTGGACCCTATTTTGAAATTGGAATATTTTGAACTTTGTGTTAAATTGGCCAAATTAACAATCTCCAATCACTTTAATTTGTAGTTGAAACAGTTGACTTGGCGATTTCTTGTGCTCAATCGATAGAATAGAAGTAATACTAGTGAAATAGCTAAGAATTTGGTTGACTGGAATAATGTAATTGGCCTTAAATGGGAGTCAAAGTTGGCAAAATCGCCAATTCGTAAATATCGCTGACACATCAAAATTCGCGAGAGCATAATTTTGTCAATTTTCCATCAAATTTCGTACTTTTTGTTTTATTACCTTCACAAAAAGATTCTCTACCATTTCATAAGAAAAAATAACAAATTTTTTTTTTGAAAATTCTTGGACACTGGGGCACCACTTCAGATTGGGCCTTGACCCTGAAGGGGTTAAAAAGGGAGTGTTAATATGGCATGGCATCAGGAAATCCCTGGTGGTAAGATAAGATAAGATAAGATTTCATTCAGATTTTTAACCCCGGAGGGTTAGCCACCCAGGATAACCCAAGGAAGTCAGTGCGTTATTGAGGACTGTCTAACTTATTTCCATTGGGGTCCTTGACCTTGTCCCCAGGATGCGACCCACACCAGTTGACTAATACCCAGGTACCTATTTGCTGCTAGGTGAACAAGACAACAGGTGTAAGGAAATGTGTCGAAATGCTTCCACCCGCCAGGAATCGAACCCGGGCCCTCTATGTGTGAAGCGGGAGCTTTAGCCACCAGGCCAGCGGGCCACGCTGTTTGCTCTAGCTGGCGCTCGGTTGAACTGGTGCTCCCACACGGTACTGAGTGGTCCCCAATTTTTTTAATACTGCACACACCGAGTGTTAAGACTCATTCTGTAATGACCAGGCATCTGAGGCCAATCATTCCAAATTTGGAGGCAGGAAAAATAAAGCGTTGATCTACGTTTGGAATGGTAAGTGACCCTAGCCTTCAACCATGTTCATTGATAGGTGGTTAGCCTTCAGTTAATTTCATCAGTAGGTGGTTAAGATTTTTTTTTGTTTTTTGTTTTGTTTTTTGTTTTAGCCTCCAGCTATCCTTAACCCTTGACCCTTAAACGGTCCAAATGTATACAGTGGACCCCCGGTTAACGATTTTAATCCGTGCAAGAGGGCTCATCGTTATGCGAAATAATCGTTATGCGAATGAATTTTCCCCATAAGAAATAATGGAAATAAAATTAATCCGTGCAAGACGCCCAAAAGTATGAAAAAAAATTTTTTTTACCACATGAAATGTTAATTTTAATACACACAAACTGAAAAAGGCATGCACAATTAAATGACACTTATTTTTATTGAAGATCTGGTGATGATTGTGGGAGGGGAGGGGGGGAGAGAGTGTGTTTAGTGTTTAGAAGGGGAATCCCCTTCCATTAGGACTTGAGGTAGTAAGTCCTTTCTGGGGTTACTTCCCTTCTTTTTTTTAATGCCACTAGGGCCAGCTTCAGAGTCACTGGACTTCTTTTCGCACAAGATATCTGTCCATAGTGGCCTGTACCTCTCGTTCCTTTATGACTTGCCTAAAGTGTTTCACAACATTGTCAGTGTAATAATAAACCAGCACGGCTTGCAATAGCTGTGTGAGGGTGATTTTCATCCATGAAGGTTTGCACTTCAAGCCACTAGCACAGTTTTCCCTTTTATCTTTGTATGGGCAACTTCTTCAATTTCTCTCCCCCCTCCTTCGAACCAGTTTCCTCGGGTTTCTGGCCTCTTGCTCTTGAAGTTGATCTATCAGCTCATCAGGGGGTTAGTTCTTCATTGTCCTCCTCCACCAACTCTTCCACATCCTCCCCACTAACCTCCAACCCAAGGACTTTCCCAATGCCACAATGGATTCCTCAACTGGCACGGGGATTCTCAGGGTTAGCCTCAAACCCTTCAAAATCCCTTTTGTCTACACATTCTGGCCACAGTTTCTTCCAAGCAGAGTTCAAGGTCCTCTTTGTCACTTCCTCCCAAGCCTTACCTATAAGGTTTACACAATTGAGGATATTAAAGTGATCTCTCCAAACTCTCTTAGAGTCAGTTGAGTTTCTGGGGTCATTACAAAGCACCTTTCAAACAGAGCTTTTGTGTACAGTTTCTTGAAGTTGGAAAAAACCTGCTGGTCCATGGGCTGCAGGAGAGGAGTGGTATTAGGAGGCAAAAACTTCACCTTAATGAAGCTCATGTCCCCATAAAGTCGCTCTGCCACGTCTGTAGGATGACCAGGGGCATTGTCTAACACAGGAGGCACTTAAGTTCTAATTTCTTTTCAGTTAGGTAATTTTTCACATTGGGGGCAAATGCATGGTGTAACCAGTTATAGAAAAATTCCCTAGTGACCCATGCCTTACTGTTTGCCCTCCACAGCACACACAAATTATCCTTGAGGACATTCTTTTGCCTGAACGCTCTGGAGTTTCAGAGTGATACACTAATAAAGGCTTCATTTTTCAATCACCAGTAGCATTGGACTCAACAACAAAGTAAGCCTGTCTTTCATAGGCTTATGCCCCTGGGAGTGCCTTTCCTCCTGAGTAATGTAGGTCCTCTTGGCATTTTCTTCCAGAACAGGCCTGTTTTTATCACAATTAAACACTTGTTCAGGTTTCAGTCCTTTTAGTTTTCTATGTACTCCTTGAAATTTCCTGCACATATTTTTCAGCCGCTTTGTGGTCCGAACGGCAGCCTCACCATGCCTTATCCACTATGGGTGCCACTACGCTTCTTAATCTCTCAAACCAACCTTTGCTGGCCTTAAATTCACTCACATCATCACTAGTTGCAGGCATTTTTTTAATTAAATCCTCATGCAACTTCCTAGCCTTTTTCACATATGATCGCTTGAGAGACGCTATCTCCTGCTATCTGTTTTTTTATTTATCCACACCAAAAAGGTCTCTCAACATCTTCCCTCAATTGCGATCTTTGTTCGAAAACACAGTTGAAACCTTTGGCAAGAACAGCTTCCTTGATTGTCTTTCTGGTGCCCACCCAAAAGTAGCGATGGTTGATTGGGGTTTTTTGTACAGCTTGACTAGGTCGGCTATACGCACTCCACTTTCATACTTATCAATTATCCTTTCTTCATCTCTATAGTAATTCTTACCTTTGAGGTGTAGGGTTTGGCACTAGAAGCTTTCTTTGGGGGCCCCTGGTCACTTATTTTCCAGAAAAAAGCACCGAAAATACTGTAATAATACGAAATATTCCGAGTGTATGCTTGGATGTTACCGCGGAGGCTGGCTGGTAAACAATGGGACGGAGCGGCACATGTGAGGCTGGCTGAGGGCACATTGGACGCGTTTTCGGACGAAAATCGGTTTTGCGGGTTTTTAAACGGTATGCGCGGCAAAAATTTTGCGATAAAAGTAATCGTTATGCGGAAAAATCGCTATGTGATGCCATCGTTATGCGGGGGTCCACTGTATATACGTTCTCTCACGTAGCGCCCCAAATTTTTTGAGAAAAAAAAAATCTTGTTTTTTAATCGGAAAAAAGAGCATATGGTACCCAGACGTCCCCAATTTTTTCAAAATGGCGCACAGTGATGTGCCCCACACCTATTCTCTCATGTCTAAGCTACTCAGGCTTATCATGCCAATGTTGAATGAATGACAAAGGAAACGTATATATATGTTTGGGGCACTACGCGAGAGAATGATAAAATACGTTTGAAACCATTTGAGGGTTAACTGCCTAAACGTAGATCTATGTTTTCACTGCCAGTGCCCGAATATTTTGAATTTTTTTTATTAATTAAAAAGGGCAATTTTTTGTGTGTTTAAAAAGACCAAAAAAAACATTTTAGGACCAGTACTTACTGAGATATAATTCTGCAAAATTGGTGCTGGATGCCCCCCTGATGGCAACATCGAGCCCTGCTACTTGCAGAAGTGTTGCCGAATATACCTTTTTATCTCATTTTTATTTTATTTATATAATTTTTATGGGTTTTGATAATTACAATTATAGTAGTTCTTGTGATTTCACAGCCAATCTTTGTTCTGACACTAATATTAGGTACTCAAATAGTCACAGACACACCGACAGGGGAACATTTTCCCCTTGCCTTTGTCATTTACTATTGTCTAGAATATATACAAAGTATTTATAGGTCTCAGCAATGTTCTAGATATGCTGGAGTATACAATGGTACCTTGACTTTAAGTGCCCCAAATTACAGTTTCCAAGTTACGTGCCGTCGCTCGGTCGATCTTTTGCCTTGAGTTGCGAGCCAAAATTTAAGTTACGAACGAGCTTCAGATATGCTGCCACCACAGGAGACAGGAAATATCAAAAACCTCGATAATGACCACTGTATAACATCCTTTCAATTTTCATACCACTGGTAGTGTCATCCTGCCAGAAGTTCTATAACATTTTGTCCAAAAGTAAAGAGAAACAATTCTGGAACATGTGTAATATATGTTCGGCAGGCTGGCTGTTGGGTGGACAGTTGGCTGATTTCCTTTGGTTGTCTCTGTCTCCTTCTCCCTGTCTATATCTAAATCTGTCTATCTGTGTTCTCTATATTTGTCTCTGTCTATCTCTATCTCTGTACACGTAAATACAGTTATAAAATAGTGTAAATTACCTATGATAACCAAAAAATCCAGATAATGCTTACTATGCTTGAGATATAAGGCATAAAAAAGTATGACTGGCAAGTATACACATTTCCACTTGTTCAGGAATCAGACTTGACCGATTCTGCATCATGCGTAATACCTGTTGGTTCATGAGTAACTCTCTCTCTGAGACGGGAGACAGTAGGGAGACAGGAAGACAGATAAGCAAGACAGAGATAGACAGACAAATACAGATAGAAACAGACAGATAAGACAGACATGTTTATTTGTAACAGTGAAAAATAAAACCAAGGCAGTGAACGATCATCAAATGTCACTCCACGAGTGACACTCCACTGGTAGTGGAGTGACAGACAGATAGACAGAAACAAACAGATAGAAAGACATGTTTATGTGTAACAGTGAAAAAGCCAGGCAGTGCACGCTCATCAAAATGGCACTCCACTGCTGCATTGTCAGCAGTGGAGTGACTCATCTTACACCGTGCTTCAAGGAGTTTCATATATACTCCAGCATTTCTAAAACATTGCTGGGACTTGGCAAAAATGGAAAAAATCATTTCTTTTTTATAAATACATTTTTTTTATTTAAAAAACCCATAATAAAAAAATTGGGTTTTTTTGGGGGGCTGGAAGGATTAAGGGCATTTCAAAAATTTCAGTGAGGAAAATTTATTTGACCCCTTGCCAGCGATGGCGTCGATTAAACGATAAATCCGACCAGCGATACATTTTAACCCCAAAAATTTTGCCTCGACTACGTTTAAAAAATTCGACTCGACCAACACTATTCGTTCCGTCTGAGATGCGTCCACTTCTGGCCAGTGTTTACAAGCCAGCCAGCCCCCGTGGTCGCTTCCAAGCATACAATCGGAATATTTCATATTATCACAGCCTTTTTAGTGATTGCACTTGCAAAATAAGTCCCCATGGGCCCCAAGAAAGCTTCTAGTGCCAACCCTACAGAAAAAAGGGGTGAGAATTACTATGGATATGAAGAAAGAGATCATTGCTAAGTATGAAAGTGGAGTGCTTTGTGTCTGAGCTGGCCAGGTTGTACACAAAACCCCAATCAACCATCCTACTATTGTGGCCAAGAAAACGGCAATCAAGGAAGCTGTTCTTGCCAAAGGTGAAACTATTTTTCGAAACTGAGATCGCAAGTGATAGAAGATGTTGAGAGACTGTTATTGGTGTGGATAAACGAAAAACAGATAACAGGAAATAGCATCTCTCAAGAGATCTTATGTGAAAAGGCTAGGAAGTTGCATGAGGATTTAATTAGAAAAATGCCAGCAACAGTGGTGATGTAGTTTAAGGCCAGCAAAGGTTGGTTTGGGGAGATTTAAGAATCATAGTGGCTTTACATAGTGTGATAAGGAAATGGTGAGGCTGCCAGTTTGGACCAAACGGGCAGCCTCAAATATGTGCGGGAATTCAAGGAGTACATAAAACAGTGAAGAATTGAAACCTGAACAAGTGTTTAATTGTGACACTGACAATATTGTGGAAACACTTTGGAATGTCATAAAGGAACGGGAGGTACAGGCCTCTATGGACAGATATGTGTGCGACAGAGGTCCAGTGACTCTCAAGCTGGTCCTTAGTGGCTTTAAAAAGAAGAGGAAGTTAACCCCCGAAAAAGGACTTGCCACCTCAAGTCCTAATGGAAGGGGATTCCCTTCTAAACACTAAGAAGATCAACACTCTCCCCCCTCCCCCCATCCCATCAATCGTCACCATATCTTCAATAAAGGTAAGTGTCATGTAACTGTGCATGTCTTCTTCAGTTTGTGTGTATTAAAATAATATTTCATGTGGTAAAAATTTTTTTTTCAATACTTTGGGGTGTCTTGCACGGATTAATTTGATTTCCATTATTTCTTATGGGGAAAATTAACTTGACAAACGATTATTTTGATTAACGATGAGCTCTCAGGAACGGATTAATATCGCTGGTTGAGGGTCCACTGTACGAGCAAATTGAGTTATGAGCTGGGTCATGGAACAAATTCAGCTCATAAGTCAAGGTACCACTGTATATGAAACTCCTTGAAGCATGGTGTTAAGACGAGTGTCACTAAACTGCTGATGGTGCAGCAGTGAAGTGACACTTAATGAACGTGCAATGCTCCAGGGGACTTTATTTGTTTTCGCTGTTACACATGAACAGTGTGTGTCTGTCTGTCTGTCTGTCTAGGTCTGCTTATCTGTCTTTCTGCTTGCCTGTGTGTCTGTCTTTCTATCTGCCTGTGTGTGTGTCTGTCTTTCTGTCTGTCTGTGTGTGGGTGTGGGTCTTACTGTCTGCATGTGTGTGTGTGTTTCTGTCTGCCTGTATGTGTCTGTCTCAGAGAGCGGCTCATAAACCAACAGGTATTACACACAATGCAGAGTCGTTACTTCTGATTCCGAATCAAGTGAAAATGCGTATTACTTGCCAGTCATGCTTATTATGCCTTATATCTACAAGCACTGTATACCACTTTGCCTGGAATTTTTGGGTTATGCTAGGTAATTTACACTATGTATAATTGTACGTACTACTTATACCTGTGAGAGAGACAGAGACAGAGAGATATAGACAGACAGAGATATACACAGACAGAGATCTAGACAAACAGATGTAGACAGAGACACAGACAGAGAGACAGTCAAAGTCAGTCAGCCAGCTAGCCAGCCAGCCAGCCAGCCAGCCAGCCAACCAGCCACCCAGCCAGCAGGCCATCCAGCCGGCCAGCTGGTCAGCCTGCTGAATACGTATTACAGGTGTTCCAGAATTGTTTCTCTTTGCTTAGAGCATAGGTTGTAGGACATTCTGGCAAGATAATACTACCAGTGGTATCAGAAATGAAAGGATGTTGCACATGGGTTATTATCGAGGTTTTTGATATTTCCTCAACCACTTGTGGCCACATCCACCTCAAAGCCACTACACTCTGGGTCAGCGTCACGTTCCTCTTAAAAGGGAAGTGTTAATACAACACATGACATCAGTGAATCCCTGGTGTTTGACACGCTATTTGCTCTAGCTGGCACTCAGTTGAACTGGTGCTCCCACAAGGTACTAAGTGGTCCCAGAATTTTTTTAATACTGCACACACCGAGTGTTAAGACCCATTCTATACTGACCAGGTATCTCAGGCCAATCATGCCAAATTTGAAGGCAGGAAAAATGGAACATTGATCTACATTTGGAGTGCTAGTGGTAGGTAGCTAGCCTTCAGCTATTCCCAGTGATAGGTGCTACCTTCATGTATTCTCTTTGATAGGTAGATAGCCTACAGCTGTCCTCAGTGATAGGTGGTTAACTTGAGTTCTGTGTAGAGCTTTATCAAGTTCTACCCAGAGCTTTGTTGTGACAATTTCTTTTGTGTAGAGCTTTATCAAAAGTTGCTCTTTATCTCTTTTCTTCAGTACTGTCAGCAGCATGCCTCTGTTTCTAATAATATTCAGTGCAATTCTGTATTGTTACATTTAAGGAAACTAATTAGGATCTTCATTTTTAGGTTCAACCTTTTGCTGACCCTGGGAATGTCGTTAAAGAAGAAGTAAAATTAGAAAATGAGTTACACGAGGACAGTACAATTAATACAAGTATAATTGCACCAGAAAGTCAAGTATATAATTCACCAGGAATTGTTTCTGCCCACCAACAAATAATACAGGTAAAGAAACTTTGTAAAGATATGATCCTTAGTAAAAACTAAGATGACAGTCTTATAAACATTGTAATGTATCTTATTTTACATTGTGTAAATATACCTATGAAACTGTGAAGTTCATCTGTCACTTCTTATCAGTATGAAAGAGTAATTAAACAGTTTAGAGAAAAATGTTTTAGCTAGATCATTTTTATTAATGTAGCACCAAGTACAGTAGGGCCCCACTTTTATGTCAGGTTAAGTTCCAGGCTACCGCCGTAAAGTGTAACACCATTTTTTCCACTTATAAATGCATGTAAATGCCAGATAAGTTAACACTAACATGTATTAAGTTAACAGTAGTACTGGGCATTAAAAACAGTAAAAAGTAAAATACATATGTACACAGTACACTCATTACTTACCTTAAAATATTTGTAGTCTTAATGTAGGGTGAGAGGTGAGTAGTATTTATTGTAGGAAGTCAGGAGTGGTAGGGGATGGTAGCTGTGGAAAATTTTTTACATAATTTTCCTAAAGGTGGAACATATAAATGAATAATATAATAATTGCGTATTAAAATGTGATGCTATTTGGACCCTTCGAGAAGTTTTAAGTGAAGGGGGGTGTGGAAGAGCCAGAGAGTGACATGGACAAGAGACGCCATATTGAATTTAATGTGTGAACACTGGACCAAGTTGTGCAATGTAATCAGGTGTTCTCGAAGGTCAATTGGGGTTTTTCTGCCTGAATTTGTACTTAGGAACTTGTGTTAATTTCCCCTGCTGAAGTATTGGGACAGGAAATTTGCAGGACCTCGAGAATTATGTGTGGGTGGTGGAAAATAAGGGAACATCACTCACAGGGATGTACACCATTAGTCCTTTCATTTAGATCTCTTGCTGGCCAGTGTTAGGCAGGTGTTGTGGTGTGATCCATCTACAGAAATTAGATGGTAAGTGTGAATACCAATTATATTTTGTGTACCCAACAAGCCAAATCACTTACAGTCCACAACTTCAATTTACCAGAGTAGCTGGTTTTAATATTATAATTATTAATGTCAGGTCTAGCTTTATAATTATTATAATTAAATGTCAGATCTAGCTTTTGGTAGGTAGTGGGCATCGAAGGAGTTATAGTTCACGACCTGCTGTGACAAAAATCCCTTACCTCA
>NC_069406.1:54187069-54243938 GCF_026875155.1 Cherax quadricarinatus | reverse complement strand
TTACTCTTCTTTAACGACATTCCCAGGGTCAGCAAAAGGTTGAACCTAAAAATGAAGATCCTAATTAGTTTCCTTAAATGTAACAGTACAGAATTGCACTGAATATTATTAGAAACAGAGGCATGCTGCTGACAGTACTGAAGAAAAGAGATAAAGAGCAACTTTTGATAAAGCTCTACACAAAAGAAATTGTCACAACAAAGCTCTGGGTAGAGCTTGATAAAGCTCTACACAGAACTCAAGTTAACCACCTATCACTGAGGACAGCTGTAGGCTATCTACCTATCAAAGAGAATACATGAAGGATAGCCACCTATCACTGGGAATAGCTGAAGGCTAGCTACCTACCACTAGCACTCCAAATGTAGATCAATGTTCCATTTTTCCTGCCTTCAAATTTGGCATGATTGGCCTGAGATACCTGGTCAGTATAGAATGGGTCTTAACACTCGGTGTGTGCAGTATTAAAAAAATTCTGGGACCACTTAGTACCTTGTGGGAGCACCAGTTCAACTGAGTGCCAGCTAGAGCAAATAGCGTGTCAAACACCAGGGATTCATTGATGTCATGTGTCGTATTAACACTTCCCTTTTAAGAGGAACGTGACGCTGACCCAGAGTGTAGTGGCTTTGAGGTGGATGTGGCCACAAGTGGTCGAGGAAATATCAAAAACCTCGATAATAACCCATGTGCAACATCCTTTCATTTCTGATACCACTGGTAGTATTATCTTGCCAGAATGTCCTACAACCTATGCTCTAAGCAAAGAGAAACAATTCTGGAACACCTGTAATACGTATTCAGCAGGCTGACCAGCTGGCCGCTGGATGGCCTGCTTGGCTGGCTGGCTGGCTGGCTGGCTGGCTGGCTGGCTGGCTGGCTGGCTGGCTGGCTGGCTGGCTGGCTAGCTGGCTGACTGACTTTGACTGTCTCTCTGTCTGTGTCTCTGTCTACATCTGTTTGTCTAGATCTCTGTCTGTGTATATCTCTGTCTGTCTATATCTCTCTGTCTCTGTCTCTCTCACAGGTATAAGTAGTACGTACAATTATACATAGTGTAAATTACCTAGCATAACCCAAAAATTCCAGGCAAAGTGGTATACAGTGCTTGTAGATATAAGGCATAATAAGCATGACTGGCAAGTAATACGCATTTTCACTTGATTCGGAATCAGAAGTAACGACTCTGCATTGTGTGTAATACCTGTTGGTTTATGAGCCGCTCTCTGAGACAGACACATACAGGCAGACAGAAACACACACACACATGCAGACAGTAAGACCCACACCCACACACAGACAGACAGAAAGACAGACACACACACAGGCAGATAGAAAGACAGACACACAGGCAAGCAGAAAGACAGATAAGCAGACCTAGACAGACAGACAGACAGACACACATGTTCATGTGTAACAGCGAAAACAAATAAAGTCCCCTGGAGCATTGCACGTTCATTAAGTGTCACTTCACTGCTGCACCATCAGCAGTTTAGTGACACTCGTCTTAACACCATGCTTCAAGGAGTTTCATATACAGTGGTACCTTGACTTATGAGCTGAATTTGTTCCATGACCCAGCTCATAACTCAATTTGCTCGTACAGTGGACCCTCAACCAGCGATATTAATCCGTTCCTGAGAGCTCATCGTTAATCAAAATAATCGTTAGTCAAGTTAATTTTCCCCATAAGAAATAATGGAAATCAAATTAATCCGTGCAAGACACCCCAAAGTATTGAAAAAAAAAATTTTTACCACATGAAATATTAATTTTAATACACACAAACTGAAGAAGACATGCACAGTTACATGACACTTACCTTTATTGAAGATCTGGTGACGATTGATGGGATGGGAGGAGGGGAGAGTGTTGATCTTCTTAGTGTTTAGAAGGGGAATCCCCTTCCATTAGGACTTGAGGTGGCAAGTCCTTTTTCGGGGTTACTTCCCTTCTTCTTTTAATGCCACTAGGACCAGCTTGAGAGTCACTGGACCTCTGTCGCACAACATATCTGTCCATAGAGGCCTGTACCTCCCGTTCCTTTATGACATTCCTAAAGTGTTTCACAATATTGTCAGTGTCACAATTAAACACTTGTTCAGGTTTCAATTCTTCACTGTCTATGTACTCCTTGAATTCCTGCACATATTTGAGGCTGCCAGTTTGGTCCAAACTGGCAGCCTCACCATGCCTTATCACACTATGTATGCCACTACGATTCTTAAATCTCTCAAACCAACCTTTGCTGGCCTTAAACTCACATCACCACTAGTTGCTGGCATTTTTCTAATTAAATCCTCATGCAACTTCCTAGCCTTTTCACATAAGATCTCTTGAGAGATGCTATTTCCTATTATCTGTTTTTCGTTTATCCACACCAATAACAGTCTCTCAACATCTTCTATCACTTGCGATCTCAGTTTCGAAAACATAGTTGCACCTTTGGCAAGAACAGCTTCCTTGATTGCCGTTTTCTTGGCCACAATAGTAGCGATGGTTGATTGGGGTTTTGTGTACAACCTGGCCAGCTCAGACACACGCACTCCACTTTCATACTTAGCAATGATCTCTTTCTTCATATCCATAGTAATTCTCACCCTTTTTGCTGTAGGGTTGGCACTAGAAGCTTTCTTGGGGCCCATGGTGACTTATTTTGCAAGTGCAATCACTAAAAAGGCTGTGATAATATGAAATATTCCGATTGTATGCTTGGAAGCGACCACGGTGGCTGGCTGGCTTGTAAACACTGGCCAGAAGTGGACGCATCTCAGACGGAACGAATAGTGTTGGTCGAGTCGAATTTTTTAGCGCTAGTCGAGGCAAAATTTTTGGGTTAAAATGTATCGCTGGTCGGATTTATCGTTAATCGACGCCATCGCTGGTCAAGGGTCAAATAAATTTTCCTCACTGAAATTAATTGAAATGCCATTAATCCGTTCCAGCCCCCCCAAAAAAAAACCAATTTTTTTATTATGGGTTTTTTAAATAAGAAAAATGTATTTATAAATAAGAAATGATTTTTGCCATTTTTGCCAAGTCCCAGCAATGTTTCAGAAATGCTGGAGTATATATGAAACTCCTTGAAGCACGGTGTAAGATGAGTCACTCCACTGCTGACAATGCAGCAGTGGAGTGCCATTTGATGAGCGTGCACTGCCTTGGCTTTTTCACTGTTACACATAAACATGTCTTTCTATCTGTTTGTTTCTGTCTATCTGTCTGTCACTCCACTACCAGTGGAGTGTCACTCGTGGAGTGACATTTGATGATCGTTCACTGCCTTGGATTTATTTTTCACTGTTACAAATAAACATGTCTGTCTATCTGTCTGTTTCTATCTGTATTTGTCTGTCTATCTCTGTCTCTGCTTATCTGTCTTCCTGTCTCCCTACTTGTCTCTGTCTCAGAGAGAGAGTCACTCATGAACCAACAGGTATTACACATGATGCAGAATCGGTCAAGTCTGATTCCTGAACAAGTGGAAATGTGTATTACTTGCCAGTCATACTTATTATGCCTTATATCTACAAGCATAGTATAACATTATCTGGATTTTTTGGTTATCCTAGGTAATTTACACTATGTATAACTGTATTTACGTGTACAGAGATAGAGATAGACAGAGACAGATATAGAGACACAGATAGACAGATTTAGATATAGACAGGCAGAAGGAGACAGAGACAACCAAAGGAAATCAGCCAACTGTCCACCCAAACAGCCAGCCTGCCGAACATATATTACACATGTTCCAGAATTGTTTCTCTTTACTTAGGACATATGTTATAGAACATTCTGGCAGGATGACACTACCAGTGGTATGAAAATTGAAAGGATGTTATACAGTGGTCATTATCGAGGTTTTTGATATTTCCTGTCTCCTGTGAGTGGCAGCATATCTGAAGCTCGTTCGTAACTTGAATTTTGGCTCGCAACTCAAGGCAAAAGATCGACCGAGCGACGGCACGTAACTTGGAAAACTCGTAAGTTGGGGCACTTATAAGTCAAGGTACCATTGTATACTCCAGCATATCTAGAACATTGCTGAGACCTATAAATACTTTGTATATATTTCTAGACAATAGTAAATGACAAAGGCAAGTGAAAATGTTCACCTGTCGGTGTGTCTGTGACTATTTGAGTACCTAATATTAGTGTCAGAACAAAGATTGGCTGTGAAATCACAAGAACTACTATAAATTGTAATTATCAGAACATAAAAATTATATAAATTAAAATAAAAATGAGATAAAAAGGTATATCGGCAACACTTCTGCAAGTAGCAGGGCTCGATGTTGCCATCAGGTGGGCATCCAGCACCAATTTTGCAGAATTATATCTCAGTAAGTACTGGTCCTAAAATGTTCTTTTTTGGTCTTATTACACACAAAAAAATTGCCCTTTTTAATTAATAAAAAAAATTCAAAATATTCGGAGCACTGGCAGTGAAAACATAGATCTACGTTTAGGCAGTTTAACCCTCAAATGGTTCAAACGTATATATACATTCTCTCGCGTAGTGCCCCAAACATATATATACGTTTCCTTTGTCATTCATTCAACATTGGCATGATAAGCCTGAGTAGCTTAGACATGAGAGAATAGGTGTGCGCACTCACTGTGCACCATATGAAAAAAATTGGGGACGTCTGGGTACCATATGCTCTTTTTTCCGATTAAAAAACAAGATTTTTTTTTTCTCAAAAAATTTGGGGCGCTACGTGAGAGAACGTATATATACATTTGGACCGTTTAAGGGTCAAGGGTTAAGGATAGCTGGAGGCTAAAACAAAAAACAAAACAAAAAACAAAAAAAAATCTTAACCACCTACTGATGAAATTAACTGAAGGCTAACCACCTATCAATGAACATGGTTGAAGGCTAGGGTCACTTACCATTCCAAACGTAGATCAACGCTTTATTTTTCCTGCCTCCAAATTTGGAATGATTGGCCTCAGATGCCTGGTCATTACAGAATGAGTCTTAACACTCGGTGTGTACAGTATTAAAAAAATTGGGGATCACTCAGTACCGTGTGGGAGCACCAGTTCAACCGAGCGCCAGCTAGAGCAAACAGCGTGGCCCGCTGGCCTGGTGGCTAAAGCTCCCGCTTCACACATAGAGGGCCCGGGTTCGATTCCTGGCGGGTGGAAGCATTTCAACACATTTCCTTACACCTGTTGTCTTGTTCACCTAGCAGCAAATAGGTACCTGGGTATTAGTCAACTGGTGTGGGTCGCATCCTGGGGGACAAGGTCAAGGACCCCAATGGAAATAAGTTAGACAGTCCTCAATAACGCACTGACTTCCTTGGGTTATCCTGGGTGGCTAACCCTCCGGGGTTAAAAATCTGAATGAAATCTTATCTTATCTTATCTTACCACCAGGGATTCACTGATGCCATGTCATATTAACACTCCCTTTTTAACCCCTTCAGGGTCCAAGGCCCAAATCTGAAGTGGTGCCCCAGTGTCCAAGAATTTTCAAAAAAAAAATTTGTTATTTTTTCTTATGAAATGGTAGAGAATCTTTTTGTGAAGGTAATAAAACAAAAAGTACGAAATTTGATGGAAAACTGACAAAATTATGCTCTCGCGAATTTTGATGTGTCAGCGATATTTACGAATAGGCGATTTTGCCAACTTTGACTCCCATTTAAGGCCAATTACATTATTCCAGTCAACCAAATTCTTAGCTATTTCACTAGTATTACTTCTATTCTATCGATTGAGCACAAGAAATCGCCAAGTCAACTGTTTCAACTACAAATTAAAGTGATTGGAGATTGTTAATTTGGCCAATTTAACACAAAGTTCAAAATATTCCAATTTCAAAATAGGGTCCAGAATAAACAATGTAGGTATTCCTGGAACTAAACTAACATTTCCTCTGTTCATTAGTTACGTTTTGAGGCTTTACAAATAAATTCCATTTTGATTTTTTATTCACATAATGAATTTTTATTCACACCAAAAAATAGAAGATTTACTGTTATGCAATATTGTAATAATTGTATAAATATCATCACCATATTTGTGAATGCATATTAGACCCACCAGCTGGTGTGTAGTAGACGTGTGAGGTCGTTTGTTTACTCTTGAATATCGGCAAAAATTTAACATGTCTGCTACTTTGAGCTCAGTTTCAAGCCATTTCCAGTGCTAAAACCAATCAAAATCATCTCTATTTCTGTAATATGTCTTCCATTCTATCAAATGAGACCAAGAAATCGCAAATACAACTATAAAAAACTTACAAAAAAACACTGCAAAGTCGCTGTTTAAATCGAAAAATCATGATTTCAGTTTTTTTCTCTCATTATACACAACATGCTGCAGGATCTGTTTTATGTGGTGCACACATACCACATAGATGTATTCTCTCATATCTAGGCCCAAATGTACCACTCACAGTTTATCAGAGCGAGCTGAGCTCATGACGTAGATCTACGGTTTGGACCATGAACGTAAAGCCGTAGATCTACGGGACGGACCCTCAAAGGGTTAAAAGGAAAGGGATACTGACCCTGAGTTTAGTGGCTTTGAGATGGATGTGGCCACAAATGGTCAAGGAAACATAAGAAAACTGGATAATAACCCATGTGCAACATCCTTTCAATTTTGATACCACTGGTAGTGTCATCCTGCCAGAATGTCCTATAACCTATGCCCTAAGTAAAGAGAAACAATTCTAGAACATGTGTAATATATATTCATTAAAATGGCATAAAATACCGACAGGTTGTTAGGTAAGACACATATGCAACAGTTAGGTATCTTTATTTCGAAACGTTTCACCTACACGGTAGGCTTCTTCAGTCGAGTACAGAAAAGTTGATAGAAGCAGAAGATACTTGAAGACGATGTAATCAGTCCATCACCCTTAAAGTTTTGAGGTGGTCAGTCCCTCAGTCTGGAGAAGAGTATTGTTCCATAGAAGCAGTATCTTCTGCTTCTATCAACTTTTCTGTACTCGACTGCAGAAGCCTACTGTGTAGGCTTAACGTTTCGAAATAAAGATACCTAACTGTTGCACATGTGTCTTACCTAACAATTAAAGACACTAATAACACACCGACAAATGAATAAGCACCACCTTCTCTTAGCTGGAGACTTCAACATCAACCTTGGCCTACTAGATGATCAGCCTGTAACTGATTTCATCAACAATATGAACAACACACTTCTCATACCATCAATAACTATACCAACCAGGCTCACTGAGACAAGTGCAACCATAATAGACCACATATGGACCAATATACTAGCCCCCCTTAAATCAGGGATAATCACAGATAGCACTACAGACCACTACCCTACCTTCCTCTTGACAAACATTAGTAAACCATCACTTGAATACAACAAAGTTTCATTTAGACTCCATGACGAGGCCTCAATAAGGAAGTTCACAGCTGACCTAGAGACTGTTGACTGGCTTACAGAATTCTCCAAGGCTAATGGTATTGATGACTGGACAGACATTTTTCTTAACAAAATACTTAGACTATACAACAAACATTGTCCTATAAAAACGAAACAGATCACAAACAAACGGCTTGGTTGCCCATGGCTAACCAGCACCATTCTGAAATCCATTGACAAGAAACATCAATATGAAAAGCAATATAGACAGGGCTTAATACATAAAGATATTCTTAAACACTATTCATCAGTTCTCACCAAAGTAATAAAGAAAGCCAAACAACTATACTACTCCAGTAGATTCACTGACACAAGAGATATAAAAATGACCTGGAAAACACTCTCTCAGATTCTAGGGACCCACAAACTGAAAAAAAACAAGAATATTGTCCTAACTAAACCTAATGAAACACCACTGCATCCCACTGACACAGCTAACAAGATAAACGACTTCTTCTCAACCATAGGATCTAATCACGCCAATAAAATCCCACGTACCTATGCCCATGCCGGGGACTACCTAGATGGGAATTTCCCAAATTCCTTCTATCTTGCACCAACTGAGCCCACGGAAGTCACCGAGATTATAAAGTCACTTAAAAATAACTCAGGGAATCTGTCTCATGTCCCACCATTATTGTACAAGCGAGCAGCCCATGTCCTTTCGCATGCTATCTCATTACTTTTTAACAAGTCACTAGAAACTAGCACCTTCCCAAAACTACTCAAGACGGCAAGGGTTACACCAATACATAAAGGTGGTGACCCTACAGATTTAAACAACTATAGGCCAATATCAAACTTATCATTGCTATCCAAAATCTTTGAAAAACTCGTGCACAGGAGACTATATTCATTTATAATGGCACAAAACATACTCAACCCCTGCCAATTTGGATTCAGAAAAAATAAAAGCACTAACGATGCAATCATAAAAATGCAAGATCTGCTTTACACAGCAATGGAAAATAAGGAATATCCACTAGGAATTTTTATTGACCTAAGAAAAGCTTTTGACATAGTAGACCACGGCATCCTACTCCACAAACTTGACCATTATGGTATAAGAGGCCATGCACTTGCATATTTCAAATCTTACCTTACTAATAGGTATCAGTATGTCACCATTAAAGACACAGCATCAACAACACAGCCACTTGATACTGGAGTTCTGCAGGGAAGTGTCCTTGGTCCCCTGCTCTTCCTCATATACATCAATGATCTTCCAAACGTATCTCAACAACTGAACCCCATTCTCTTTGCTGATGACACGACTTATGTCATCTCTCACCCTAATCTTGCCACCATTGTTAACGAGGAGCTGATCAAAATATCAACTTGGATGACAGCCAATAAACTTATGCTTAACACTGACAAAACCTACTACATTATGTTTGGTAGCAGAGCAGGAGTTGCGCAAATTAACATTAAGATCGACAACACTCTAATTGCCAGACATAATGAGGGCAAATTTCTAGGCCTATACCTCGACAACAACCTGAATTTCAGCACCCATATCCAACACATAACCAAAAAAGTATCCAAAACGGTTGGGATCCTCTCCAAGACACGATACTACGTGCCGCAAACTGCCCTTCTCACACTATACCATTCACTTATATATCCATACCTCACCTATGCTATCTGTGCTTGGGGTTCAACTGCAGCAACACACCTAAAGCCAATAATAACCCAACAAAACAGCAGTAAGAATAATCACTAAATCCCATCCCTGGCAACCCCCCCCCCCCCCCCACTCTTCATAGATCTAAACTTACTCCCTGTTCAGTACATCCATACTTACTACTGTGCAATCTACATCTACAGGACCTTAAATTCCAATATTAATCTTGACCTAATATGCTTTCTTGATAGTTGTGACAGAACCCACAGGCATAACACCAGACACAAACATCTCTATGACATTCCCTGTGTCCGACTAAACCTTCACAAAAATTCAATGTATGTCAAAGGCCCTAAAATCTGGAACACCCTACCTGAAAACTCTAGAACTGCAGACACATTCAACACCTTCAAAACTACCATTAAAAAACATCTTATCTCCCTGATACACCCTGTCAACTAATTACACGAATATCACCTGGTGGTTCACACTTACGCTCACTCACCCATTTGACCATAAACAGAAATATCAATCTCAATCTTAAAATAATGAATCCTAACTAGTCATAAGTTGGCCTGTGATACTCCAATACCGAAACTATGTTGTGCCAAAACAAAAGCATTCACATTGCTAAACTCACAAACTAGTATTTAGTCACTTAGCCATAATACCAACTTACCTCATAATTTGTAATATTTTAAAATTAAGAATTAAGCTAAGTCTGCACGAAATGACTAGCCATGCTAGGTGTTCTAGTGGTACACTCTGTAATTATTATTTTACTACATATAAACCACACAATAACCAAATTCTGTAAACTCAGCATTGTAATCCTTATAGAGAATAAACTTTGAATTTGAATTTGAATTTGAACAATACATATTCAGCAGGCTGGGTGGGTGGGTGGGAGGCTGATTGATTTTGGCTGTCTCTCTCTGCTTCTGTCTCTGTCTGTCTGTCTATCTTTGTCTGCCTCGCATGGGCCAGTAGGCCTTCTGCAGTGTTCCTTCGTTCTTATGTTCTTATGTTATCTCTGTCTCTGTCTCACAGGTACACATAAGTACAATTATCATACATAGTGTAAATTACCTAGGATAACCCAAAAAATGCAAAGTGCTATATTGTGCTTGTAGATATAAGACATAATAAGCATGACTGGCAAGTAATACATATTTTCACTTGATCAGGAATCAGACGTGACGACTCTGCATCATGTGTAATACCTATTGGTTCATGAGCGGCTCTCTGAGATAGATAAGCAGAGAGGGACAGGAAGACAGACACACACAAGTAGACAGAAAGGCAGATAAACAGACAGAGCTAGACAGACTGATAGAGATATATTTGTGTGTAACAGTGAAAACAAATAAAGCCATGGTTCCCTGGAGTGGTGCTCGATCCTCAAATGTTACTCTGCTGCTGCACTGTCAGCAGTGGAGTGACACTTGTCTTATACTGTGCTTCAAGGAGTTTCATGTATACTCCAGCATCTCTAAAACATTGGTATGACCTATAAATATTTTGTATATACAGTGGACCCCCGACTTACGATGACCTCAACCTATGATAAAACTGACTTACGATGCTTGTCAGAGTAAAAGTTTGACCCCGACCTACGGTGAAAAACTCGACTTACATCATTCGTCCCGTACGTCCCGTACGCGCCCAGCGTCTGGCTGGCCTGAGTGTGCCTCAGTTGGCCTGCCTTCAGTTAGTGTGCCAATGTTTACAAGCCAGTGCGGTCGCTTCCATGCATACATTCGGAACATTTTGCATTATTCCAGTGTTTTTAGTGCTTGTAACTGCTAAATAAGCCACCATGGGCCCAAAGGAAGCTTCTAGTGCCAACCCTGTGGTAAAAAGGCAGAAAATTACTATTGAAATGAAGAAACAGATAATAAGTTTGAAAGTGGAGTACGTGCCTCTGAGCTGGCCAGGTTGTACACCAAACCCCAGTCAACCATCACTACTAACCTGGCCAACAAAAAGGCAATCAAGGAAGCTGTTGTTGCGAAAGGTGCAAGTATCTTTACGAAACACAGATCACAAGTACTCGAAGATGTTGAGAGACTGTTATTGGTGTGGATAAACGAAAAACAGATATCAAGAGATAGCATCTCTCATGCGATCATATGTGAAAAGGCAAGGCGGTTGCATGATGATTTAATTAAAAAAATGCCTGGAACTAGTGGTGATGTGAGTGGATTTAAGGCCAGCAAAGGTTGGTTTGAGAGATTTAAGAATTGTAGTGGCATACATAGTGTGATAAGGCATGGTGAGGCTGCCAGTTTGGACAAAAATGCAGCTGAAAAATATGTGCAGGAATTCCAGGGGTACATAGAGGCTGAAGGATTGAAACCCCAAGTGTTTAATTGTGATGAAACAGGCCTGTTTTGGAAGAAAATGCCAAACAGGACCTACATTACACAGGAGGAAAAAGCACTGCCAGGACTGCTAGTGGTGATTGCAGAGTGAAGCCTCTACTCGTGTATCACTCTGAAACTCCCAGCGTGTTCAGGAAAAACAATGTCGTCAAAGCTAATTTGTGTGTGATATGGAGGGCAAACAGTAAGGCATGGGTCACTAGGGACTTTTTCTATGACTGGTTTTACCATGTGTTTGGCCCCACTGTGAAAAATTACCTCCTGGAAAATAAATTGGAGCTTAAGTGCCTCCTGGTATTAGAGAAAGCTCCTGGTCATCCTTCAGACTTGGCAGAGCAAATTTCAGAGGACTTGAGCTTCATTAAAGTGAAATTCTTGCCTCCTAATACCACTCCTCTCCTCAAGCCCATGGACCAGCAGGTCATTTCAAATTTCAAAAAGCTGTACACCAAAGCAATGTTTCAAAAGTGTTTTGAAGTGACCTCAGACACTCAATTGACCCTAAGAGAGTTTTGGAAAGATCACTTTAGTATCCTCAATTGTGTAAACCTTATAGGTAAGGCTTGGGAGGGAGTGACTAAGAGGACCTTGAACTCTGCTTGGAGGAAATTGTGGCCAGAATGTGTAGAAGAGAGGGATTTTGAAGGGTTTGGGGCTAACCCTGAGGAGCCTCTGACAGTTGAGAAAGTCCATGGGTTGGAGGTTAGTGGGGAGGATGTGGAAGAGTTGGTGGAGGACAACGATGAAGAACTAACCACTAATGAGCTGCAAGAGCATCTGCAACAGCAAGAGGCCACAACTGAGGAAATTGCTTCAGAGGAGGGGAGAGAGAAATTGAGGAAGTTGCCTTCTTCAAAGATTAAGGAAATGTGTGCAAAGTGGGTTGAACTGCAAACCTTTATGGACGAAAATCACCCTGACACAGCTATAGCAAGCCGTGCTGGTGACTATTACAAGGACAATGTTGTGAACCACTTTAGGAAAATCTTAAAGGAACGCGAGGAACAGAGCTCTATGGACAGATTTTTGGTGCGAGAGGTCCAGTGACTCTCAAGTTGTTCCCAGTGGCTTTAAAAGAAGGGAAGTAACCCTGGAAAAGGACTTGCTACCTAAAGTCCTTATGGAAGGGGATTTCCCTTCCAAAATTTAATAAACCTCCATCATCTCCCCTCCTCCCATCCCATCACCACATCTGCAATAAAGGTGTCATTTATTCTTCATTACACAATATATATTTTGTGCATGTATCCTCCTTTTTGTGTGTAGGAAAATGTATATTTCATGTGGTAAAAATATTTTTGTTCATACTTTGGGGTGGCTGGAACGAATTAATTTGATTTCCATTATTTCTTGTGGGGAAAATTAATTCGACAAACGATAATTTCGTCTTACGATGTGCTCTCAGGAACGGATTAATATTGTAAGTTTGGGGTCCACTGTATTTGTAGACAATAGTATGTGATCAAGACAGGTGAAAATGTTCACCTGCCAGTGTGTTTGTGACTATTTGAGTACTATTTCAGTACTTAATATTAGCATCAGAACAAAGATTGGCTATGAAATCACAAGAACTACTATAAACTGTAATTATCAGCACATAAAAATTAAATAAAATAAAAACGAGAAAAAAGGCATATTGGCAACACTTCTGCAAGCGGCAGGACTCCATGTTGCCATCAGGTGGGCATCCAGCGCCAATTTCGTGACCTTATATCTTGGTAAGTATTGACCCTAAATTTTTTTTTGGTCTTATCACACACAGAAAATTGCCCTCTTTAATAAATTAAAAAAAAAAAAAATTCAAAATATTCTGAGTGCTGGCAGTGAAAATGCAGATCTATGTTTGGACAGTTTAAGGGTTAAGGATAATTGAAGGCTAAGATAAATTATCATTAGTGACAGCTGAAGGTTAAGGCCATCTGTCATTACCTGGATAATTGAAAGCTAAGACCACTATTAGTTAAGACTCATTAAGAGCTAATCATGTATAATTAGGTATAAAAGGTTCTTCTACAGACATTTCAGAACAAATCACAGTATACTGTATAGTTTAAAGTGGCAACACTACATAGAGAGTAATTTATTCTGAATACTTCCTGACCTATTTACCGGAATATCTATGGATTCACCATTTTCTTGATTAGGATATATCAAGGGGTAATCTGATTGTTCAGACTGAGTTACAGGTATTTCTGATAGTGGTAAGGTGTCTATGCACTCGTCTGATTTTGATCGCTTTTTAGGAGGGTCGGGATCAATTTCTGTGGGAGGTACATCACGTTCCTCCTTTGTTGGTGCTTCATCAGGTACTGCCAGACCTTTTATTCTAAGGCACTCAGCAGCTCTTAATAATCCAGGTAGATCCCTCTGCAACACCTGGAATATAAAACAAAAATAAAGATAAAGCTGGGTTTGGAGAATTAATAACTATGAGGTTAAATTAGCTTATATAAATGACATACAAAAGTAATATGAGAGTTGAACTATCTATTTTCCTGTATATATCTGCCAATGTATGAGAGTATAGTCGTACCAACGCTCTTATATGGGTATGATACAAGGATGGTGAAAATTGCAGTGACGAGGTGGCTGGAGGAAGTGGAGATGTCATGTCTGAGGGCAATGTGTGGTGTGAATATTATGCAGAGAATCTATAACCTGGAGAATAGGAGGAGGTGTGGGGTTACTAAAAGTATTATCCAGAGGGCTAAAAAGGGGTTGTTGAAGTGGTTTGGACATTAAGAGAGGATGGAACACAATAGAATGACTTGGAGGGCATATAAATTTGTAGTGGAAGGAAGGTAGGGTAGGAGTCATTCAGGAAAGGTTGGAGGGAGGGGGTAAAGGTTTTGTGTGGATGCATGAGCATGTTAGAGAGGAGCAAATGGAGGCAAATGTTTTTTAAAACTTGATGTGCTGTTGGAGTATGAGCAAGGTAATGTTTGTGATGAGATTCAGGGAAACTGGTTAGCTGGACTAAAGTCCTGGAGGTGGGAAGCAGAGGGCTTGCACTCTGAAGGAGGGGTGGAAGTATGTTGCATTTTTGAACTGTAGTATTGGCATGCCTCTGGCAAGACAGTGATGGAGTGAATGATAATGATAATATTTCTTCTTTATGGGTCACCCTGCCTCGGTGGGAAATGGCCAATGTGTTAAAAAAAAAAAGAAAAAAAAAAATGAGATTTTGGAGCAAGTTTATCAACTTTTTCTTTTATTCATGACAAAACAATCAAATAAGAAAAAAGTGTGAATGATACCCTGTGAAATATTGGCACTGTATATTGTTCCTGGGAAGTGGGGAGTAAATAATTATTTTTAAAGATACATGCTTATTGAGGACTGGGCTATACATGCATTTGGAGATTTTTAAATAAAATAAACTTTCAAACTATCAATTTGATAGAAGTATTTTTTATTAAAGAGGGGAAGGTACCTAGGGATTGGCGGAGAGCATGTATAGTCCCTTTATATAAAGGGAAAGGGGACAAAAGAGACTGTAAAAATTATAGAGGAATAAATTTACCGAGTATACCAGGAAAAGTGTACGGTAGGGCTATTATTGAAAGAATTAGAGATAAGACAGAATGTAGGATTGTGGATGAGCAAGGAGGTTTCAGAGTGGGTAGGGAATGTGTAGATCAAGTGTTTACATTGAAGCATAAATGTGAACAGTATTTAGATAAAGGTAGGGAAGTTTTTATTGCATTTATGGATTTAGAAAAGGCATATGATAGAGTGGATAGAGGAGCAATGTGGCAGATGTTGCAAGTATATGGAATAGACAGTAAGTTATTAAATGCTGTAAAGTTTTTATGAGGATAGTGAGGCTCAGGTTAGGGTGTGTAGAAGAGAGGGAGAATACTTCCCAGTAAAAGTAGGTCTTAGACAGGGATGTGTAATGTCACCATGGTTGTTTAATATATTTATAGATGGGGTTGTAAAAGAAGTAAATGCTAGGGTGTTCGGGAGAGGGGTGGGATTAAATTTTAGGGAATCAAATTCAAAATGGGAATTGACACAGTTACTTTTTGCTGATGATACTGTGCTTATGGGAGATTCTAAAGAAAAATTGCAAAGGTTAGTGGATGAGCTTGGGAATGTGTGTAAAGGTAGAAAGTTGAAAGTAAACACAGAAAAGAGTAAGGTGATGAGGGTATCAAATGATTTAGATAAAGAAAAATTGGATATCAAATTGGGGAGGAGGAGTATGGAAGAAGTGAATGTTTTCAGATACTCGGGAGTTGACGTGTCAGCGGATGGATTTATGAAGGATGAGGTTAATCATAGAATTGATGAGGGAAAAAAGGTGAGTGGTGTGTTGAGGTATATGTGGAGTCAAAAAACGTTATCTATGGAGGCAAAGAAGGGAATGTATGAAAGTATAGTAGTACCAAAACTCTTATATGGGTGTGAAGCTTGGGTGGTAAATGCAGCAGCGAGGAGACGGTTGGAGGCAGTGGAGATGTCCTGTTTAAGGGCAATGTGTGGTGTAAATATTATGCAGAAAATTCGGAGTGTGGAAATTAGGAAAAGGTGTGGAGTTAATAAAAGTATTAGTCAGAGGGCAGAAGAGGGGCTGTTGAGGTGGTTTGGTCATTTAGAGAGAATGGATCAAAGTAGAATGACATGGAAAGCATATAAATCTATAGGGGAAGGAAGGCGGGGTAGGAGTCGTCCTTGAAAGGGTTGGAGACAGGGGGTAAAGGAGGTTTTGTGGGCGAGGGGCTTGGACTTCCAGCAAGCGAGCGTGAGCGTGTTAGATAGGAGTGAATGGAGACGAATGGTACTTGGGACCTGACGATCTGTTGGAGTGTGAGCAGGGTAATATTTAGTGAAGGGATTCAGGGAAACCGGTTATTTTCATATAGTCGGACTTGAGTCCTGGAAATGGGAAGTACAATGCCTGCACTTAAAAGGAGGGGTTTGGGATATTGGCAGTTTGGAGGGATATGTTGTGTATCTTTATATGTGTATGCTTCTAAACTGTTGTATTCTGAGCACCTCTGCAAAAACAGTGATAATGTGTGAGTGTGGTGAAAGTGTTGAATGATGATGAAAGTATTTTCTTTTTGGGGATTTTCTTTCTTTTTTGGGTCACCCTGCCTCGGTGGGAGACGGCCGACTTGTTGAAAAAAAAAAAAAATATTAATGTTTATTCTATAGCAATCTATAAAGTAAAAAAAAAAATCAGCTAAATAATAAACACAAGCCTCATCCCCTACTCTTACCAATATCTGACCCCACATATACTTGACCTCACCTATACTTGATTTTGCATTTTCATGACCTCACATGTGACCTATTTTTCTCCAAGCCTGACTTCTGGGTACTCATCTGCCTTATAGTGTATTTACTCACTCCTATATTCTTGAAGAAACCCATTATTATGTGAAACCTATTAAAAATCATTCTTTGCTACCAGTGTCTTAGTTTCCATGTATCATGATGCCTGCTGGAAAGTGTTTCTTCAGTTAGTTACTTTCATAATTCTATATTGATTTTCCTATGCTACTTTTGTTGTACAATAATTTCTGGTTAAAACTACTTGGCTTCAGCTCAATGATGATGTTAATCTTACTTTGCTGAAAACCTTTCAAGATATATAATAAATACAGCAGGCATGTGTGAGCATGTTAAGTAGGAGTGAGTGGAGATGAATGGTTTTGGGACTTGATGAGCTGTAATGTAGTAGGTTCACCAGTCTTGTCCTGGGCTGGGTCTTTTCTAGATGGCTTGATGAAGTGTTGGAGTGTGAGCAGGGTAATATTTTGTGAAGGGATTCAGGGAAACCAGTTAGCCAGACTCGAGTCTTGGAGGTGGGAGGTACAATGCCTGCACTTTAAAGGAAGGGTTTGGGATATTTGCTGTTAGGGGTGACATCTCAACTGTCATATCTGCACACCATTTCAAAGACAATGATAATATGATGGTAAAAGTTTCTTTTCTTTTTGTGGTCATCCTGCCTCAGTGGGAGACAGCCAGCATGTAAAAAAAAAAATTATTATTTCCATATTTTGCATTCAATACATTTGCCAAAACCCACATATACACTGCAATGTAAAATAATGCTTATTATTCCTGTATTGTAGCTATGACATTTCAGTCCAACTTGGACCAGTGACTAATGTGACTAGTTAATGGTCCAAGTAGGACCTATATGTCATCATAAGCTTCTTCTCCTATGTGCGGTGTTGTTTGTATATTGTGCCTTTGTATTCTTTACCCATACCTTCACTTCACCTTGGTACATGTAGTTCAATAGAGCTTCCATATCGTTGTGTCTGATGTCCTTTATGACAATAACAGGATGCTTGCATTGAGTTGCTTGAAAGATTTTATCAAAGTAATCACTGCATGATGATACAACAAGCTTGTGAATTGGGTAGAATTTTCCTTCACAGGTGATTGTTGCATCAGAGTAAGAGTCCTGAAAGGAAAAAAAGGAAAGGGACTGCATTTCAAATATAAAATAAAATTACAAATAACATTATTACTACATATATGTTGTTATAATAAGTGAAAGACTTAATGGTTTCAGTTTCTTGTGAGAGCACTAATATGAGATAAGTGGAGGGGTTATCCCTTGACACCCTAGTAAATTTTTTTCACTGGCAATACATGCATTCATTTTATTTTATTTGTCATTTTTTTCATGCTTGTCTTTTTCTAGTTTTACTCAGCTGAATAGCCTTGTTAAGGACAACTTTCACATAGAGTAGTTTCTCAACATATCTAAAGTAAACCTTCAATTTAACCAGTCTCACCTGGATCAAATGATTTGGAAACAAACAAATTTCATTGTTTACAGAACTGTCAATTATTATGATCATGGCAAAACAAGCTCACATCTATCTACCACAATCATTATTACCAGCCACCTGTGGCATATTAACTTCATCCAAACATAAGACTGGGATAAATTTCATACACCAGTGGTTAATGTTTGCTGATGGTAGTTCTAAAAAAATATGAAAGTTTTGGGAGACTTTTTTTATGAGGAAATATAAATGATTCAGGCTAATTTGTGAATGATACAGGCTAAAATGTGAATGATACAGGCTAAAATGTGAATGATACAGGGTCACCTCACTCAGATAAGCTGTGAGTGGTAAATTTTGGCCTAGATATGAGAAAGTGGGTCTGTGTAGCGAGTGTGCACATTATAAAAAAAAATCCTGCCCCATGCAGTGTGTGTTTAAAATAGTAACTTTGAGGTGTTTTCTAAGATATTTATGGTTTTATTGGGTGTTTCTTTGTATTATTTGATAGAATGAAAGACATATTACAGAAATAGATATGATTTAACTTGGGTTTAGGACTGGAAGTAACTTGAAACTGGGCTCAGAGTAGCAGAAATATTAGATTTTTGCCAATTTAACTGAGAACAGGTAAAGCCCCCCACAACACCTCCCAGTCTGTTTGATGGGTTTTTAATAGGTGTGATTCAATTACTGAGACATCATAAACTATAATGTTTCAGTAACTTAATCACAAATATATGAGTAAATCTTTTATTTTTGTGTGATTACTGTAATTTGGACTAGTTTTATATTGGTGTTTTTAAATTGTGTAAAACTGGGTCAAATTACTAACTTCTGTACATTTTATAGGGTAGTTGTAATAGTTGAAAAGATGGTTCCTTGTGCTCGCTCAATAGAACAGAAAGCATACTAGTGAAACAGCTAAGAATTTGGCTGAATAGAGCAACAAAATTGGCATAACTTGCACCCAGACTGCTAACTTTGTGCCTGAGTAATTCCTTAAATTATTCATCAAATTTCATTCTTTTGATGTCATTACCTTTGGAAAAAATCTGCTACCATTTCAGAAGAAATTTTTTTTAAAGTGGACATTGAGAGCAATAGTATTAATTTTGGGGGTCTTGACAGTGAAAGGGTTAAAAAACCCACCTATCAAAATTCTTTCGAGTTTAATTTCATGATAATGAAATCATTATCCAAATTGTGGATGCAGGTTCAGAGAGTCAAAGTCTTTCCCCAGTTTTCTAGAAAAAAGTCGTAATTTAGTGTTTATGAAGTCATTATTCTTGTATCTAAAGGGAAAGCTGAATAAAATAAAAATTCACCATAAGTAAATATAAACAATTTATGGAAATTAAATGGATTCAAACCTGCAGTCTGGCCTTTCTGAGACTGCCAGCTCAGAGTCACACTAGTTGCCCTAAGAACTTGGAAACATTATTCCAAGGAATAAAAAATACGTAGTTTCAAATCCTTTTCAAAGTCACTAGGGGACTCTGTCAATGCCAAATGGTAAAATGTAAGGAAAAAATATAGGAACTCATTTATCTGAAGCAGAAGCAAATAGAATAATTCTTCTCTGATCATATGCTTGTACAGTGGACCCCCGGTTCACGTTATTAATCCGTTCCTGAGAGCTCATCGTAAAGCAAAATTATCGGAAAGCGAATCAATTTTCCCCATAAGAAATAATGGAAATCAAATTAATCCGTGCAAGACACCCAAAAGTATGAAAAAAAATACTTTTACCACATGAAATATTAAGTTTAATGCAATAGAATAACTACAATAACAATAATAACAATAGAATAATCACAATAGAATAATTGACACTTATCTTTAATGAAGATCTGGTGATGATTGATGGGATGGGAGGAGGGGAGAGTGTCGAAGTTTTTAATGTTCAGAAGGGGAATCCCCCTCCATTAGGACTTGAGGTAGCAAGTCCTTTTCCGGGGTTACTTCCTTTCTTCTTTTAATGCCACTAGGACCAGCATGAGAGTCACTGGACTTCTGTCGCACAACATATCTGTCCATAGAAGCCTGTACCTGTCGTTCCTTTATGACTTTCCTAAAGTGGTTCACAACATTGTCAGTGTACAGGTTGTCAACACAGCTTGCAGTAGCTGTGTCAGGGTGATTTTCATCATACTATGTATGCCACTACGATTCTTAAATCTTTCAAACCAACCTTTGCTGGCCTTAAATTCACTCACATCACCACTAGTTGCAGGCATTTTTCTAATTAAATCCTCATGCAACTGCCTAGCCTTTTCACAAATGATCGCTTGAGAGATGCTATCTCCTGCTATCTGTTTTTTCATTTATCCACACCAATAACAGTCTCTCAACATTTTCTAACACTTGCAATTGCTGTTTTGTAATCACAGTTGCACCTTTTGCAAGAACAGCTTCCTTGATTGCTGTTTTCCTGCTCACTATAGTAGAGATGGTTGATTGGGATTTACTATACAACTTGGCCAGCTCCGACACACGCACTCCACTTTCATACTTTGCAATTATCTCTTTCTTCATTTCAATAGTCATTAGCACCCTTGGTCTCAATGGGTTGGCACTAGAAGCTTTCTTGGGGCCCAGGTGACTTATTTGCAAAACAACACCAAAAACATGATAATAGGAATTCCCAAAATGTACCTTAAGACGCACACGGCGGGTTTGTAAACACTGGCGACACGGGCATTCGGGCCACACATGGACACCCTCGTACAAATTCTATCACATACCGGGTTTTGTAAGGGGAACCGGGGAAAATTTTTTTTGGAATAATGCTTCGGATACCGGATTTACGATACTATGACTTCGCGAACCGGGGGCCCCTGTATTCTTTCTGTGCATTTGTTTTTATATATATTTTTTTATATGTATACAATGACAGAGAGCAATTGCAGATGAACAAGGAGGCTTTAGAATGGGTAGGGGGTGTGTAGACAAGTTTTTACACTGGTGATGAAGGGTTTAAAAAAAACCGACAAGTTGAAGATTAAAGACACTTAGCGCAAGGAAATCTTTTTTCAGGAAACGTTTCGCCACACGTGGCTTCATCACCAATACAAAAGGAAAAGGGGTAAGGGGAAGGAAATGAGGGAACATCCCTCAACCTGGAGTCGATTGTTCAGTCCATCAATCTTGTAGATTGATGGAGAACACATCGACTCCAGGGTTTAGGGGCTGATTACCTCATTCTCCTCCTCTCCTTACCCTTCCTCTTTGTATTGGACTATGAAGCCACGTGTGGGGAAACGTTTCCTGAATAAAGATTTCCATATGCTGCATAAGTGTCTTTTACACTGAACAATAAGTGAACAATATTTAGATAAATGGAGAGATGTTTTCACTGCATTGATGGATTTAGAAGAGGGAATGATAGGGTGGGTTAGGGGGCAATGTGGCAGATGTTGAAAGTGTATGGGAAAAGGTAGAATTTTCAAATGCTGTAAAGAGTTTTTTTGAGGAAGTGGGCCAGGTTAGGGGTGGGATAAAAAGTGATTACTTCCCGTAAAAAATATGCCCTTTAAAAGGGGTATATAATTCACGTGGTTGTTTTAAAAAACACACAGATGAAGTTGTAAAGAAGTAATCAGGGTTTGCAGAGAAGGGTGGGGTTAAAATTTTGGGGGAACAAAACAAAATGGGAGTTATCACTGTTACTTTTTGCTGATGATACTGAGCTTTTGGGAGAGTCTAAAGAGAAGCTGCAAAGGTTAGTGAACGAGTTTGGGAGGGTGTGTAAAGAAAGTTGAAAGCAAACACAGATAAGAGTAAGGTGATGAGGGTATCAAACGAGTTAGGTAAAGAAAAATTGGATATCACAATCGAGGCAGGAAGCAGTGGCGGCTCGTTAAAAAATAGAATGTGGGACTGCGTGACTGAAGCCTCATAGGACAGCATAATAAACATTAATAAAGTAATAATTTTTAAAATTAAATAAACTTAATAATGATAAGCGTTCACATATATGTACCCATAGAGGTTGTCACAGTCCTGCTGGTGGAGACGTGGCTAGCTGAGGTGATGTTACAACTACAGTATTTGAAAATAAAATCCGAGCATTGATTTTTTGATGTCGCAAAATGGTTTATAACTTTTCTATTAAAAGTTTTCATTTCTGTCATTATGTTTTCAATCAATATCATTGCCAGAGCAGTCAATCTTTCATTTGCCACTGCACTGTGCAAAAAAGTTTTGATTCTTTTCAAGGTTGAAAAACATCTTTCTGCTTCTGCTGTTATCACTGGAGTCGTTATTAAAATTTTTAACAGCTTGACAGTTTCTGAAAATGTTGACTGCAGATGACTGTCATTTATCATCTCTAGCAAGTCAATAAGTTTTTACGATTTGCACAAATCTTCTCGCAAATACAGTACAGATAGTTCAGTTCTCACTTTATCTTTTTTGAGCATGGGATAGGCTGCAGCTACATGCTCAAGTGCATCACTAGGGAAGTTTACAGTATATGTTGAAAAATTACTCACTAGTAGTAACTGGCTAGCTTCCAAATGATCCATGAAGCTGAATCTCGTTCTACACTGCAATAAAATTACGTCACAAACCTCTTTTGCAGGGACTGCTTTATCTGTATTAAATTTTCTTCTCTTTTGTTCAGAAGGCACTGTGGAAGCATCACATTCATCTCTTAATTTCTGAACTGATGAGGCAAAAACTGTTAACCCTTTGAGGGTTGACAGGCCCTCTCCAAACTCATTCTCAGGGTCGGCCAAATTTAAAAAAAAAAAAAAATTATTTTTTCTTATGAAAAGATAGAGAATCTTTTCCCGATCATATTGACACCAAAAGTTTGAAATTTGATGGAAAACTTACGGAATTATGCTCTAGCGAAGTTAGCAGTCTCGACGATGTTTACTCATCGGCGATTTTGCCCACTTTGAGCCCTATTTTCGGCCAATTCCAGTGTACTAGTCGACAAAAATCATAACTATTTCTTTAGAACTCTATTTTTTCTATTGAATGAGTACAAGAAACCACCCATTTACTGATTTCAACTATCCAATACAGTGGTCAGAATTTAGCAACTTTGCCAATCTCACACAAATTTCAAAAGATGCCAATTTCCAAATAGGATCCAGAATAAACAAGAAAAACATTCCTGGCACTAAAATAACATTTCCTCTGTTCATTAATCACATCCCAAGGCCTCTCTTATATTTCTTTGGCTTTCCACTTTCAATTTTTATTCTTACAAAAAATAGAAGATTTACTGTTATGCAGACTGCTGCATTAGTGTAGAAATGGTATAAATAATATCAGCACACTTGTGAAAGAATATTAGACTCACCAGTTGACGTGTATTGGACGCTTGGCATGATTTGTTTACTTTTGAACTTTGGTAAAAATCGAACATTTCTGCTACTTTGAGCTTAATTTCAAGGTACTTTTCATTGTAAAACCAGTCAAAATCATCTCAATTTCTGTAATGTGTCTTCCATTCTATAAAATGAGACCAAGAAAACTAGAATACAACAATAAATATCATACGAAAGTACAGTGCAAAGTCGCTGTTTTATTCCAAAAACATGGTCAAAGTTTTTTTTTTCTCATTATGCACTGTGTGCTGCAGGATTTTTTTTATACTGTGCACACTGACCACATAGACCCGTTCTTTCATATGTATGCCTACCAGCTTTCTCCCACTAGATTTGAGGGCACTAGAATTTAGGCGTACTCTCAGTAGTACCAGTTACCAAGTAACCAGTTACCAGTAGATGACTCACTACCAACCGTCTGTGTGAATCACTGACTGTTATTCATGTTGCTGCTGACCATAGTATATTTTGAATGCCTTACCCGCTAGGCACTGGTGAGTCAGTCTAAGATAGGGAGCAGAGAGAGGCAGGTCAGCTGTTGGCGCTTCCCATACTTCCCGTTATATATTATACGTACAAACCAGCCTATATGAGTATTTTTACCCCATCCATCCACGTAATCGAACCCACATGACAAATTGGTGGCAGCGGTGGGATTGAACTCTTGGATAGTCAAGGTCCATCTGGCTAACCTTCCAGTAGGTTGTTTGTTCTGGAATAAAGGTATCAGTGGAGCATGATCTGTCAAGACATGAACAGAGTACTGATAAATAATGTCTCGGAAGTGCTTCAAAGACCATGCTATTGCTAAAGCTTCTTGCTCAGTTACTGTATAATTACGTTCAGCCTTCGTAAGGACTCGGCTAGCAAATGCAACTGCGTTGTACTTGCCAATAGAACTAGCATCAGTTGTCAGATAGAAGGGCTTAGAAAAATCTGGAAATTTCAAAATTGGAACAGATGTTAGCTTTTCTTTTAGAGTTTGAATGCTCTTTCTTGACGGAAGGTCCAAACAAAAGGAGCATCTTTCTTAAGCAACTCAGTTAGAGGAGCAGCTATGGAAGAACAATTGGCAATGAATGATCTATAAAAACCTGCTAAGCCCACAAAGGATCTTACGGCATCAGCAGTTTTGGGAGTTAGAAAATTTAGTACTGCAGTTACTTTACTTTGGTCAGTCGTAACCCCTCTAGGAGTGACTATGTGACCAAGAAACTTAATTTCTGATCTGAAAAATTGACATTTAGACAGTTTGATCTTTAAATTGGCTTCTTCAAGCTTACCAAGTACTACATCAAGTCTTTTCAAGTGTGTATCCACGTCTTTAGACATGACGATTACGTCATCTAAGTACACCATAAGTGCATTACCTATGAGACCTCTAAAGATATTAGTCATGAGCCTTGAGAACGTGATGGGGAGGATCGTAATCCAAACACCATACGGAGGAAGTGATAATGACCTGTAGGAGTGGAGAATGCAGTTAGCTCTTGGCTGTCCTCGTGAAGAGGGACTTGCCAAAACCCTTGTAACAAGTCCAGGGTTGAAAAGACTTTGTTATCTCCAATGTTACGTAAAAGATCACCCAGTACAGGAAGTGGGAAGCAATCTGGAATAGTTTTCGCATTTAACTTCCTAAAGTCAATCACTGGGCGCCAAGTACCATCCTTCTTAGGTACTAGGATCAAGGGCACATTCCAAGGTGAATTGCTAGGTGCAATAACTCCATCATCAAGCATTTGATTGATCAATTCTTCTGCAACAGCAACTTGTGAATGAAGCATTCTGTACGCAGGTATATAGATAGGTCTAGTACCAGGTTCAAGTGGAATACGATGGGACAATAAGTTCGTTATACCCATCTTCTCACCTGGTAAGGCAATGGCTTTACGACGTTTGTTCAACAGTCAACAAACGCTTGACCTCGTCTGGGAAGTCAGAGTTGCTGAGCTCTCAGTAGTACCAGTTACCAGTAACCAGTTACCAGTAGATGACTCACTACCAACCATCTGTGTGAATCACTAACTGTTATTCATGTTGCTGCTGACCATAGCATATTTTGAATGCCTTACCTGCTAGGCACTGGTGAGTCAGTCTAAGACAGGGAGCAGAGAGAGGCAGGTCGGCTGTTGGCGCTTCCCATACTTCCCATTATATATTATACGTACAAACCAGCCTACGTGAGTATTTTTACCCCATCCATGTAATCGAACCCACATGACAGTACTAGTACGTCAAAAGCCCTGGGTCGTAAGCCGTACTAGTACGGCCGAAACCCTCAAAGGGTTAAAGAGCCATTAGCCTTAACTGCATTAATATTTCTAGACTGAAGCTAAGAAAACATGATGTCAACGTGAGGCAATTGGGTGTGTGCTGCATCGAATGCAGCTCCTCGCTGCCAGATGCAACGCCAGTAATGCCTATACTATCGTACTGCATCAAACTCCTATTTTTAATAATTTCTTTTTCTCATTTCAAAAAAAAAAAAAAAAAATCGCTTGTAAATACAGTGGACCCCCAACATTCGATATTAATCCGTTCCTGAGAGCCATTGAATGTCGAAAATATCGAAAGTTGAATTAATTTTCCCCATAAGAAATAATGGAAATCAAATTAATCCGTGCTAGACACCCAAAATTATGAAAAAAAAAATTTTACCACATGAAATATTAAGTTTAATGCAATAGAATAATTACAATAACAATAGATTAATGACAATAGAATAATTGACACTTACCTTTAATGAAGATCTGGTGATGATTGATGGGATGGGAGGAGGGGAGAGTGTGGATGGTGTTAGTGTTTAGAAGGGGAAACCCCTTCCATTAGGACTTGAACTGGCAGCCTCACCATGCCTTACCACACTGTGTATGCCACTACGATTCTTAAATCTTTCAAATCAACCTTTGCTGGCCTTAAATTAACTCACATTACCACAAGTTGCAGGCAATTTCTTTACCAAATCATCATGCACTCCGACACACGCACTCCACTTTCGTACTTTGCAATTATCTCTTTCTTCATTTCAATAGTCATTAGCACCTTCTTTCTTGAAGGGTTGCCACTAGAAACTTTCTTGGGGCCCATGGTGACTTATTTTGCAGAAACAAGCACCAAAAACAGTGATAATATGGAATGTACTGAATGTATCCTTAGATGCGCGCACACTGGCTGGCTTGTAAACACTGGCACACACGGGGCAGTTCAGGCCACACGTGGACACGTCTCGTATGAATTGTATCGAATGTTGGGTTTTCCATCAAATGCCAAGGCGAAATTTTTGCGTTAAAATGCATCGAATGTCGGATTTATCGAATGTCGGGGGTCCACTGTACATTGAAAACAACATACAACTGATTTTTCCTGTAATATATTTGTCAGTTGAAAATTATTTTAACCTAAGTTTAATGAAGTCATACATCTAGCAGTGAGCATCTGGGGGAACTGCAGCTCTGCAGCTCCTATGGACAAGCCACCACTGGGAGGGAGTATGGAAGATTGTTCGTATATTTGGGAGTAGATTTGTCAGCAGATGTAAGTAATAAGTTTTTTCAGGTATACACAAATACAGTTACACAGATTATCAAATATAGCAGTATATGTGTAGAGAACCTAGGATAACCTAAAAAAGTCAGACAAAGTGACTTATTTCTACTTGGGTCCATTTAATACTTTATTATTATACTATAAAGGAGATAATATCTTATTATTATACTGTAAAGGAGATATACTAGGAATAATGTAAAATGAGTTATTTATATTTACATGTGTTAGCTAAAAAAAAAAAATAAAAAATCATTCTCCTCCCTTACTGTCACTACATTCATCTGGTACCTTTTGGCTCTCTTCTTGAACTGACTCATGCCATTGCATTGAGGTGTTTGTGGAGGCAAAAAACGTTATCCATGGAGGCAAAGAAGGGAATGTACAAGAATATAATGGTACCAACATTCTTATATGGGTGTGAAGCATGGGTTGTGAATGCTGCAGCGAGGAGGAGGCTGGAGGCAGTAGAGATGTTGTGTGTGAGGGCAATGTGTGGCATAAATATTATGCAGAGAATTCGTAGTGCGGAAACTAGGAGGTGTGGAGTTATAAAAAGTATTATTCAGAGGACTGAAAAGGGGTTATTGAGGTGGTTTGGTCATTTAGAGAGGATGGATCAAAACAGAATGACTTGGAGGGTGTATAAATCTGTAATGGAGGGGAGAAGGGGTAGGGGTCATCCTAGGAAAAGATGGAGGGAGGGTAAAAGAGGTTTTGTGTGCAAGGGACCTGGATATGCAGCAGGCATGTATGAGTGTATTAGATAGGAGTGAATGGAGACAAATGGTTTTTGGGACCTGACGAGCTGTTGGAGTGTAAGCAGGGTAATATTTTGTGAAGGGATTCAGGGAAACTGGTTAGCTGAACTTGAGTCTTGGAGGTGGGAAGTGCAATGCCTGCACTTTAAAGGAGGGGTTTGGGATATTGGCTGTTTGGAGTGACATCTATACTGTCATATCTGGGCACCTCTGCAAAGACAGTGATTGCGTGTGAATGATGGTGAAAGCGTTGAATGACGGTGAAGGTGTTTCTTTCTTTTTTGGGTCACCCTGCTTCAGTGGAAGATGGCCGGTGTGTTGGAAAAAAAAAAAAAGTATATTTAACACATTTAACAATTATGCATGCTTAAACATGATTAGAAAATACATACATATGCAGCTGTACTCTAGACCTACCTTTAGTCTAACATTTGATAATACATGAAGAAATGTTGTACGATGATTATTCCACTTGAGTGATAAAATTTCCTCGGTCATTGCTGGCTATTCTACAGGAGAAAGAAGCATAGTAAGGTATGAGTTATTGTACCTACATATAAAGCTAATTTAATACATTATTATCTTCACATCCTTACAGTGATAAGTTTACATTTTTACCATCTTAAATTCACAACACTGCACCAAATGTATATTAAAGAACACTGAAACATGCTAATATAAGCTTAAGTTGCTCCCTACTAAGTTCTTGACAGTGGTTGAAGAGTTTGTAGCTACAGTATATAAAACTGACTGTTTCTCACTGTCAATGTATCCTAGACAGTGAGACAGTCAGTTTAAATACAGCTACAAATTCTTTTGCTACTGTCAGGGATTTCATAAGAAGCAAACAAACTGACAACACAATCACCAGTGTCGGAGTTTATGTTATACCCTGTGGAAGGTGTGAAAAGAAGTATGTGGGCAAAACGGCAAGATCTCTGGAAGTAAGAGTATGTGAACAGTGAAATGCCTGCAACTACAATGATCAAAATAATGCCTGTGTCCGGCACAGGAGCAAGCAGGGCTAGCTCATGAAATTTAGAGAAGCCAAGTTAGGAGGAGGTGCGGGATTACCAAAACTGTTGTCCAGAGGGCTGAGGAAGGGTTGTTGAGGTGGTTCGGACATGTAGAGAGAATGGAGCGAAACAGAATGACTTCAAGAGTGTATCAGTCTGTAGTGGAAGGAAGGCGGGGTAGGGGCCGGCCTAGGAAAGGTTGGAGGGAGGGGGCAAAGGAGGTTTTGTGTGCGAGGGGCTTGGACTTCTAGCAGGCATGCGTGAGCGTGTTTGATAGGAGTGAATGGAGACAAATGGTTTTTAATACTTGACGTGCTGTTGGAGTGTGAGCAAAGTAAAATTTATGAAGGGATTCAGGGAAACCGGCAGGCCGGACTCGAGTCCTGGAGATGGGAAGTACAGTGCCTGCGCTCTGAAGGAGGGGTGTTAATGTTGCAGTTTAAAAACTGTAGTGTAAAGCACCCTTCAGGCAAGACAGTGATGGAGTGAATGATGGTGAAAGTTTTTCTTTTTCGGGCCACCCTGCCTTGGTGGGAATTGGCCAGTGTGTTAATAAAATAATAATAATAAGTTAATTGTAAATGAAAATGGCCTATACTGTCAAATGTGTTAAGAGGTCACCTTGATAGCAGTCACTTGCAATTTCTCACAGAAATCTGGCAGTTATAGTATTTCCTAGTCTTTGCAAACTAACTACTACCCAATCTGGATATGACCATAACCAGCAATATTAAGCCTGCTGCATCCTTGGGTAGGGATAGGACCTGCCTAGAATTAAATGACACTAGCTGCACCAACGAGCACTGCAGAAGGGCTACTGGCCTCACATATTTGTATGACCTATTTTTAAAGATCACCCAATGTTACCACTACTATGATATATTAAGAAGAACACGAGATAATTCTACTTTACCTTTACAAATGAACAAAACATTAATCTTCAACACTCATATCAACAAACAAAACATTTAAATATAAATAACACAAGTGAACCCTCAATTATCGTCCATAATCTGTTCCTAGAAGTGGGACTATTATCGAAATAGACGATTTTCGAATCAATTTTCCCCATGAGAAATAATGTAAATAGAATTAATCCGTTCTTGACACCCAGAAGTATTAAAACAAAAAAATTTTTTACGTGAAATATAGATGTAGTACATAAACAATACAATGGGACATGATGAATAAAACATTAACAGCATAACACTTACCTTTATTGGTGATTCTTCTTAGTGTATGGAAGACTGGAGGAGGAGAGAGATTGAATTACTGTCTGGAAGGAAAATCCCCTTCCATCAACACCTCAGGTACCAAGTGCTTTTCTGGGGTTACTTCTCTTCTCTGTTTCTTCATGCCACTAGGGCCAGCTTGAGAGTCACTGGAGTCCTGTCTCGCAAAAAACCTGTCCATAGAGCTCTGTTTCTGGCGTCTCTTTAAAACTTCCCTAAAATGGGCCAAGACTCTGTCACTGTACAAGTTGCCAATATGACTTGCAACATCCTTCTCAGGGTGATGTTTCTCCATAAATCTTTCCATCTTATCCCACATTTCAAAAATCTCCTTAATTTCTGAAGGCACCTTCTTCCATCTCTCTTCCTCCTCCTCTGCAGCAAGATTCCGAGCTGCAATCTGTTGCTCCTCCTGCTGAAGCTCTTGCAGCTCCTCAGTGGTTAGCTCTTCGTTGTGGTCCTCCACCAACTCTTCCGCATCCTCCAAACTCACATCCAACCCCATGGAACTCCCCAGTGCCACAATAGAGTTCACAACTGACATAGGCTCATCAGGGGCTGCCTCAAACCCTTCAAAATCCCTCTTGTGGACACAATCTGGCCACAATTTTCTCCAAGCAGAGTTCAAAGTCCTGGTAGTCACTCCCTCCCAAGCCTTACCTATAAGGCTTATGCAATGGAGAATACTGAAGTGTTCTTTCAAAAAATCTCTTAGGGTCAAGTGAGTGTCTGAGGTCACATTAAAGCACCTTTCAAACATTGCTTTGGTGCAGAGTTTTTTAAAGTTTGAAATGACCTGCTGGTCCATGGGCTGGAGGAGAGGAGTAGTATTCGGGGGCAAGAACTTTACTGTGATGAACCCAAACTCCTTCAGAATTAGGTCATCCAAGTTTGGAGGATGAGCAGGTGCATTGTCCATTACTAGGAGGCACTTGAGATCCAATTTCTTTTCCAGGAGGTAATTCACACTAGGGCCAAACACTTCATTGAACCACTCGATGAAAATGTCCCTCTTGACCCATGCCTTACTATTAGATCTCCAAAACACACACAATTTACTCTTCATAACATTGTTTTTCTTGAACACTCTGGGATTTTCAGAATGGTACACTAGTAAAGGCTTCACTCTGAAATCCCCACTAGCATTAGCACAGAACGTGAGTGTCAGCCTGTCTTTCATAGGCTTGTGTCCTGGCAGTGCCTTTTCTTCCTGAGTAATGTAGGTCCTCTTTGGCATTTTCTTCCAAAAGAGGCCTGTTTCGTCACAACTGAACACTTGTTCAGGTTTCAGTCTTTCAGCCTCTATGTACTCCTTGAATTCCTGCACATATTTTTCAGCCGCTTTTTGGTCCGAACTGGCAGCCTCACCATGCCTTATCACACTGTGTATGCCAGTATGCTTCTTAAATCTCTCAAACCAGCCTTTGCTGGCCTTAAATTCACTCACATCAGCATTAGTTGCAGGCAATTTCTTTACCAAATCGTCATGCAACTGCCTAGCCTTTTTACAAATGAGCAACGTCATAAGACTATCTCCTGCTAATTGTTTTTCGTTTATCCACACCAATAATAACTTCTCAACAGCTTCGAGTACTGGTGATCTCATTTTTGTCAGTATATTTACCTCCTTTTTCTTGGCTATGATGGAAGATATGGTTGTACGGGATTTGTACGCCACTTTCATATTGTTCAATGATGTTTTTCTTAAATTCAATCGTATTTCTCACCTTCTTTACCAAAGGCTTGGGACTAGGAGCTTTCTTTGGAGCCATGGTAGCTTATTTAGCACTTGCAAGCACTAAAATGAATGGAATATTATGAAATATTTCGTATGAACACGTGAGGGGACCATCGCTCACTGGTAAACAATGGCACACTGGCTGGGAAGGGAGGACAACGTGGCTCAGAGCCGTGAGTACACGTCCAGGACAAAAGACGATTAGCAAGTTAACAGACCATTTGCGAGCCAATGTTTAGATGAAATAACGGGACTATTTCTGAAATGGACGACTTTCAGGCTGGACGATTATTGAGGGACAACTGTATATTCTAAAATGCACAACTACATATCCACCTCTTAATAACCTTAGACTGTACTACTTGCTTATCAATGCATTTTACCCATAAGGGTCTCTACTGGGGATCAGAAATGTGAAACTATAATATAAAGCAAACTCTCAAATCTACAGTGCTAAAAATACATTTCCTTCATTGTACACTGTCTGTCTACAGAAAATATGTATTTTTACCCAAGTCATAATGATATTGCATTTCTAGACAATTGCAATAATTCACATGGACACAACACGTTAATTATATCTAACATACCTAATATATGAAGCAATTTATGCAGGTACTCAGGGCAAAAACAGGAGCCCAAAAAACAAAACAGCATCCCAGAAGCAGTAAAAGCTCATACAACGTTCATCGCTTTACTTTCAAAGACAGGGTGCCTAGGCTTTATATATCCAGCATGAGTTTATAAAATATTTTAACCATAACTAATTCATTCCCTTCATAAGTTTCTACCACATTATTAGTATTATTATTATTATTATAATAAGGGGGAAGCACTAAGCCTGTAGGGTTCAATCATGAATGAGAGAACCAAGTTTGATCCCAGGAAGGGGAAGGTATATCCAGGTCATTGGATCAAACACTATTCATCATCATCATCACTCTTCCTCCTGAAGGGAATCTCAACTGTATGGATACAGTAATGCAGTAAGAGAGAAAAGGACACAAGTTCATTCTCTTAGGGCAAATTTATCAAAAACATTTTGGTCCTGGGACCTTGATCACTTCAAAGACATGAGGTCCATTACTGAAATGTCTTCAGTAACAGCATCCTGAATAAACAAACTTGTGTCTTTTTTCCTGTAAAATATTGTCATTTACTGCCTTCTTACTACCAATGTGAAAATTAGGAAATTTTTATATGGATACATTTTGCTCACCAGGAGCTTTATTAATCCATATACTTACCTAAATATCTACATAACTAATTACTGCTATTTATTTTCATACAGTATTCAATGTTACACAACAACATCCAGCAACCTACTAAAAACATCTATTTCTATGAAAACTGATGTTTACGTCAATGAGTGCCTTACCAAAACAAGACAAAACCTTCTTTATCGGCTAAGAAAATTACGCTATGCCCAAAAAATCCACCAGTGCTTTGTGAGGGATGGAAAAATCGCAGTTAGGAAACAGCCCACTGGGAAGAGATACTTCATCTCTACAGAACATGACCTTAAAACATTCCTAAGTGAGGCTGGACTAATAGAATCAGAGTAAAGTGCAGATAATACCCATAGTCCACCGTTAGTGTTATATTGTCATAAATTTGTGCCCCCCTAAAATTCTAATACCCCAACTACTTTTGATTGTCATTGTTGTATTCAACGACCATTCTACCTCAGAGTCTTAATTTGTTTAATATCTACAGAATCTATCTCCTTTTTTACAACTTACCACATCACTGTTCTATCTTATTTTATTATAAACTAACCATAACCTGTCCTCAATAATTCTACCTCACTTTAAGAAATACTCAATTGCCCAATTTTATTCTAAAATCCCTATTATTGCCCAATTTTGCTTTAACCCTTTGAGGGTCCGTCCCGTAGATCTACGGCTTTACGTTCAGGGTCCAAACCGTAGATCTACGTCATGAGCTCAGCTCACTCTGATAAACTGCGAGTGGGCCTAGATATGAGAGAATACATCTATGTGGTATGTGTGCACCACATAAAACAGATTCTGCAGCACGCTGTGTGTAATGAGAGAAAAAAACTGAAATCATGATTTTTCGATTAAAACAGCAACTTTGCAGTGTTTTTTCGTATGTTTTTTATAGATCTATTTGCGATTTCTTGGTCTCATTTGATAGAATGGAAGACATATTACAGAAATAGAGATGATTTTGATTGGTTTTAGCACTGGAAATGGCTTGAAACTGAGCTCAAAGTAGCAGAAATGTTAAATTTTTGCTGATATTCAAGAGTAAACAAACGACCTCACACGTCTAATACACGCCAGCTGGTGGGTCTAATATGCATTCACAAATATGGTGATGATATTTATACAATTATTACAGTATTGCATAACAGTAAATCTTCTATTTTTTGGTGTGAATAAAAATTCATTATGTGAATAAAAAATCAAAATGGAATTTATTTGTAAAGCCTCAAAACGTAACTAATGAACAGAGGAAATGTTAGTTTAGTTCCAGGAATACCTACATTGTTTATTCTGGACCCTATTTTGAAATTGGAATATTTTGAACTTTGTGTTAAATTGGCCAAATTAACAATCTCCAATCACTTTAATTTGTAGTTGAAACAGTTGACTTGGCGATTTCTTGTGCTCAATCGATAGAATAGAAGTAATACTAGTGAAATAGCTAAGAATTTGGTTGACTGGAATAATGTAATTGGCCTAAAATGGGAGTCGAAGTCGGCAAAATCGCCAATTCGTAAATATCGCTGACACATCAAAATTCGCGAGAGCATAATTTCGTCAATTTTCCATCAAATTTCGTACTTTTTGTTTTATTACCTTCACAAAAAGATTCTCTACCATTTCATAAGAAAAAATAACAAATTTTTTTTCTGAAAATTCTTGGACACTGGGGCACCACTTCAGATTTGGGCCTTGGACCCTGAAAGGGTTAAACTATATTGACCAAACTTATTGTAAACTTCTTTTATAGACCATTTTTATTCTATACTTTTTTAAACTAGTATTTTCAACTACAACTTTTATATTATCCTGTCTACCATCTTAATAGCATATTATAACCAAGTCATTGCCATTTTTATTTTTTATCATTTTTTTTCTTATTCTTTTGCTACCTTAACTTGTGTATTTTATCCTGTCAATTTAAATCTAGTTATACTCTAATTCTTGTAAACAAGTTATATAAGACCTTAGTGCAATTACAATTGAGAGTCTTGTGCCTTTTTTATATTATTAGATTAAACTCAGTTGTACTATAGCTCATTCTAGCTCAATACATAGTCAATACCAAATTCACTATATTAGACCATAGTGCAATTACTAGTGAGAGACTGGTGCTATTTTTAATTTGTATTTTTATATTATTAGATTAAACCTAGTTGTACTATAGCTCATTCTAGCTCAAAACATAGACTCCACAAAAGTCATTATATTAGACCTTAGTGCAATTGCAAGTGAGAGTCTTGTTCTATTTTTAATTTGTATTTTTATATTACTAGTTTATACCTAGTTGTACCTTAGTTCATTCCAGCACAACACATAGACAACATCAACTTCATTATGTGTATTAGTAACTATACTCTATATGACCAAAATACTCTAGCTATATACTTGTCCAAACTTACCACCACTACAGATATCAGTACTAGAACTCAACACACAACTCAGGATATAAATAACCATAATTTAAACCTAGAAGATGATTGATCACGTTGACCCTGATCTAAACCTCCATAATCTGACACCCAATCAAAACCTATTGGAAAGTAACTGCCTTTATTACACAGCATCACAAGCCAGCACTATCCTAAACAATGCTAAAAGTCTATCAGTACTTAACTACAACATCAGGTCCTTAAGCAAACACTATGATGACCTCCTGGCACTCCTTGAATCACTAAAGACACCCTACTGCATTATTCTTACTGAGACCTGGCTTAAGCAGGACACAATAGATATCTACCCTCTACCAGGATACACAGCAATTCACAACTGCAGACCAAACCAAGTTGGGGGTGGTACTGCAATCTATTACTCAAACCAATTATCTTGTATTAGCACCACTTGCTTTAGTGATGAATATGGGGAATACATTTTTGCTAATTTTACTGTAAAAAACCTTAAGACACCTATAACAATCGGTGCCATTTACCGGATACCTAAACAAAACATCCCAAATTTCAGTGAGAAATTAAAGTCACTAATAACAAACAGACAAATGAATAAGCACCACCTTCTCTTAGCTGGAGACTTCAACATCAACCTTGGCATACTAGATGATCAGCCTGTAACTGATTTCATCAACAATATGAACAACACACTTCTCATACCAACAATAACTAAACCAAACCAGCTCACTGAGACAAGTGCAACCATAAAAGACCACATATGGACCAATATACTAGCCCCCCTTAAATCAGGGATAATCACAGATAGCACTACAGACCACTACCCTACCTTCCTCCTGACAAACATTAGTAAACCACCACTTGAATACAACAAAGTCTCATTTAGACTCCATGACGAGGCCTCAATAAGGAAGTTCACAGCTGACCTAGAGACTGTTGACTGGCCTACAGAATTCTCCAAGGCCAATGGTATTGATGACTGGAGAGATATTTTTCTTAACAAATTACTTAGACTATACAACAAACATTGTCCTATAAAAACGAAACAGATCACAAACAAACGGCTTGGTTGCCCATGGCTAATCAGCACCATTCTGAAATCCATGACAAGAAACACCAATATGAAAAGCAATATAGACAGGGCTTAATACACAAAGATATTCTTAAACACTATTCATCAGTTCTCACCAAAGTAATAAAGAAAGCCAAACAACTATACTACTCCAGTAGATTCACAGACACTAGAGGAGATATAAAAAAGGACCTGGAAAACACTCTCAGATTCTAGGGACCACACAACTGAAAAAAAACCAAGAATATTGTCCTAACTAAACCTAATGAAACACCACTACATCCCAGTGACACAGCTAACAAGATAAACGACTTCTTCTCAACCATAGGATCTAATCTCGCCAATAAAATCCCACATACCAATGCCCATGCCGGGGACTACCTAGATGGGAATTTTCCAAATTCCTTCTATCTTGTACCAACTGAGCCCATGGAAGTCACCGAGATTATAAAGTCACTTAAAAATAACTCAGGGAATCTGTCTCATGTTCCACCATTACTGTACAAGCGAGTGGCCAATGTCCTTTCACATGCTATTTCATTACTTTTATAACAAGTCACTAGAAACTAGCACCTTCCCGAAACTACTCAAGATGGCAAGGGTTACACCAATACATAAAGGTGGTGACCCTACAGACTTAAACAACTATAGGCCAATATCAAACTTACTTTTGCTATCCAAAATCTTTGAGAAACTCGTGCACAGGAGACTATATTCATTTATAACGGCACAAAACATACTCAACCCCTGCCAATTTGGATTCAGGAAAAATAAAAGCACTAATGATGCAATCATAAAAATGCTAGATCTGCTTTACACAGCATTGGAAAATAAGGAATATCCACTAGGAATTTTTATTGACCTAAGAAAAGCTTTTGACACAGTAGACCATGGCATCCTACTCCACAAACTTGACCACTACGGTATAAGAGGCCATGCGCTTGCTTATTTCAAATCTTACCTTACTAATAGGTATCAGTATGTCACCATTAAAGACACAGCATCAACAACACGGCCACTTGATACTGGAGTTCCGCTGACGACACGACTTATGTCATTTCTCACCCTAATCTTGCCACCCTCAACACCATTGTTAACGAGGAGCTGATCAAAATATCGACTTGGATGACAGCCAATAAACTTACGCTTAACACTGACAAAACCTACTACAGTGGACCCCCGCATAACGATATTAATCCGTTCATGAGAGCTCATTGTTATGCGAAATTATGTTATGCGAATGAATTTTCCCCATAAGAAATAATGGAAATCAAATTAATCCATGCAAGACACCCAAAAGTATGAAAAAAAAAATTTTACCACATGAAATATACATTTTCCTACACACAAAGAGAAGGATACATGCACAATAGTAGAGTAGTACATGCACAATATATATTGTGCATGTACTACTCTACTAAATGAAGAATAAATGACACTTACCTTTATTGAAGATGCAGCAATGACATGAGACACTGTGTCCTGGGAGTGCCTTTTCCTCCTGAGTACTGTAGGTCCTGTTTGGCATTTTCTTCCAGAACAGGCCTTATCACACTGTGTATGCCACTACGATTCTTAAATCTCTCAAACCAACCTTTGCTGGCTTTAAATTCACCAATATGAGCACTAGTTCCAGGCGTTTTTCCCTGTTCACCTGGGTTAGTCGACTGGTGTGGGTTGCATCCTGGGAGACAAGATTAAGGACCCCAATGGAAATAAGTTAGACAGTCTTCGATGACACTGACTTTTTTGGGTTATCCTGGGTGGTTAACCCTCTGGGGTTAATTATTTCTTGGTATTCTCAATAAGCCACACCAACAACAGTGCTACAGCAGCAGCAGACGATGCTACAGCAGCAGCAGACGATGCTACAGCAGCAGCAGACGGTACTACAGCAGCAGCAGCAGCAGACGGTACTACAGCAGCAGCAGCAGCTGACAGTGGTACAGCAGCAGCAGCAGCAGCAGCTGATGGTGCTACAGCAGCAAGCAGCAGCTGACAGTGTACAGCAGCAGACCCAGCACTGAAGTGCTACAGCAGCAGCAGACGATGCTACGCAGCAGCAGATGTACACAGCAGCAGCAGCAGCAGCAGCTGAAGGTGGTACAGCAGAAAGCAGCAGCTGACAGTGCTACAGCAGCAGCAGCATCCAGCAGTTGGCCATGGTACCACAGAAATTTCGATAATATTTCTCACCCTTTTTTACCATAGGGTGGCACTAGAAGCTTTCTTGGGGCCCATGGTCACTTATTTTGCAGATAAAATCACCAAAAACACTGTAATAATAATGAAAAAGTTACGATTGTATGCTTGGATGTTACCGCGGAACTGGCTTGTAAACAATGCCACCTGCGGAAAAATGTTTAGGCTGGCTCAGGCCGCACATTAGATGCGTCTCGGACGAATAGGTTTAGCGGGTTTTAGCGTATGCGAGGCAAAATCTTAGGATAAAATGTATCGGGATGCAGATTTAACGTTATGTGATGCCAACGGTAGCGGGGTCCACTGTATATTATGTTTGGGAGCAGAGCAGGGGATGCACAAATTAACATTAAATCGACAACACTCTAATTACCAGACATAATGAGGGCAAATTCCTTGGCCTATACCTTTACAACAACCTGAATTTCAGCACCCATATCCAACACATAACCAAAAAAGCATCCAAAACGGTTGGGATCCTTTCCAAGATACGATTACTACGTGCCGCAAAATGCCCTACTCACACTATACCACTCACTTATTTATCCATACCTCACCTATGCTATTTGTGCTTGGGGATCAACTGCAGCAACACACCTAAAGCCAATAATAACCCAACAAAAAGCCGCAGTAAGAATAATCACTAAATCCCATCCCTGGCAACAGCCCCCCCCCCCACTCTTCATAGATCTAAACTTACTCCCTGTTCAGTACATCCACACTTACTACTGTGCAATCTACATCTACAGGACCTTAAACTCCAACATCAACCTTGACCTAAAATGCTTTCTTGATAGTTGTGACAGAACCCACAGGCATAACACCAGACACAAACATCTCTATGACATTCCCCGGGTCCGACTAAACCTTTACAAAAATTCAATGTATGTCAAAGGCCCTAAAATCTGGAACACCCTACCTGAGAACTCTAGAACTGCAGACACATTCATCACCTTCAAAACTACCATTAGAAAACATCTTATCTCCCTGATAAACCCCATCAACTAACTACACGAATACCACCTGGTGGTTCACACTTACACTCACTCACCCACCCATTTGACCATAAACAGAAATATTAATCTCAATCTTAAAATAATGAATCCTGTGATACTCCAATACTGAAACTATGTACTGTGCCAAAACAAAAGCATTCGCATTGCTAAACTCACAAACTAATATTTAGTCACTTAGCCATAATACCAACTTACCTCATAATTTGTAATATTTTAAAATTAAGAATTAAACTAAGTCTGCCCGAAATGCCTAGCCATGCTAGGTGTTCTAGTGGTACACTCTGTAATTATTATTTTACTACATGTAAACCACACAATAACCAAATTCTGTAAACTCAGCATTGTAATCCTTATAGAGAATAAACTTTGAATTTGAATTGAATTGAATTGAATTGAATTTAATGGACCTGGATAAACTACATGACTGATCAAATAAGTGACTTCAAGAATTCAACCCCATCAAATACAAGGTTATGAAAATTGTGAAGGAGAAAGAAGTAGATGTTCTGAGGACAAAGGTTGCATTAAAATTCCTCAAAATCATTTATAAACCTCCTTTACATAGGGCATTTTTGTAAATGTGATTTAGAAAGTATATCGAAAATTGAATAACACGTACTATGAAGGCCTGGCTTTGTGCTATTCAATTATGGATGTATTTTTTAATCGCATTTATGAAAATTTCACTATATAGAAACTTTATAATAGAGCTCTGTCTGACTTTTTTGGGTTATCCTAGGTTCTCTACACATATGCTGCTATGTATGATAATTCTATGTATCTGTATTTGTGTATACCTGAATAAACTTACTTACTTACTAGCTGACCTTGCACACTAAGTGCATGGTTCTCTTGTCAGTGTCCGTTATTAACAGTTGATTTCATTTGTTGTTGGGTGACTCAAAACAACAAAAGTTTACGTCGTTATATCGCCTTACCTGTCGGAGTTTGAGGAGAAAAAATTTACCAAATTAAGACGAAAAAATCGGGAACACTTAGAGAAGCCTCTTATTATAGTCTACTTGTTGTTGGGGGTTTATAGGGTCACCACAACTGTTGCCGTATTCTTTCTTTCTTAGTTGGGTTTGTCAGGGCAACTGACAGTATAAGCCGCACTGAGCCCAACTTCTCGATAGTACGAATATGAAAATGAAAATGTAAATGTTTATTTCCTTTCAAAGCTTACAATGTGTGGCTTACATATTACAAAATATTAATTACAAAGAAGGCCTCTAGCATGCCTAGGAATTTCGGGCAGACTAATCATAATTCTTACTCTATACTGACACAGGTTATGGAGCAGTACATTTTAATGTACCTTATTGCATACTGATATAAAAGTTAGGTAACTAAACTGAATAATTAGATTAATTATAATGAGGTAGTACAAAACATATAACAATATTACAATGAGTAAATTTAGTCACATAGGTTATTATACTGTCTGTCTCTGCATTCCTCAATAAGTGGACAATTAAGCACATAGTGTTCAAGACAGTGACCATATGCCAGACCACATAATTTGCATTTAGTTTGATCATCATCTGTGTGTCTGCCAAACTGCCAGAAGTAATTGTAACCAAGCCTAAGCCTGGCCACTATATCAGTCAGTCTGTTCACATTGCAAGTTGCTCCATAAACATACTTATATACGTTCATGTTATAATAGTGGGTTATAGATCTACTCAGACTTCTAACTGCATCCCTATAACAATCATTTTCATTATTTACTTCTCTCCTAATATTATTCCTAATGCTAGACACAGATATACCAAAGTTATATTCTACATTCTCCTTCTAGGTACACATTCTTGGCTAACATATCAACTTTATTATGAAGGAGTAATCGAATGTGTGATGGGATCAATTGTACATGATGATCCATACCCCCGGCCGGGATTGAACCCGCGGTCATAGAGTCTCAAAACTCCAGCCCGTCGCGTTAGCCACTAGACCAGCTAGCCACAATAAGATTCATCCAACTAGGTATATTTCTACACCATAGGAAAGTTAGCTGGAGATTCGTCTGTAAAAACTTGCATTTGTGGTCACAGAGGTGCCTGTGCTAACTTTCCTATGGTGTAGAAATATACCTAGTTGGATGAATCTTATTGTGGCTAGCTGGTCTAGTGGCTAACGCGACGGGCTGGAGTTTTGAGGTACATGATGATGATCAGGCTGTAACTGATTTCATCAACAATATCAACAACACACTTCTCATACCAACAATAACTAAACCAACCAGGCTGACTGAGACAAGTGCAATTATAATAGACCACATATGGACCAATATACTAGCCCCCCTTAAATCAGGGATGATCACAGACAGCACTACAAACCACTACCCATCCTTCCTCTTAACAAACATTAGTAAGCCACCACTCGAATACAACAAAGTTTGATTTAGGTTCCATGACGAGGCCTCAATATACTGTGCCAAAACAAAAGCATTCACATTGCTAAACTCATAAACTAGTATTTAGTCACTTAGCCATAATACCAACTTACCTCATAATTTGTAATATTTTACAATTAAGAATAAAACTAAGTATGCCCGAAATGCCTAGCCATGCTAAGCGTTCTAGTGGTACACTCTGTAATCACAATTTTACTACACGTAAACCAAACAATAACCAAATTTCTGTAAACTCAGCATTGTAATCCTTATAGAGAATAAACTTTGAATTTGAATTGAATTTGAATTTCACAGCAGACCTAGAGATGTTGACTGGCCTACAGAATTCTCCAATGCCAATGGTATTGACGACTGGACAGACATTTTTCTTAACAAAATACTTAGACTATACAACAAACATTGTCCCATAAAAACGAAACAGATCACGAATAAACGGCTTGGTTGCCCATGGCTAACCAGCACCATTCTGAATCCATTGATAAAAAACCCACCAACATGAAAAGCAATATAGACGGGGGCCTTAATACACAAAGATATCTTAAACACATTCATCAGTTCTCACCAAAGTAATAAAGAAAGCCAAACAACTGTACTACTCCAGCAGATTCACTGAAAATAAGAGGAGATATAAAAAAGACCTGAAAAACACTCCCAGTTCTGGGGACCCACAAACTGAAAAAAAAACAAAAATTATTGTCCTAACTAAACCTCACGAAACACCACTGCATCCCACTGATACAAACACAGGATCTAATCTCGCCAGTAAAAACCCAGGTACCAATGCCCGGGCGGGACTATCTAGATGGGAATTTTTCCCCAAAAACCTTCTAAACTTGTACCAACTGAGCCCACGGAAGTCACCGCGATCATAAAGTCACTCAAAAATAACTGGGGGAATCTGTCTCACGTCCCACCATTTTTGTAAAAAGCGAGGGGCCCATGTCCTTTCGCTTTTTTTAACTTTTTAAAAATTATTTTTAACAAGTCCCTAAAAACTAGCACTTTCCCGACACTACTAAAGCAGCAAGGGTTACACCAAACAAAAAGGTGGTGACCCTACAGATGTAAAAACTAAAGCCAATATCAAATTTAAATATGGAAAATTTTCTGGGGTGTTTACCGGGATGTACCCCCCAACATTATATACATCCCAAAAAATTTTCTTTTGGGAGAAAATAAATATTTTTTTACGTATCCCCCCTGGTCGCACCAAGTGGTCCCCTGACCTCACAATCTTATCCAATCTATCCGAGCCCCATATGGATTGGGTAGCACCCAAGTACGGTGCACTGTTTAAATTTGGGGGACTGTATAGATTATATTATTTTAGCTGAAGAAGGGGAGGGGGGGGATCCCACCGGGATCCCATCCATAAAGGGGAAACATTTAACTTTTTCCCCACCCCCTTTCCAGTTGTTTTTTGGTGGCCCACTTGATGTATTTGGATAAACCAAAACCCTATTAATTAAAACCCATAACACAACGGGCCCGCATATGTTTTTTATAATAAAAGGGGTTTTACTTAACTGGGGGTGATTGATACTCCTTTTTTCCCTTCCATTCCCTTCTCAGTTTCGATGTCCTGCTAAAACCACAGGGTTTTCTCTTTCCCGGGGCCGGACGGGGACCCGTGGGTTTTTGCCCCGGTTTAGAAGTGTGATTCCATAAATCCCTTACCCCCCGGTACGGGGAGTCACAGTTCACTGGGAGAAAACGCTTTTTTTTCACATCCCGCTTTCCCCTTAACTCATGTTTTTAAACACTGATTCCCTTCCCTTTCCCCAAGACGATTTAACTTTCTCAAAACTTTTATAAAAATTTAAAGGGTCACTCCTTTAAAGATCTGAGGCCGATGAGCGAGGAAAAACCCCGGGTCCCCCGGGCAAAACCCCCGGGCCCTTTGCCCCTGCCCCGGGTTTCCTACTCTTATCCAAAATTTTACCCCTTTTAAACCCGTGGCCCCCTTTAAATTCACTTTCCCTCCTCCCCCACCAAAAAAACATTTACGACACTTTTTTATTTTTGAAATGGGCCCTATATTAATCCTTAGGCCGCCGTGAATCCCAAATTTTCGGGGTTCCAGTTTTCCAGTTTCCTCACCACATTAAAAAAACAATCCCCTCAACCCCCCCCCCCAATCCGGCAGGGCGAAAAGGGAACTCTTGGTTCTACTCTTTTTTTTCAAATATTTTTTTTTGCCCCCCATATAGACACTTTTTTAAACCCACCTATTAGGCACTATATTTTGGGAAAAAATTAAAAAAATTTTCCCCACACGGGGCCGGGCGGAGGTCTTTGCTAGACGACTTACAAAATTGGGGGTTTTCCCAATTTTTCCCATTTTCCCAAGGGGCCCCCCCTTTTTTATTAAACCCCTCAAAATGGACTAATTATTTTTCCATTCTCTCAGGGGCATAAGCCTATCTCCTTTTGGTTTTAATTTAGGGGGGCATACTGGTTTTAAGGGACTTTAACAAAAACAATCTCTCTCAGTACCCCAAAGTCACCCCAGCACATTACTGCATACAGGCACCAACTCCTTGGCCATCTTATTTACGATCCCTAAAAATGGACTAATTATGTTCCATTCCTCAGGGCAAAAGCCTATGTTTCCCTGGTTTAAATTTTTTTTGGGGCTTTACGGGAATTTTTTGAGACTTTAAACTAAAAAGGGTCTCTCTCAGTAATCCCAAGCCCAGTCCCAACAGTTGACTTCACCCCCGGGAAAAATTGTTCCACTTTAAGATTTTCCCCAAATTTTCTTCGCCAGTGGACCACCGTGCATTTAAAGGTGTGAAATTTATCGTCGCCTAAAGTAAGAACAATTTATTATTTAATGTTTATAATTTTCATTATAAGCAGTCAAAAATTTTTGGTGCCCTTCCCTCATTTCCCCGAGCTGGGCCCTTAATGCCAAAACGCCATCCTATAATTGTAGGTTTTTTCTGGAGGGCAACTTCCCCTAGTCGCCCCCAGAAATGGTCCAGATTCACTTTAACACCTTTTCAGGTTTTGTTCCTGAGAAAAGGAATCATTTGGACTTTCCTCTTTTACATAATCCCTATGCTGTCCAGCCCCCCAAAAATTAAAACTGGTTAAACATCATTCTGGGATAGGGAAACTTTTTATTTGGGTTTCCTTTTTCATGGGAAGACACCGTGACCGTATTCACATTTCCCTTTTGCCTTATTACTAGGGGGGTTTGTCTCCCATTTTAATTACTTTCCCGGGCCCAGTTTTGAGGAGAGTAAAGCAAATGGTTTGGATTTATCCCCTTTTATCCGAATTTTTACACCCAACACCGGAAGGCTACCCGCTAGGCCATCTTTATTGCCATTAGCTTAAACCCTTTTAAACATCAGTCCCTTTTGGGTTTCGGGGTTTTTAAAACCTTTCTTTTATTGTCCCCCAATTATTATAAGAATCACATACAACCCTGCACATAATGTTGGTGCTTTCCCTTGTTCCCTTGATAAAAACTTTTAAATTTTGGGTATGAAAATCCTTTACTTAAAGTTTGGGCTAACATCTGAAAAATTCTGTCAAGTTCTTTAAATTTTTTTCCCCTTTTTAAAATATCCCATAAAATTACAGGCATTACAAATTTTTTAGTGAAATGAGTACCTGGCAGAAGAGGCCCCTTTTTTCCCTTGCCTGCCCTCTTTTAAACTGGGTTACACTACGAGGTTTCTTATTCCTCTTTCCTTGGGTGTAGGAACCCCTATTACGATTTCCCGACTTTAAAATTTGCCTATTTAAAATCTTAAAATTTGATTATTACCACTGGGGGTTAGTTTTTTCCCTTTTGAGAATTTACGATACTTCAGAGTCATTATGTGTTAAAAATCCTTTGAACTGTTTTGGGTGACTGGTCGCAAAAGGACAATTTTTTCCTTTCCGACCAAATCTATTTCCTCCCGATCTACTATTGAGGTTTTGGCAAAACAAAAATTTGCATTTAAAAGGTTTTATCCCAAATGTTTTGGCTTACAAACCCCTTTTAAATTTTTTCAAAAGCCTTACTTTTACAAAAACAGTTTTTCTTCCCAAATTTGTAATTGATTAATTAAAAAATTCATTTCCATTCCAACTGCACAATTCTCTAGCAATCTCTTTCCCAGTCTTTAAAACCAAAAATTTTTACCAATCAAATCTACTCTCTAAAGCCTAAAATAAAACTTTTTAATTTATTAGGGTTCACGGGGTTTTTTGATTCAAATAAATCAAATGCCTTCGTCAATGGCTTTTTTAAAAGCCGAAAAGAAAGCTTTTTATTACTCCCAAAATTCATGGACTTGCAGCCACATTAAAATCCATTAGATCCAAATCATTTTGAGAATTATTTAAACATGATTTTACAACTTTAAATAGGCGCCTTTAAGAGTTTAAATTTTTGCAAATTTACTCTTGTATAAATTTCCCAGCCCACCCGTGCTAGCAATTAATTGGGTAATTGTTTATCCCTCACACGATCGAATTAAAAATCGTGCCCCCCAAAACCCACCCCTTCCCTTCAAAACGTCACTTAATTTTTTAAGTAATTTTTCAATTAATTTTTTCACTGATTGCATCCGGTTTTTCCCAAGGCCCCCCCGGGGGATTTTTGGAAAAATTTTTTTAGGGGGCTTACCCTTTTTGTACCTCAAAATTATATACATCCCCTTTTAAACTCAAAAAGGGGGGACAAACCCTTTTTGTTTACCGTAGTCACCCCGTGTAAAAACATGTGAGAAAATTAACCCCCCCCCCGGTCGCCCAAGGGGGGTCCCCCCGACCCCACCAAAAACTTAAACCATATCTATCCGAGACCCGAAAGGATTGGGGGAGCACCCACAAGTACGGTGTTAAATAATTAATTGTGGACTGTATAGATTTTATTAGTTTAGTGAAGGAAGGGGGGGGGGAGGTTACACCCCGGATTTCACCATCAAGGGAAAAATTTATAATTTAAACCCCCCACTTACCAGATGTTTTTTCTGGTGGGCCTTTTATGTGTTGGATCACTCATAACCTTTTAATTTTAAAAAAACACAAAAAAGGGCCCGGGGATAAATTTTTTTAAATAGAAGGGTTTCTAAAATGTGGGGGATTATACTCCCCTTTTTTTTTCCATTCCCACCCCAGTTTTTGATTGCCTGCTCCCCCGAACGGTTCTCATTCTTGGGAGGGGCGAGGTATCCGTCGGTTTGTCCCCGGGTTTGAAGTCGGGATTCCCTAAATCCCCCATTATCCCCCCACAGAGTACACGTTCACTCGGAGGGAGGCGCCTATTTCACATCCCGCATTCTTTAACTCAAGTTATTATCACTGATTAACCTTTTCCCTTCAAAGAGAAATTTTAAAGTCTCATAACTATTATACAAAATTTGAGGTTTACTCCATTAAGATCTGGGCCCATGAGGGGAGGTTTTAAAACAAGGGATGTCCCCCGGGGACCACCCTGCCCTGCACCTGCCCAACCCCCCCACTCTTTTCACACATTTTACCCCCTCTATTACCGGGGCCCGGTTTAAAACACGTTCCCCCCCTCATCATCACCCCGGAACAGTTACGACACTTCTTTTAAAGAAATGAGGGCCCATAATTTAAACCTTAGGCCGTCGTGAATGCCAATTTTGTGGGTTTCCCTGCTTTTCCCCAGCTTCCTCACCCCTTCCCCAAAAAAAACCGGGCCCCACCCCCCGACCCTCCCCGCATGCGCAAAGGAACTCTTGGTTCTACTTTATTTTTTAAAAAATTTTTGACCCATATAACACATTAAAACCCTATTAGGATTATTTTTTCGAAAATTAAAAAAATTTTCCACACTTACCTTTGCTTCCAAAAAATTCGGAAACCGTGCACGGGAGACTGTATTCTTTTTATAACGGCAAAAAAATACTAAAACCCCCTGCCAATTTTGGATTCAGGAAAAATAAAACACTAATATGCAATTAAAAAAAATGCTAGCCCTCTTTACACAGCCGGGAAAATAAGGAAATCCGCTAGGAAGTTTATTGACCTAAGAAAACTTTTTGACACATTGACCAGGGCTTACCCCCAAAACTTGACCACTAGGTATAAGAGGCCATGCACTTGCATTTTTCAAGCCCTACCTTTCAAATAGGTACATATGTCCCCATTAAAGCCAGCATCAAAAACACCCCATTTGATACTGGATTCCGCAGGGAATGTCCTTGGGCCCCCTGCTCTTCCTCTTTTACATAAATGATTTTTCCCAAACAAATCCCAACATTAAAACCCCATTCCTTGCTGCACACGATTATGTCATCTCCCACCCAAAAACTTCCCACCCTCAACACCATTGTTAACGAGGAGGCCAAAATATCGCTTGGATGACAGCCAATAAACTTACATTTAAACCTGCCCAAAACCCCCCAATTATTTTGGGTACAAGCAGGTGTTGCGCAACCTAACTAAAGGGCGACAACCAAATTGCCAGACTAATGAGGGAAAATTTCCCTTGGGCCTATACTCGACAAAAAAATTAAATTTCACACCCATATCCAACAATAAAAAAAAAAGTATCCAAAACGGTGGGGATCCTCTCCAAATACGAACTACGTCCCACAAACCCCCTTTCTCACACTATAATTCACTTATATATCCATACCTACCTATGCATCTGTGCTTGGGGGTTCAACCCCAGCAACACCCTAAACCCAAATAATAACCCAACAAAAAGCTCAAAAGAATAAACCAAAAATCCCACCCCGGGAAACCCCCCCCCACCTTCATAGATCTAAACTTACCCCCTTTTCAAACATCCCCCTTAGTGCAGTCATATCTAAGACCTTAAAAATTCCCAATTTTAACCTGACTTAAAACGTTTCTTGAAGTTGTGACGGGATCCACGGGCTAAACCAGACACAAACATCCATAAATTTCCCCCGGGTTTTGACTAAATTTTTAACAAAAATTCAATGTTTTTAAAAGGGGCCTAAAATCTGAACACCTACCTGAAAACTCTAAAACGCAGACACACTCATTACTTCAAAACTAAGTTAAAAAAATTTTATCCCCTGATACACCCCGACAACTAATACAGATAACCCCCTGGGGTTCCAATTACACTCACTCATCCACTTTTTTTAAAAAAAAAGAAATACTAATCTTAAACTTAAAATAAGAATCCCAACTGGCAAAGTTTGCCCCATTACCCAATATAACACTTTGTATTGTGCAAAACAAAGCATTCACATTGCTAAACTCACAAATTTTGATGTAGTCACCTAGCCCTTTAAAACCAAACTGAAGGGTTTAAATTTTAAAAATTAATCTAAGTCTGCCCGAAAAACCTAGCCATGCTAGGGGTCCTAAATTGGCCCCTCTGTAATTACATTTTTAAAAATTAAACCCCCAATATCCAAATCCTGTAAACCCCAACGTAACCCTTAAAGAAAAACTTTATTTTTTTTGATTTGATTTGTCCGGATTTTTGAATTATTTTTGGTTTTAATGAGCATGTTTTGGATCATTTATGGGCAAGAGCCTTCAATGATAATGAATCGTAATGATGATAGAGTCAAGCCAGTGTCAAAAGCTAGGTAAATTACACCCTTGGACTCCAAATAATTTAGTTTGCATAAGATGCCCATTGTTAAGTCTTTTGCCTAGTTCAACAAGTTTAAACGTTCTTAATAGGGAGGGGCAAAAAGAGCGATGCACCCCTGCCAGAAGACTCCTGTTTGATCCATCATGTAAAAATTGTAAACTTATTATACCAGCTAGCGAAAAATTTTTTCTTGAGTATTGCTTTAAAAAAGTGTTTTAAGGGGGGGATTACTGCAATGAGCTTGGGAGGGTATGGGTTATTAAATGACACATCTTCCAGGGAGGGTGAAATGCCTTTTTGTCAGTTTTCGCAATCATTTAGATCTATATGCTTTTATTTTCAGACATTTAGAAAGTTTCTTGTGACAGAGTCTGCCACGAAATCGAAGACAGGTTGATTCGTTTCTAACATTATAAGCCCGAGAAAAGTTTTTAATCCAATAATCTTATCACTGATACAGAAATACCAAGCTCCCTTTCCCCAATTACGAGCCTTTTAATTTGGGACAGCCAAGAAAAATTCTGAGACTTTATTTGCATTAAAATCCCAAAGGGGCAGAGAACTTCTCTAACTAATACACTGGGGCAGCATAACAATTAAGGACCCAACATAGGCTATGTCGTCTTCCACTTCTCCATTCACCAAATTGGGGTTTTTAGCCAGGACAGCTTTTAGAGCATTTTTCCATCTTTGCATTTCTTTTTTGTTGTGATATATGGGTTTATTTAAAAGGGGACTCTCAAAAATATCTGTAAGTTTTAACGTAGCTAAAGTTTTCCCCCCCAATAGATGGGTGGGGAGTCGTTTCTTTTTAATATCTTTGTTTTAGAGAAGTTATAGGGCCAGTCATTACAAATTGCTACAAATTCTTGGAAAAAGGACCCAACCTTTTTTATACTTTTTTTTTTTTTTTTATGTTTAGATATGGGTGTGGGTTTAGGTTGTGCAAAATGCAGGCCCAGGGTTTGCCCCATTTGTTTTGCAAAAAGAGTGTTATCAATTTAAAATGTTTGCTGGGCAACACCTGTTCTCTCCCAAAAATAATATAAAAGGTTTTGTCAATATTAAGGGTAATTTTATTAACAGTCATTCGGGTCGATTTTTTTACTGCTTTTCGTTAAAAAAGGTGTGAATGAGCAGAGGGGGTGAGAGATGACATAAGTGTGTCATAAGGGGAAAAGAACGGGGGCCAAGGCCCTTTCCCCTGGCACCCCCTTTATCATTTGGTCTTGTTGATGAGGTCGTGTTTTTAATAAGACGAATTGTTTCCTGTTAGTAACTAGGTTTTGAAATAGTGGTGAGTGTCCCCTTACACTTAATGATCAAGTTGTGGAGTAGATGCTGTACACTGCATCAAAAGCTTTCCTTAGGTCGAAAAAGAGCCCAAATGGATATTCTTTGTTTCATGCTATGTAAAGCTTCTAGCTTTTTTACAATTGCTTCGCTTGTGCTTTTGCTTTTCCGAAACCAAAATTTGGGAGGGTGAGGATGTTTCGCGTTGTTATAAAGGGAAAAAATCTCTTGTGCAGAGTTTTCGAGGGTTTTTGGATACAACCGGGAAGTTTGATATTGCCTCAGTTCATAAAAACATAAAAAGGGAGGATCACGCAGCAGGCCTTTGGCCCATATAGGCAGGTCCTTTTCAAACCATACCCCCAAACAAAATTTACCCCAAATAATTTTCTGCTACCCAAGAAATAAGCTCTGTAACTCTATCCATTCTTTGCTAGTTCCACCAAATCCGCCCCTCTCACTCATAATTTATCCAACCTCAATTTTAAATACCCCCAAATCCTGCCTCAATAACCCAATAGGAACTTTCCATCACAAATACCCATTTCCAACCAATACTTTCCTATGTCCTTTTAAAACTAAACTTGTTAAATTTAAATCCATTACTGGGGTTCTCTCTTGAGATTTAAATGTTATTTAATCTTAGGGGCACCATTTTTTTAAATAAAATGGTAGAATACCGACAAAATGAAAGTAAAAGGCACGTGCAACAAAATGAATTAAATTTTGGAACGTTTCGCTCTCCCGGAGCTTTTTTCAAGCCATTACAAAAATACATGGGAAAAGAGGGTTTATAAAGGGTCAAGGGGAGGTGAATACTATGAGGTACCATTTCGTGTTTATAGGGAAGTGGTTGAAAAAGCAATTAATTCGTACATGAGTAAAAGGTATAAAAGTATTTCTTTTATGTTTTTATTTTTATGTTACCCAAAATAGCTTTTATTCCTTTTACCATGACGATTAAATTTGTTTTGCACTACCACTATACCACTATAACATCAAAATGGTACCTCACTGTATTCCCTCACTCTGACCTTTATATACCCTCTGTGTCCTGTATTGTTTGTACGGTTTTGTAAAGCTCCGGGAGAGCGAAACGTTGCCACAAAAATGTCACATTAGTTGCACGGCCTTTTATTTTTACAGGGTCACCGTGTTGTGTTTGGTGTAACCTTGCTTTTTTGATTATCGGGAAAGTAAGTTTCTTTTTTTTTTTGGGGGGACGTGTACTTATCGTGAAGACCTTTTTGTGCACTCTTTTAACGAATTGAAGCAAGATCCCCTCCATCGACAACTTTACCAACACTTAAGGAAGAATTGAGGGCAAAGTGGAGATTGGGCACTGACGAGGAAAACAAAAAGTTGTAGTAGTCCCTTTTTTAGTCCCCCCAGGTCAAGAAAGGAAAATGGTCAGTGGTGGACAGCAGGGAAAGAATTACGATCAAAAAGAAATGGGAAGGGAAAACGATGAAGAAGAAAGGAAATGCCGGGAAACTGTTTTTTAAAAAATCTAATCCTTCTCAGTCAAACCCGAAAGGGGGATCACTACTGGGAAAGTCCACGAACACACCAAAAGGGAAGGGAAAGAAATTGTTTTTGTTGGGGGTCCCAGTTAGGTATATGGATAGGGCGTTTTACTTGAAGGACAGGAGTAGGAGACAGAGGGTTTGCTTTCCTAGGGCTGGGATGGAGGATATTGTTAGCCGTCTGGATGACATCATGAGAGGTAATGGGAGCAATCCTATTATCTGTCTCAGTGCTGGAGGCAACGATGTTGGCAGACATAGGAGTGAAGACCTGATTAGCAGGTATAGGTCAGCAATAGAAATAATTAAGAGGAAGGGTGGGAACCCTGTCATATGACAGTTTTCTGAACACTATACATGCTGCTCAAAGAACGTTTATCCCATATAAAGAAATTAGATCAAATAGAAATGACCCAAAATGGATGAATAATAGGCTCAAATATCTACTAGGGCATAAGAAAGGAATTTATAGGTGTATCAAAAGAGGTGAGGGTCATCTTATGAATCAGTATATTGACATTAAGAGGGACATTAAAAAGGGGGTAAGAAAAGCTAAAAGGGACTATGAAATTAAAGTTGCTAGGGATTCTAAAACTAACCCAAAAAGTTTTTTCCAGGTCTATAGAACAAAAGTTAGAGATAAGATAGGCCCCCTTAAAAATAACTATGGGCATCTTACTGACAAAGAGAATGAAATGTGCTCGATTTTAAATAATTATTTTCTCTCGGTTTTTACACAGGAAGACACTAACAATATATTCCAGTAATTAATTTTTATAGTGGGCTAGAAGAAGATAAATTATGTAACATCACAGTCACTAGTGAAATGGTTGTGAAGCAGATAGACAGACTGAAGCAAAATAAGTCGCCGGAGTGGTGACGTGTACTTAGCTCTGTGAAGACCTGTTTGTGTGCTCTCTACGAATTGAAGCAAGATGCCCTCCATCGAGCAACTTTACCAACAGCTTAAGGAAGAATTGAGGATGGCGAAGATGGAGATTCGGCGACTGACCGAGGAAAACAAGAAGATTAGTAGTCCTCCTGTTTTGAGTCCTCAGGTCAAGAAAGGAAACTGGTCAGTGGCTGGACAGCAGGGAACGAAGTTGGCGATCAAGAAGACGAATGGAAAGGTAGAAACGATGAAGAAGAAAGAGACTGCCATGGAAACTGTTTTGGAAACATCTAATACATTCTCAGTGCTACCCGACGAATGTGAGTCGACTACTGGGAACGTCACGACGAACGACACCAAGGAAGGTAAGAATATTGTTGTTGTTGGGGATAGCCAAGTTAGGTATATGGATAGGGCATTCTGCTTGAAGGACAGGAGTAGGAGACAGAGGGTTGCTTTCCTGGGGCTGGGATGGAGGATATTGTTAGCCATCTGGATGACATCATGGGAGGCAATGGGAGCAATCCTATTATCTGTCTCAGAGCTGGAGGCAACGATGTTGGCAGACATAGGAGTGAAGACCTGATTAGCAGGTATAGGTCAGCAATAGAAATAATTAGGAGGAAGGGTGGGGACCCTGTCATATGTGGTATTTTGCCAAGGAGAGGAGTTGGAAATGAATGATTGTCCAGTGCACACGAAAATCACTCACTACGAAAGCAAAAGACTTGGCAGACGATGCACCATCCCCCCAATGAAAAGCAGGGGTGTCACTAGCACGTTAAGAGACCATACAATAAGTGTCAGGGGACCGAGACTGTTCAACTGCCTCCCAGCACACATAAGGGGGATTACCAACAGACCCCTGGCAGTCTTCAAGCTGGCACTGGACAAGCACCTAAAGGCAGTTCCTGATCAGCCGGGCTGTGGCTCGTACGTTGGTTTGCGTGCAGCCAGCAGCAACAGCCTGGTTGATCAGGCGCTGATCCACCAGGAGGCCTGGTCACAGACCGGGCCGCGGGGGCGTTGACCCCCGAAACTCTCTCCAGAGCAAACTCTCTCCAGAGCAGTGCAATTGGTGTCAATTGCTGGCTGGACAAATACTGTAAGGAAAATGCGGTAACATTCATTAACAACTGGGACCTCTTTTCTATGGCAGAAATGACATGTATGCCAGGGATGAGGTTCACTTATCTATGTCTAGGGTGGGAGCACTGGCAACTGCAGTGGAGGGAGCTGTTAGGACTTTAAACTAGGAATAGTTAGTGGTATGGGTTTTGGCAGGAAAACAGTGAAGTCCCAGTGTAGTAATATTATGAGTTCTAGGGGAATAGTAATAAGCAGAACGAGGTAGATATTGAAAAGCCAGTGACACTAAGTGATAAGGACAGTAATAGGTTTAGTAGAAAACAGAAATGAGCAGGAAGGGTAAAAAGAAAGGAGTCTTTCAATGTTTATTATGCTAATAGCCGTAGTGCTAGGGAAAAAGATGGACGAGTTGAGATTAGTTGCTAGTCCAGGTAACATTGATGTATTTGCCTTAACTGAGACGTGGTTTAATTCAAAAAGTCGGGACATGCCCGCGGAATATCACATTCAGGGTTTTAAAAATTTTTCCAAGTAGATAAAGTATCGGGAAGGGGGGGGTGGGGTGGCATTGTATGTCCGAGAACCTTGAAAATGTTGCATAAAACGGGTATTAAGTCTGAAGTAACACATACAGAGTCTGTTTGGATAGAATTTTCAGAGGGGCATGAAAAATTGATTTTAGGGGTGATATACCATCCCCAAACTTAGATAGGGACCAAGGGGGACTACTATGGAGGAAAATTGTTAAGGCCACAAGGCACGATAAAGTAGTAATTCTAGGGGACTTAACTTTAGTCCATATTGATTGGAATTTCTTGACTGGGAATTTAGAAAACACACGACTTCTTAGAAGTAGTTCAGGATTGTTTTTTGAAGCAGTTTGTGAGAGAACCTACAAGGGGAAATAACCCTGCTTGACTTAGTTCTGGCAAACAATGAATCCCTTGTTAATAAATTTTGAAATTTCAGAGGAAAATGGGTGCTAGCGACCACAAATCAATTACATTTAGCATTGAATGGAAGTACGATAGTAGCAATAACTCAGTAACAGTCCCAATTTTCGCTTAGCAATACGATGGCTTTGGGAAAACTTATCAAACTGGGGGCTTTTTTGTTTTGGGGGGGAAAATTTGGGGAAATTTTCCCCCTTTTTAAAATTTTTTTTTTGGGTTTTTTTAAAACCCCTTTTAAAAGGGTGGGGTTTGGGGAAAAAAAAAAAGGGGGGGAAGGGAAAAAAAAGGGGGGTTTTTCCCCCAAAAAAACCCCCGGGAAAAAAAAAAAAAAAAAATTTGGGAAAAAAAAATTTGGGATAAAAAAAAAAAATTTAAAAAAAAAGGGGAAAAAAAGGGAAAAGAAAAAATTTTTTTAAAAAAGGGGTTTAGGGTTTTAAAAAAAAGGGGGGGGGGGAAAAAAAAAAGGGGAAAAACAAAAATTTTAAAAAAAAAAAAAAAAAAAAAAAAAATTTTTTTTTAAAAAAAAATTTAAAAAAACCCCCTTCAAACAAAAAGGGTTTTTTCCCAAAAAAAATTTTTTTTTTTTTAAAAAAAAAACCCCAAAAAAAGGGAAAAAAAAAAATTTTTTTTTAAAAAACAAAAAAATTAAAAAATTTTAAAAAAAAGGAAAAAAAAAGGGGGGGGGGGGGGAAACTTTTTTTCCCCGGGGGGCCCAAAATTAAAAGGCCCCCCCCAAAGCAAAAAAGGGTTTGGGAAAAAAGGGGAAAAAAAAAGGGGGGGGAAAAAAAAAGGGCCCCAAAAATTTTTCCCCCAAAAGGGGCCCCCAAAAAAAAAGGGGGGGGGAACAAAAGGGGGGGAAAAAAAAAAAGGAAAAAAGGGAAAAAAATTTGGGCCCTTTAAATTTTTGGCCCCCCAAAATTTGGGGGAACGGGCCCCCCGGGAAGGAAAAAAAAGGGGGGAAAAAAAATTTTTTTTTTGGGGTTTCCCAAAAAAAGGGGGGGGTTTTTTGGGGGGGTGGGGAAAGGGTTTTTTTGGGGGGGGGTTTTTAAACCCAAACCAAGGGGGGGGGAAAAAAAATTTTTTTTGGGGGGGGAAATTTTTGGGAAAAAAAAGGGGGGGGGTTTGGGGGGTAAAATTTTTTTTTTGGGGAAAGGGGGGGGGAAATTTTTTTTTGGGAAAAAAAAAAATTTTTTTTTTGGGGAAAAGGCGGGCCCCCAAAAAAAAAAAAAGGGGGCCCCCCCAAAAACGGGCCCTTTTTAAAAAAGGGGGGGGGGGGGGGTTTTTTTTGGGGGGGGGGAAAAGGTTTTAAAAAAAGGGGTTTTTTGGGGGGGGAAAAAAAATTTTAAGGGGGGAAAAAAAAAAAAAAACCCCCCGGGGGAAAAAAAAAACCCG
>NC_069406.1:54124569-54179569 GCF_026875155.1 Cherax quadricarinatus | reverse complement strand
GAGCTAGAGTTCGTCACGGCCACGCTAGCTGGAGATTCGTCTGTAAAAACTTGCATTTGTGGTCACAGTGGTGCCTGTGCTAACCTTCCTATGGTGTAGAAATATACCTAGTTGGACGAATCTTATTGTGGCTAGCTGGTCTAGTGGCTAACGCGACGGGCTGGAGTTTTGAGACTCTCTGACCGCGGGTTCAATCCCGGCCGGGGTATGGTTTGGAGAAGATAATAACTAGAACAGAGTATACTACAGACTCTGGCCATACAATAGAGCAGAAAAATAATGTAAGGGACCTGGGAGTAGTAATGTCTGAGGATCTCACTTTCAAGGATCACAACAGTGCCACGATCGCACGTGCAAAGAAAATGATAGGATGGATAATGAGAACATTCAAAACGAGAGATGCCAAGCCAATGATGATCCTTTTCAAATCACTTGTTCTCTCTAGGCTGGAATACTGCTGTACATTAACATCTCCATTCAAAGCAGGTGAAATTGGAAATCTAGAGTGTACAGAGAACCTTTACTGCACGTATAAGTTCTGTCAAGCACCTTAACTACTGGGAATGCTTGGAAGCACTTGACTTGTACTCGTTGGAACGAAGGAGGGAGAGATATATCATAATCTACACTTGGAAAATCTTGGAAGGAATGGTCCCAGATCTGCACACAGAAATCACTCCCTATGAAAGTAAAAGACTGGGCAGGCGATGCAAAATGCCCCCAATAAAAAGTAGGGGCGCCATTGGTACACTAAGGGAAAACACCATAAGTGTCCGGGGCCCAAGACTGTTCAACAGCCTCCCATCAAGCATTAGGGGAATTGCCAATAAACCCCTGGCTGCCTTCAAGAGAGAGCTGGACAGATACCTAAAGTCAGTGCCAGATCAGCCGGGCTGTGGATCGTACGTTGGACTGCGTGCGGCCAGCAGTAACAGCCTAGTTGATCAGGCCCTGATCCATCGGGAGGCCTGGTCATGGACCGGGCCGCGGGGGTGTTGATCCCCGGAATAACCTCCAGGTAACCCAACAAAAAGCTGGTGTATGGATGATGACCAGCCCCTGTGCTAGACAACACATCCCACCACTTTTCAAAAGCCTGAACTTTTTTATTCATTTTATTTATTTATTATTAATTTGGACATGATACATAATGTACAAAGAAATACAGTGGTTAAGTGTAACATGCCAAAAGCCCCTTGTATGCAGAGCATTATGGGCAGGCTTAAAATTAACTTAAGATTAACTAAGCAATGATATATTCAGTGGTAAAAATTATAATAAACAAATAAAAATTAAGCACAAATGAGTATTTCAAAGACAGGTTACATGGTCATTTACTGAGTTGCTGTGCATTCAGTAGAATGCACAGCAATGTAATTAAATGTAATTAAAAAAACAAAGTTTGATAGGGTCACAGGTTAAACATTTATGAGATACAGTTATTCAGTATTTATTTAGTTGTGGGTGAGTAAGTGATTTTTAAGAAGAGAGTTGAATTTATAAACAGTGTTTCTTTTATATTCACAGGTAATGAATTCCAGATTTTTGGCTCTTTTATGTGCATTGAGTTTTTGCATGGTGAGATGGACACGAGGAACATCTAAGAGTGATCTGTGCCTTGTGTTATGTCATGTGTTCTGTTGAGGTTGGTAAGGAGAAGTTTGAGGGGAGGGTTTATGTCAGAGTTAAGTGTTCTATGTATGTAGTAGGTGCAGTAATAAGTATGGATGTTTTGTATTGTGAATAGGTTTAGAGTTTTGAATATTGGTGGAGTGTGCTGCCTGTAGTGGGAATTTATCATTCTGATTGCAGCCTTTTGTTGGGTAGTTAATGGTCTGAGATGGTTTATTGTTGTTGAGCCCCATACACAAATTCCATAGGTGAGATAGGAGTAAATGAGTGATATAGGGCCAGGAGGGCTGACTGTGGAACATAGTACCGTATCTTCGGTAGTGTGCCTATGGTCTTGGAAATTTGTTGTACATGTGTTTGAAATTTGAGTCTATTATCAAGGTGGATTCCTAAGAATTTTTCCTCTGTGAGCTTTGTGATAGGTGATCCGTTTATCATTATGTTAAGAGGAACATCTGTAGCTCTGTTTCCAAACTGAATGGAGTAGGTTTTGTCAATGTTGAGAGTAAGTTTGTTAGTCATCATCCAGGTAGATATTTTCTGTAATTCGGTATTTACAGTATTGGCTAGCATGACTGGGCTTGGGTGAGAGAAGACGTATGTAGTGTCATTTGCAAATAGTGTGGGTTTGAGTAGTTGCGATGAATTTGGTAGGTTGTTTATGTAAACGAGAAAGAGAAGAGGGCCAAGGATACTTCCCTGTGGGACACCAACTGTAATTGGCTGTGTGGAAGAGTTTGATCCATTTGTGTACACATATTGGCTTCTGTTGCTGAGGTATGACTTTAGGTAGTTGAGGGAGTGCCCTCTTATACCATAGTGCGACAATTTTATGTGGAGCAAATCATGGTAAGCTGTATCAAAAGCTTTATGTAAATCAATGAAGATCCCCAGTGGGACTTCTTTTTTCTCTAGTGCAGTGTATATTTGTTCTAGCATGTGTATAATAGCATCATTCATATTTTTATTAGGCCTGAACCCAAACTGATAGGGGTTGAGTATGTTGTGGGAGATGAGGTAGGAATAGATTCGCTTATGAATTATTTTTTCGAAGATTTTAGAGAGAGGGTGCAAGTTGGATATTGGCCTATAGTTATTCAAGTCTGTTTGGTCTCCTCCTTTATGTATCGGGGTGACCCTCGCTATTTTGAGAACTGTAGGGAAGGTAGAGGATTCGATGGATTTGTTAAAGAGTGTTGCAATGATTGGTGACAGCACCTGCGATGCTTTTTTGTATATAAAGGGTGGTAAGGTATTTAAATCTCCTGTCTTGTGTTTTAGTGTGTTGATAATAAGGGAGACTTCTGTTGGGTTAGTCGGAGCTAGGAACAGTGTGTTCGGGTAGTTGCCAGTGAGGTAGTCATTGGATGGGGTATTTGAGCTTCGGATTTTATTGGCTAGGTTTTTTCTTATAGTGGGGAAGAAATCATTGAGTCTGCTGTTTCAGTTGGTGGGAGTCGGGGTTCATCTGGTTTTGTTAGTTCAGTTGCCCTATTTCCTGATATCTTTTTTGTTCCTAGAATTTCTGATAGGGTTTTCCAGGTCTTTTTGATATCACCTTTTAAGTTGGATAATCTGTTCTCATAATACAATTTTTTAGCCCTTCTTATCAGGCTGGTTAGGATTGACGAGTAATATTTTGTTTGGTCTCTAGTTATGTGACCCATTCTGTACTGTTTTTCATATAGGTGCTTTGTATTTATGGATTTGAGGATGCTGGGTGTTAGCCAGGGACTGTTCAGTCTCTTAGCTGTCATCTGTTTAGTTTTTTAGGGCAGTGCTTGTTATAGAGGTATTGGGTCTTTTTTAGAAAATTATTAATACATTCATCAATATCTGTATAGATTTCTAGCTCAGTGTGCCAGTCATTGTTTGTCATTGCTGTTGTGAAGTTATTAATTATGTATTAGGATGAATCTGCCCAAAATGCCCCGGCATGATAGTGGCTTTCTTTGTTCTTAACTAATCAAAATTATAAATACATGTACAATTGAACCCTTTGCAAAGAAAAAATTTCATCTTTATTTTTTTAAAGGGAGGAGGCATTAGGGTAAGACAAAAGCAACTATTGGAGGATCAGGGGCTATGAGAGAAAGGCATTGGGGTCAAATGTATGGGTATTTTTAAGAAGGTATGTTAGAGTGTTCAAAAAATTTGGGGTTCGGAAAGTGGGGCAGGAGGGAAAAAGAGTGTTTGGGTGCAATGTATGTAAAGAAGTATAAGGGGAAAAAAAGAATGAGATTTTTACAAAGTAGAAGTGATGAAAAGAGGGAAAGTATTGGAGAAAAAAAAGAGGGGTTTAAAGAGAGGTAAAAAAGGGGAACAAAGGAGACGGGGTGAGATTTTATCAACAAATTTTGTTAAAAATAAGAAAAAGTTGGGGGGAATTAATAAATTGGGAAGCCTAGGGAACAAAGGATTTGACGTTAAAAAAAGGAGAAGAGTTTTTAAATGGAGAATAGGGTATGGGAAGATGGAGGAATATGTTGAGGAATTGTTAAATGTTGATGAAGATAGGGAAGCTGTAATTTCATGTATATGGCAAGGAGGAATAACATCTTATAGGAGTGAGGAAGAGCCATTGTGAGTGTTGGGGAAGTTTGTGAGGCAGTAGGTAGAATGAAAGGTGGTAAGGCAACTGGAATTGATGGGATAAAGACAGAAATGTTAAAAGTAGGTGGGGATATAGTTTTGGAGTGGTTTGTGCTTTTATTTAACAAATATATGGAAGAGGGTAAGGTACCTAGGGATTGGCAGAGTGTGTGCAAAGTTGTATTGTATAAAGGCAAAGGGGACAAAAGAGAGTGCAAAAATTATAGGGGAATAAGTGTGTTGAGTATACCTGGTAAAGTGTATGGTAGAGATATTATTGAAAGAATTAAGAGTAAGACAGAGAGTAGGATAGCAGATGAGCAAGGAGGCTTTAGGAAAGGTAGGGGGTGTGTAGACCAAGCATTTAGTGAAACATATAGGTGAACAGTATCTGATGTAGACTATCACATCAGAGACTAGAGTGCCACATGAGAGACCGTTAAAGAAAGTGGCAGCTCTTGGCATTGGGGGAAAAGTGTGTCGTGGATTGAGTCATGGCTCACCAATAGGAAACAGAGTGTGTGCATAAATGGGGTTAAATCTGAGTGGGGATCTGTAACAAGTGGCATTCCACAGAGATCAGTTTTAGGCCCACTGTTGTTTATAATACATGTGTATACATAAATGACCTTGATGAGGGAATTACTAGTAACTTAAGCAGATTTGCTGCTGACATGAAGATAGGTAGGATAATCGATTCAGACGTAGATGTCACGGAACTTCAGGAGGATTTAGACAAACTCAATTCGTGGTCAGAAAAGTGGCAGATGCAGTTCAGTGTAGATAAATGCAAAGTTCTAAAGCTCAGGAATGTTCATAAACCTAACACCTACCAGTTTAATAATGTTGAACTTAGCCACACAGAATGCGAAAAGGACTTGGGGGTTATGGTAAGCAGCAACCTTAAACCAAGACAGCAATGCCTAAGCATACGTAATAAGAGAAATACATTACAGGGATTTATATCAAGAAGTGTAAGCAACAGAAGTCCAGCAGTTATACTACAGCTTTATACATCATTAGTAAGGCCTCACCTAGATTAGGTGGCTCAGTTCTGGTCTCCATTTTACAGAATTGATATAAATTTGTTAGAAAACATTCAGCGATGAATGACAAAGTTAATACATAGAATTAGAAATCTTCCATATGAAGAGAGATTGAAGTCCCTTAAATTACATTCATGTGTAAGACAAAGAATGAGGGGGAGACATGATCAAAGTGTAAGTTGTAATTGGAAGATGGGTATTTACAAAGGGGGATATAAATAAGGTCTTGAGGATATCTCTCCAAGAGAGAACCTGCAATAATGGATTCAAATTAGACAAGTTTAGATTTAGAAAGGATATAGGAAAGTATTGGTTTGGAAATAGGGTACTTGATGAGTGGAACAGTCTGCCTAGTAGGGTTATTGAGGCTAAAACCTTGGGTAGTTTCAAATTTAGGTTGGATAAATACATGAGTGAGAAGGGTTGGATTTGAGTGGGACTTGCACATGAGTAAATAGAATTATCAAAGTTTACTTCTTGAGTAGCATTGAAAATTGGGTTGGGCAAATATTCTGTTAGTGGGATGGATTGTGAAGGACCTGCCTGGTATAGGCCAACAGGTATGCTGCAGTGTTCCTCCTTTCATATGTTATGTTCTTAAGTTCTTAAAGAGGTTTTTGTGGCATTTATGGATTTGGAAAAGGCATATGACAGGGTGGATAGGGGAGCAATGTGGAAGATATTGCAGATGTATGGAATAGGAGGTAGGTTGCTGAAATAGTGAAGAGTTTTTATGAGGATAGTGAGGCTCAGGTTAGAGTATGTAGGAGAGGGAAATTATTTCCCAGTAAAAGTAGGCTTTAGACAAGGATGTGTGATGTCACCATGGTTGTTCAGTATATTTATAGATGGGGTTGTAAGAGAAGTGTATGCTCGGGTGTTGGCAAGAGGTGTGGGGTTAAAAGATAAAGAATCTAACACAAAGTGGGAGTTGTCACAGTTGCTCTTTGCTGATGACACTGTGCTTTTGGGAGATTTTGAAGAGAAGTTGCAGTGGTTGGTGGATGAGTTTGGTAGGGCATGTATAAGAAGAAAATTAAAAGTGAATATAGGAAAGAGTAGGTGATGAGGATAACAAAAAAATTAGGTAATGAAAGATTGGATATCAGACTGGAGGGAGAGAGTATGGAGGAGGTGAATGTATTCAGATATTTAGGAGTGGACGTATCAGCAGATGGGTCTGTGAAAGATGAGGTGAATCATAGAATTGACGAGGGGAAAAAGGTGAGTGGTGCACTGAGGAGTCTGTGGAGACAAAGAACTTTGTCCATGGAAGCAGAGAGGAATGTATGAGAGTATAGTTATACCAATGCTCTTATATAGGTGTGAAGCATCAGTGATGAATGTTGCAACAAGGAGAAGGCTTGAGGCACTGGAGGTGTCATATCTGAGGGCAATGTGTGGTGTGACTATAGTGCAGAGAATTCGTAGTTTGGAAATTAGGAGGAGGTGCAGGATTACCAAAACTATTATCCATAGGGCTGAGGAGGGGTTGTTGAGGTGGTTTGTACATGTAGAGAGCATGGAACAAAATAGAATGACTTTGAGAGTGTATACATCTGTAGTGGAGGGAAGGTGGGGTATGGGTTGGCTTAGGAAAGGTTGGAGGGAGGGGGTAAAGGAGGTGTTTTGTGTGTGAGGAGCTTGGACTTCCAGCAAAAATGCTTGAGCGTGTTTGATAGGAGTGAATGGAGACAAATGGTTTTTAGGACTTGACGGGCTGTTGGAATGTGACCAAGGTAACATTTATGGAGGGATTCAGGGAAACCGACATGCTGGACTTGAATCCTGAAGATGAGAAGTATAGTGTCTGCACTCTGAAGGAGGGGTATTAATGTTGCAGATTTATAATGGTAGTGTAAGTGTGCCTCTGCCAAGACAGTGATGGAGTGAATGATGAAAGTTTTTCTTTTTCGGGCCACCCTGCCTTGATGGGAGATGGCCGATGTGTGGAAATTAGGAGAAGGTGTGGAGTTTATAAACGTATTAGTCAGAGGGCTGAAGAGGGGTTGTTAAAAACTTTGAATGAACATCATGTCTCTTTAATTGTAGCTGTTTGAAAGATATTTCCATCTTTCACCCCACAGCAGTATCAGAAAATTAAGCTTCTCCTAGCTTATAATAATATTTTTTTTAAATTGCTATACTCCAGCACATCTTCATACTTCGAAGAACATTATTATTATAGTGGCTGGGAAATGGGAGGCAATCACATTTGATTCAGAGGGAAGGAAGTATAGATAAAATTCCCTGAATCAAGAGCCCCTCACTGTATCACCATATTTCAAATATTTGCTAGCCATGATGTCAAAGACTCCCGTATGACTGCGCACGTGACATAAGGCTAGACAGGATCAAGTCAGTGCAATTATCCTGAGGCCAGTAAGACGTGGATGGAAGGCTGGGCTTCACCACGTATTTACCTAGTATATCACTCTGTATAACAGCCTACAGTGTGTTTGTCACCATCACCCCATCTAAGAAGAACCTAACAAATGGTGGTCAGTGGTGAGCATGTAAATTTCCTATTTATGTTGAAGTGGAGTAAATATTCAGCAAGATGGTGGACATCTTGTGCACAGTGTCTAGACTTTCCCTATGGAAGCAGCCTACACACTCACCAGATTTTTGCATATCTCTACAGTGCTCCCTAGTATGTACTACTTGCAGAACTTAACATAAAGCCATCTCCATATGTTAAGTCATGTCAATATTTTAACTCTTTCAGGGTCTGTGCCATAGTTCTATGGCTTTGAGTTGTGGGTCCGTAGAACTACGCCAAAATTCTAGCGGCCTCAAATTTAGCTGGAGAAGGCTGGCAAGCCTACATCTAAGAGAATGGGTCTGAGTGGTCATTGTGCGCACTGTAGAAAAAATCTGGACACCCGCATGGCATTGTGGGAACACCGCCAAGGTGGCTTTGTTCACCATGCCTGGTGGCAAGGAAGCTCTCACTCCCTGGGCAAATTCTGATTCTCCTCTTCCCAACTTATAGTTCTAAGACTGATGGAAGTGGATCTGAAGAGAAATTCTATGGCTCTATGCCATATCATACAATGGTATCATATGGTACAATGGTATCATATAGTGTAATGTACAATATGGTACATTGTACCTTAACCCTTTGACTGTTTTGGTCGCATATATACATCTTATGAGCCACCGTTTTTGACATATATATATACAGTGGAGCCCCCGAGTTTCGGGATTAATCCGTTCCAGAGAGCCTGCCAAAAGTCGAAATTTACGAAACTCGAAACCATTTTCCCCCTAAGAAATAATGGAAGTAAAATTAATCCGTTCCAGACACCCAAAAATATTAAAATAATTTTTTTTTTTCAAATTAAATAAAGATTTACATACTGAAAACAATCAGAAATCAAGTACATGCATATAAAAAATAATAATAACATTACACTTACCTTTACTGAAGACTTCTGGGTGGGTGGAAGATGGGAGAGGATAGGAGGAAAGTGTACACTATTGTTTGGAAGGAGAATCTCCTTCCATTAGGACTTCAGGTAGCAAGTCCTTTTCTGGGGTTACTTCCCTTCTTCTTTTAATGCCACTGGGAACAACTTGAGTCACTGGACCCCTGTCACACAAAATATCTGTCCAGAGAGGTCTGTTTCTGGCATTTCTTTATGATTTGCCTGAAGTGGGACAAGGTTTTGTCACTGAACATGTTGCAGATATGGCTTGTTTCAGCTTGGTCAGGGTGATATCTTTCAACACAACTGCAACTCATTCCACTTTGAACACATGTCCTTAATCACCGAAGAAGGTACCTCCTTCATTCTCTTTTCCTCCTCCTCTGAAGCAAGTTCCTCAGCTGTGGTCTGATGCTGTTCCAGTTGAAGCTCTCGCAATTCGTCAGTGGTTAGCTCTTCCCTGTGGTCCTCCACCAACTCTTCTACAGCCCCGTCACTCACCTCCAACCCCATGGACTTGCCCAATGCCACAACACCTTCCACAACAGGCAGAGGGTCGGCAGGGTCAGGGTCTGCCTCAAACCCTTCAAAATCCCTCTGGATTGTGTTCTTCGCTTTCCTTACCAAAGGGCTTGCACTAGCTTTCCTTGGGCTCATGGTGACTTATTTAGCAGTTGCAATCACAAAAAACAATGGATGATTATGTATGAACCCGCGGGGTGATGATCACGTGTTGGTAAACAATGGCACACTGAGCATGAATGGCATGGGAGACTGGCTTTGTGTGCATGGTGACGGGCAGACAGGTACCGGACGGTCGCCGAATCACAAGTCTAATCATGAAACTCGAGGCCAAAGTTTGCCGAAAGTCAAATTTCACAAAAGTCGATGCTGCTGAAACTTTTCTCGATTGTAATGACACCAAAAGAATGAAATTTGATAGAAAACTGATGGAATTACGTTCTCGCGAAGTTAGCGACCTCGGCGATATTTACGAATCGACGATTTCGCCCACTTTGAGCCCTATTTTTGGCTAATTCCATTGTTCCAGTTGACCAAACCCACAGCTATTTCTTTAGAACTCCATTTTTTTCTATCGATTGAGTACAAGAAACTGCCCATTTACCGATTTCAACTACTCAATAACGTGGTCAGAAATTTGCAATTTGGCCAATTTCATGAAAATTAAAAAACATGACAATTTCAAAATAAGGTTCAGAATGAACAATGCAGACATTCCTGACTCTAAAATAACATTTTCTTTGTTCATCAGTCAGGTCTCCAGGCCCCTCTGATATTACTCTTGCTTTCTATTTTGAATTTTTATTCCAACAAAAAATAGAAGATTTACTGTTATGCAGACTACTGCAATACTGTAATAATTGTATAAATAACATCAACCCATTCATGACTGCATATTAGTATGGCTAGTTGGACATTTATTGGACAATGACATCATTTGTTTACTTTTGAACATCGGCAAAAATCAAACATTTCCCCTACTTTGAGCTCCATTTCCAGGTTCCTTTTATAGTAAAATCAATCAAAATCACCTATATTTCTATAATATGTTTTCCATTCTATCAAATGAGACCAAGAAAACGAGAATACAACCATAAATACTATACAAAAATAGACCATAAAGTCGGCATTTTAATTAAAAAAAAAAAAACGGTCTGAGTTTTTTTTTCTCATTATGCACTGCATGCTCCAGGATTTTTTTTATATGGTGCACACTGACCACACAGACCCATTCTCTCACATGTGGGCCTACCAGCTTTCTCCTGCTTGATTTGAAGCCGCTAGAATTTATGAGTATATATACGTCAAACACGGTACCTCGTAAGACGTATATATATGACCTCGACAGTCAAAGGGTTAATTCTGTAAGAATTTTTTTTTTTCAAAAATTCTTGGACCCTGGTGCACCCTTTGAGATTTGGCCTCTGGACCCTGAAAGGGTTAAAGGTCCTAAACAAGCACATAGACATGCTTTGCAATCTTTACTAGTATAATAATTGTATTATGCATCAGGTCACATGCAGGAAAGCAGAGTGGTTTGCCTGTGTGATAACTGGGGCATGAATTTATAATAGTGTACCAGTATTGTGAAGGAGGGATGGGGATATTGCAGTTGGAGGGTAATCTGATTGTGATGACAATACACTTCTGGTACAATAGTGATTGAATGAGTGATGATGAATGAGTTGTCTTTTATGGGTGACCCTGCCTTAGTGGGAGATGGTTGTTGAATTATAAAAACAAAAGTACTTATTGTTGTAATATTAATTCTGTACTGTAACTAATATCAATAAATTTCTTTAAAGAAAACAAGCTGATATCTATTCAAAATCACTAATGTAATTAAATAATGACATTGTATATAGGCTTACTTTTATTATGACTTAGAAGGAACATTACATAATTAATTAATATCTGAAATTAATTACCCTGTAGTTTATCAACTACTTATTTAAATATGCAATTATTAGCTTTATTTTGGTTTGAATTCAATGAAACTGTTATCTTCATTTATTTTGTCCAGTCTCATGACAATTTTATCTCCACTATATTCATCATCTTGGTTCTTCCCTAGCATAATGTACACTATTATAAAATTTGCAAACTCTAACAAGTTAGTAATTTAAAATGTTCACCCTTCCCATCCTAGGATGAACACCATCACTGCCCCACTCAGCAACTTCATGTACCCATTACATTATTAAGCACTGTAACTTCATCCAGGATTTCTCACCTCATCTCTCTCTCTCCAAAAGTTCTTCCTGTACTCAGCATAACATATTGAAAATGACTTCTACATTCTTTCAGTTCTTCTTTTGTACTCCTTCGCTAGTCTTTTGATCTCTTATTTTTTCCACAAGTGTCTATTTGATTTGTTAAATTGACATACTGTTTATTACTCAAGTTATTCATCAGCTCTTACTGACTTTGCACATTGGTGACTAAAGATCAGTCTTCAGAACAGCATCATGAACACTGAACACATTATAGTCCCCAGAACAGCATCATTAATATACATTCCAGTCTTCAGGCCAGCATCATTAGTATACATTCCAGTCTCCAGGCCAGCATCATTAATATACATTCCAGTCTTCAGTCCAGCATCATTATCATACTTTCCAGTCTTCAGGCCAGCATCATCAACACACATTCCAATCTTTAGATCAGCATCAACATACATTCCAGTATTCAGATCAGCAGTCCATTCCAATCTTTAACTTTTTCATTATTTAATACACTTCATTGAACACTCAAATGAGAAAGTCTTAATTCATTATGCTTAATGAAACATGTGGTAATGAAAACTGGGTTTTTTATTATCATTACTGAGTGAAAGGCAAAGATGTGTTTTCAATAAACAGTACTGCAGTACTGAGGTATTTAATAATTTTATTGCATAGTATTGATACAGTGTACACATTTCAGTCATATTGTATGAGATTTAAGGATAAAAAGTGTCACATTTGCACTAATCTGTTTTAACTACTTAAGTTTTGGCAAGAGGAACGATGCTTATGAAAAATGTGTGTTTTTAAATTACTGCTGGTCTTTGCACGGTATGGGCAGAATGAACATGCAAAAGGCTCCTCTCCAGTGTGTGTTCTAATGTGTTGGTTCAAGTTTCCTTTAACAGCTGCACGATATGGACAATATGGACAAGCAAAGGGTTTCTCTCCCGTGTGAATTCTGATGTGGCGTTCTAAGTCATTGCTGTAGTTGAAAGATTTGGAGCAAAACTGACAGCAAAGTTGTCCCCTTGATCTTCTGTTCTCTGTCAGTTCATCTGTTCCACCAGCAACAACCTGCTGCTGATGCCCTGCAACCAAGGAATCTGTCTGAAAATAGAAACATAAATTTTAAGAAAATGGCCATATTAAATAAGTGGTCACAATAACAAGAATGAATCCTGACTTAACATGCAATCTTGCTGAATGTTTTAGAACAATAGCTACAACGTTAACACAAGATTTTAAATTAAGCATCCATATGCGCAGAAAAGTATTTGCAACTTTCAGTATTATATCATAAAGATTTGTAATGAAACACATATCCTTCAAGAAGAAAAAATAATTTTCAATTTTGATAAAATATTCTAATTAGAACTTTGGTTTCATTAATGAAAGCAGGCTTACACACAACTCACATAGTAAAAAGGTAGAGGCAAGATCCATACATAGCTTTAAGAATAGTTACTACAGGATTCACAAAACCCAGAGAGAGTGAACCCAGCAGCAGCCAGTCGAGAAGTGTGGCTAGAAGTTGAGACTCAACCCTATGCACACCTCAGACAGCCTTCAGTTACATTTAGTGAAATGGTAAGAATATGTCTTACAATATAATCAGAAGGACCTGATTATATGGTGGGTTAGGTTCCAGGCTACTGCCATAAAGAAAATATCACCATAAAGTGAATCTCCCTTGTTTTCACTTTTATATGCATATAAATGCCTGATAATATGTTTACACTATTATAACAAGAGCAATAGAACTAGGCCTAAAAAACAATAAAAAGGTAAAATGCATATAGTGTACACTCATTACTTAAAATATTTTTGTTTTTTTTTAGCTCATAGTGAGTGGTGAGTAGTATTAGACCCTAGCATTAGCCCTCAGCAACAGTGTTTGCCAGTCTTAATTATTTGTGCTTAACAATATTTTATTACATGTAAAACTACATTTTTATACCACGGAAAGAAATACAGTTTGTTTGTTTCTCTTTTGCAGCTTTGAAACCAGGCACTGACTTCTCTTCTTTAGCAATAAATGTCTTGGAAAGCATCTTCCAATACAATGTGGTTTCATTCAATAGAGATGCACAAATTCTGTAAACAGTGTTTTTGGGTGGACACGTAATAGACCCGGTCAGATCGACTCAGATGGACACACATTAATCTGGCAGTTGAACTGGGAGTGACTAGTGACACTAAACAAACTATCTTCACATTAATGCAGTACAGCAACATATCCAGGCTTACAGCAACATACCCTGGCTCACAGCAACATACCCTGGCTCACAGTAACATACCCTGGATCACATCATGTATTTATTATTATCATGGGGGAGCGCTAAACCCATTGGGATTATACAATGCCTGCGGAAGGGGGGGAGGATTGGAAGGCATTGAGGTTCAATTCAGGTAACTGGAGCACAGATTCAGTTTGCTAGATCAAGAGCCCCCTCACCAGTATCAAGAAATCTCCATTGAGAGGATCCCTGGCTCACAGCAACAAACCCTGGCTCATGTCATAGATGTATTAATGAAAATGTCTATAATAATGTAATATATGATATTTAAACCTTTCACTGTTGGTGCCGTAGTACTATGGCTTACAAGCCAGTGTTGGTGCCGTAGTACTACGCCAAAATTCTAGCGGCTTCAAATCTAGCGGGAGAAAGCTGGTAGACCTACATATGAGAGAATGGGTCCAAGTGGTTAGTGTGTGCAGTATAAAAAAAATCCTGCAGCATGCAGTGTATAATGAGAAAAAAAAATTGACATGTTTTTGGTTTAAAACACTGACTTTGCGGTATATTTTCATATGGTATTTATGGTTGTATTCTCGTTTTCTTGGTCTCATTTGAGAGAATGGAAGATATATTACAGAAATAGAGATGATTTTGAATGGTTTTCGAAATAAAAGTACAGTGGACCCCCGCATAACGATTACCTCCGAATGCGACCAATTATGTAAGTGTATTTATGTAAGTGCATTTGTACGTGTATGTTTGGGGGTCTGAAATGGACTAATCTACTTCACAATATTCCTTATGGGAATAAATTCGGTCAGTACTGGCACCTGAACATACTTATGGAGTGAAAAAATATCGTTAACCGGGGGTCCACTGTACCTTGAAATTGAGCTCAAGGTAGCGGAAATGTTTAATTTTTGCCGATGCTCAAGAGTAAACAAATCAAGCCATGTGTCCAATGCATGTCAACTGGTGAGTCTAATATTCTTTCACAAATGTGCTGATATTATTTATACTATTTTTACAATAATGCAGCAGTCTGCATAACAGTAAATCTATTTTTGTGTGAATAAAAATTCAAAATGGAAAGCAAGCGTCATATAAGAGGGGCCTGGAGACATGACTAATGAATAGAGAATATGTCATTTTAGTGCTAGGAATGTCTGCATTGTTTATTCTGGACCCTATTTTGAAATTGGCCTTACTTGAATTATGTATGAAATTGGCCAAATTACCAATTTCTGATCACTTTATTGGGTAGTTGAAATCAGTAAATGAGCAGTTTCTTGTTCTCAATCAATAGAACAAATGGAGTTCTAGCAAAATAGCTATGAGTTTGGTTGACTGGAAGAATGGAATTGGCCGAAAATAGGGCTCAAAGTGGGCAGAATTGCCTATGCGTATATATCGCCGAGACTGCTAACTTCACAAGAGAGTAATTTTGTAAGTTTTCCATCATATTTCGTACTTTTGGTGTCATTACCATTAGAAAAAAGATTCTCTATAATTTCATAAGAATTTTTTTTTTTTAAATTCTTCGACACTGAGAGCAAGTTTGTGAGCAGGGGTCTCGACAGTGAAAGGGATATCTGTCCAAATGTAGATCTACATTCTCTTGCCCAGCGCTTTGAATATTTTGAAAAAAGAAAAGAAAAGAAAAGAAAAATTATTAATAAAGATTACATTTTTTTTATATGTAATAATCTAAAAAAAAAATGTTAAGAGTCAGTACTTATGGAAATATAAGACAGGAAAGTCAGCGCTTGTTGCTTACCTGATGGCAATGTGAAGCACTGCCACGTGCAGAAATCTTGCTGATATATCTTTTTTACTCATTTTTTTTAATTTATATAATTTTTATGTTCTGATAATTACAATTTATAGTAGTTCTTGTGATTTCATAGCCAATCTTTGTTCTGACACTAATATTAGGTACTGAAATATTGCTCAAATAGTCACAAACACAGTGACATGTGAACATTTTCACCTACCTTAGTCACATACTATTGTCTAGAAATATATACATAGGTCCTAGCAATGTTTTGCACATATGGGAGTATACATGAAACTCCTTCAAGCATTGTGTAAGACAAGTGTCACTCCACTTCTGACAGTGCAGCAGTGGAGTGACATTTGATGATTGTGCATTGCCTTGGTTTTATTTGTTTTCACTGTTATACATAAACATGTCTGTCTAATTGTCTGTCTGTCTATCTATCTGTCCCCATCTGTCTAGCTCTATTTATCTCTGTCTCTGCTAATTTGTCTTTCTGTCTGCCTGCTTGTCTCTCTTTCTGTCTCAGAGAGAGCGACTTGTGAACCAACAGGTATTACACATGATGCAGTAGTCATGTCTGATTCCTGAACAAGTGAAAATGCGTATTACTTGCCAGTCATACTTATTATGCATTACAGTGGAACCCCGAGTTTCAGCCATAATCCGTTCCAGAAGCTTGGCCTAAACTCAAAGCAATATTTCCTATAAGAAATAATGTAAATCCAATTAATCCGTTCCAGACCCACAAAAATATTCACAAAAAATAATTTTTTTTAACCCTTTCAGGGTCGAGAGGCCCTCTACTAAACTTGTTCTTAGGGTCGAAAATTTTTCGAAAAAAAAAAAAAAAAAATTTTTTCTTATAAAATGATAGAGAATCCTTTTCCGATCATAATGACACCAAAAGTATGAAAATTGATGGAAAACTTATGGAATTATGCTCTAGCGAAGTAAGCGGTCACAACGATGTTTACTCATCGGCGATTTCACCCACTTTGAGCCCTATTTTTGGCCAATTCCAGTGTGCCAGTCGACAAAAATCATAACTATTCCACTAGAACCCCACTTTTTCTATCGAATGAATACAAGAAACCACCCATTTACCGATTTCAACTATCCAACAAAGTGGTCAGAAATTGGCAATTTTGCCAATTTCACACATATTTCAAAAGATGCCAATTTCCAAATAGGGTCCAGAATAAACAAGACAGACATTCCTGGCACTAAAATAACATTTTCTCTGTTCATTAGTCATGTCCCCAGGCCCCCCTTACATTTTTTTTGCTTTCCATGTTGAATTTTTATTCTCACAAAACAATAGAAGATTTACTGTTAGGCAAACTACTGCATTAGTGTAGAAATGGTATAAATAATATCAGCACACTTGTGAAAGAATATTAGACTCACCAGTTGACGTGTGTTGGACGCATGGCATGATTTGTTTACTTTTGAACTTTGGCAAAAATCAAACATTTCTGCTACTTTGAGCTCAATATCAAGGTACTTTTCATTGTGAAACCAATCAAATTTGTCTCAGTTTCTGTAATATGTCTTTCATTCTATAAAATGAGACCAGGAAAACTAGAATACAACCATAAATACCATACGAAAATACACTGCAAATTCGCTGTTTTAACCCTTTGACTGTTGCAACCCCCAATCCTGAGGTGTCTCCTAGTGTCGCAAAATTTAAAAAAAAATAAAATTATTTTTTCTTATGAAATGATGGAGAATCTTTTCCCGATTGTAATGACACCAAAAGAATGAAATTTGATGGAAAACTGACGGAATTACGCTCTCGCGAGGTTGGCGACCTCGGCGATATTTATGAATCAGCGCTTTCGCCAAATTTGAGCCCTGTTTTTGGCTAATTCTGTTGTTCCAGTTGACCAAACTCACAGCTATTTCTTTAGAACTCCATTTTTGCTATCGATTGAGTACAAGAAACTGCCCATTTACTGATTTCAACTACCCAATAACATGGAAATATAAACACATATGCAGTTTAATATAACATAGCTGAACCACTTGCCAAGAAACCTCTTCATCGCTATCCCACATAAAAACATAGAACACTGCAGAAGGTCTGCTCACAACTTATCCAATCTCCATTCCAAGCTACCCAAGATTTTAGACTCTATAACCCCACTCGGCAGATCATCAGATGTAGCATTCTCCACCTGACCTCAACATTCTGAACCTGATTATAAATACTCACGTACCTTCCACACCAGGTAGATCTGTTTGTGACTTGAAAAAGCCCACTGTGTGGGCGAAACGTTGTCAATAAAGGATCACATTAAACTGCATATGTGTTTATATTTCCATTGTGTCGGTATTTTATACAATTTATTTCTACCCAAAAACATGGTCAGAAATTTGCAATTTGGCCAATTTCACAAAAATTAAAAAAATATGACACTTTCAAAATAGGGTCCAGAATGAACAATGCAGACATTCCTGGCTCTAAAATAACATTTTCTTTGTTCATCAGTCACGTCTCCAGGCCCCTCTGATATTACTCTTGCTTTCTGTTTTGAATTTTTATTCAACAAAAATAGAAGATTTACTGTTATGCAGACTGCTGCAATATTGTAATAATTGTATAAATAATGTCAACCCATTCGTGACTTCATATCAGAATGGCTAGTTGGACATTTATTGGACAATGACATCACTTGTTTACTTTTGAACATTGGCAAAAATCAAGTATTTCCCCTACTTTGAGTTCCATTTCCAGGTTCCTTTTATAGTAAAACCAATCAAAATCACCTCTATTTCTATAATATGTTATCCATTCTATCAAATGAGACCACGAAAACGAGAATACAACCATAAATACTATACGAAAATAGACCACAAAGTTGGCATTTTAACTAAAAAAAAAAAAAAACGGTCGGAGTTTTTTTTTCTCATTATGCACTGTGTGCTGCAGGATTTTTTTATATGGTGCACACTGACCACACAGACCCATTCTCTCACATGTGGGCCTACCAGCTGTCTCCTGCTTGATTTGAAGCTGCTAGAATTTATGAATATATATACATCAAAGACAGTGGCTCGTAAGACGTATATAAACGACCAAAACAGTCAAAGGGTTAAACCAAAAACACGGTCGGAGTTTTTTTTTTTCTCATTATGCACTGTGCTGCAGGATTTTTTTATACTGTGCACACTGATCACATAGACCCATTCTTTCATATGTAGGACTACCAGCTTTCTCTCGCTAGATTTGAAGGTGCTAGAATTTACGCGTACTAGTACGGCACCAACCCTTGCGTGCAAGCCATACTAGTTCAGCACCGACCCTGAAAGGGTTAAAGAATAACTATAGTTTTACATACACAAAACAATTAGTAATGAAAAATGAGTAACGAAATAGATAATGAGTAATGAAATAGATAAATAAACATTTAAAATTATATTTACGTACCCTTATTGAAGACTCTTGTTGGCATCTGGAAGATAGGGAGGAGAAGAGAGGGATGACTTATTATTGCCTCCAGCACTGCCTCCACTACTGCCTCATCCACTGCCTCAACCACTGCCTCCACCACTGCCTCAACCAGTGCCTCAACCATTGCTTCAACCACTGCCTCAACCACTGCCTAAACCATTGCCTCCACCTCGGCCTCAACCACTGCCTCCACCACTGATTCCACCACTGCCTCTACCACTGCCTCAACCACTGCCGCCACCATGGAGGGTAATGCTTACTTGAGGATAAACAAAGCCACACTGACTCATGAGGCCTGCACGGGCAGGCGGACAGGCCTGGTACGTGGGCTGAAACATGGGGCACAGTGCGAAACTCGGGACAAAATTTAGCTGAAAAAAGCACTCGAAACTCAAAGCGGGCGAATCTCGGGGTTCCTCTGTATATCTACAAGCACAGTATAGCGCTTTGTCTGGATTTTTTTGGTTATCCTAGGTAATTTACACTATGTATAATTGTATTTGTGTGTACCTGTGAGATAGACAGAGAAAGGGATAGAGAAAGAGTTAAACAGAGATAGACAGAAATAGATACAGACACACAGACAGATATAGAGACAGCCAATCAACTAGCCACCCAGCCTACCAAACATGTACTATTACATGTTCCAGAATTGTTTCTCTTTACTTAGGGCATAGGTTATAGGACATTCTGGCAGGATGACTCTACCAGTGGTACAAAAATTGCAAGGATGTTGCACATGGGTTATTATCGAAGTTTTTGATATTTTTTCGACCACTTGTGGCCACATCCACCTCAAAGCCACTAAACTTGGGTCAACTTCACTTTCCTCTTAAAAGGAGAGTGTTAATATGACATGACATCAATGAATCCCTGGCGTTTGCCATGCTGTGTGCTCTAGCTGGTGCCCAGTTGAACTGGTGCTCCTACAAAGTACTAAGTGGTCCCAGATTTTTTTAATACGTACTGTGCACACCGAGTGTTAAGACCCATTCTATGCTGACCAGGCATCTCAGCCCAATTGTGCCAAATTTGGAGGCAGGAAAAATAAAACATTGATCTATGTTTGGAGCGGTAGTGGTAACATCGTAGATCTACGTTTGGACAGTTAAGGGGTTAAAGCCTATGCTGGTGTACAGAGTGGAAAATCAAAGGGCTTTTAAACCCTATTCAAAAAATTCTCTTCCTGTTATATGGCAGTCAAATAAGAAAGCCTGGGTAATGAGATAATAGTTTAAAGATTGGTTTGCAAATTATTTTTGCTCTGAAACTGAATGTTACTGCAAAGATAATGACATGGATTATAAAATTTTGTTGTTATTGGACAATACACCAGGTCGTCCTACTTCTCTTTCTGACCTGAATGAAAATGTCAATGTAATTATCCTTGCCACCAAACACGACAGGTAGAATGAGGTAGAGTTATTTGTGAATATTGGAAAGCCAGTGGCACTAGGTGACAAGGACAGTAACAGGTATAATGGAGGAACAGAAATCAGCAGGAAGAGAAAAGAGAAGGGAGGTTTTTAAACATATTTTATACTAATAGTCGAAGTGCAAGAAATAAGATGGGCGAATTGAGATTAGTTGCAAGTGCGGGTAACATTGGTGTTTTTGCCAAAATAGGGTCCAAAATGAACAATGCAGACATTCCTGGCACTAAAATAACATTTTCTCTGTTCATCAGTCACGTCTCCAGGCCCCAGTTATAATACTCTTGCTTTCTATTTTGAATTTTTATTGACACAAAAAAAAGAAGATTTACTGTTATGCAGACTACTGCAATATTGTAATAATTGTATAAATAATGTCAACCCATTCATGACTGCATATTAGGATGGCTAGTTGGACATTTATTGGACAATGACATCATCTGTTTACTCTTGAACATCGGCAAAAATCGAACATTTCTGCCACTTTGAGCTCCATTTCAAGATCCTTTTCATAGTAAAACCAATCAAAATCACTTCTATTTCTATAATATGTTTTCCATTCTATCAAATGAGACCAAGAAAGCAAGAATACAACCATAAATGCTATACAAAAATACACCTCAAATTCAGCGTTTTAATCTAAAAACACGGTCTTTTTTTTTTTCATGCACTGCGTGCAGCAGGATTTTTTGTATACTGTGCACACTGATCACACAGACCCATTTTCTCACATGTGAGCCTACCAGCTTTCTCTTGCTTGATTTGAAGCCGCTAGAATTTTTGAGTATATACAGGAAGGCCCCGCTTTACGGCGTTTCACTTTACGGCGTTCCGCTAATACGGTCATTTCAAATTATGACCAAATCTCGCTATACGGCTCCCCCCACCTGACTTTCTAATACGGTCACTGCGCCCCACCTTGTTTGTTTACATTCTTCGTGAGCTCAGTAAGCACTAAGTCTCTCCATTTTGTCTGGAAACTCCAAAATTTCAAATGTTTTTAAAAGTTATTTCATATTTTATATATACTCTGATAATTATGCTTATGTATACCTGTACTTAAATAAACTTACATACTGTGCTGGCATGCAGGTACACATTAAAATCAGTAAGAGTGTCTTATGTCTCCAGACGTTATATTAGTAATGATAATAATAATCATTGTCTCATTTAAATGTCGTATATTACGTTAAATACACATTTTCATTAATCCATCTATGATATTTTTTTCAAAATTATTATAAATAAACACGATACATAACATAAAAAGATGATAAATACACCCCACAATAGAATAAATAAACATAAATATGAGATGTGGTAGCAGACGACTTGCACAAGTGACGCCATATTAGAAATGCTAATAATAATAATAATAATCACCGAGTCTTATTAAATGTTGTATATTACGTTAATATACACATTTTCATTAATCCATCCATGATATTTTTTTCAAAATTATATAATAAACACGATACATAACATAAAAAGATGATAAATACACCCTACAATAGATAAATAAACATAAATATGAGATGTCGTAGCCAGATAAAATTGTACAAGTGATGCCAAGAATAACATTTTCTCTTTAAACTAACATAAGAGAAAATGTGTTACTGGGGTAACTGTAGAAAATTATTCCTTTCGTATGTATGTAAGTTTATTCAGGTATACACAAATACAGTTACATAGATTATCATACATAACAACATATGTGTAGAGAACCTAGGATAACCCAAAAAAGTCAGAGTGACTTATTTCCATTGCCTTCACTCGGAGCATCATTTCTTCTCAAAATGATGTTACATGAGAATGGGAGTATTCTTCTTTATTTATTCTACCGTATCAATGTAGAGACAACCTGTACACAATGTAACTTGTACACAAACCAGACGTGTACACTTCGTTTACAAAACTTACCTTCGCCTGGTTTGTTTACATAACTCTGCGCCTGTCCTCTCTCATGCACTCATTCTTTCTCTCATTTATTCGTTTTATCTCATTTACTTACTCCTGACCCTGCATTAAGACTACAAATATTTTAAGGTAAGTAATGAGTGAACTGTATATACATTTTATCGCTCTGGGATGCTTAAATATCATGGAATATATGTGTGGGTGGGTTGGCCTGGTATGGTAGCCCGGCTGACTACCATACATACCACACTTGATTTTTTACAATAAATACTACTCATCTCACCCTATATTTTAAGGTAAGTAATGAGTGAACTGTATATACATTTTATCGCTCTGGGATGCTTAAATATCATAGAATTGTATGTGTGGGTGGGTGGCCTGGTATGGTAGCCTGGCTGACTACCATACATACCACACTTGATTTCTTACAATAAATACTACTTGTCTCACCCTAGATTAAGACTATAAATATTTTAAGGTAAGTAATGAGTGCACTATGTGTGTATTGTACTTTTTATTCTTTTTTGATGCCTGGTTCTATTGCTAACTTAATATATGTTAGTGTAAACTTGTTATCTAGTGTTTGTATGCATTTGTAAGTGGAAAAAAAGGGTGTTCCACTTTACGGCGGTTTCCGCTTTACGGCGGTAGCCTGGAACCTAACCAGCCGTATAAGTGGGGCCTTCCTGTATACGCCAAACACATTGGCTTGTAAGACATATATATATGCCCAAAACAGTCAAAGGGTTAACTTTAGTTGGATTGGTTGGAATTCTTTGACTGGGAATTTAGAATCTAACGACTTCCTAGAGTTAGTTCAGGATTGTTTTTTGAAGCAGCTTGTGACAGAACCTACAAGGGAAAATAACCTGCTTGACTTGATTCTGGCAAACAAGGAAACCCTTGTTAATAATTTAGAAATTACAGAGGAACTTGGCACAAGAAACCACAAATCAATTACCTTTAACATTGAATGGAAGTATGCTTACAGGAATAACTCAGTAATGGTCCCAGATTTTCACTTAGGAGATTACAATGGGCATAGAGAACACTTATCATCTATGGACTTGGGTAACAAATAGAGCTATCAATATGACAGCTTTCTAAACACTATTCATGCTGTCCAAAGAACATTTATCCTGTATAAAGAATTATTATTATTATTTATTTTATTATCACACTGGTCGATTCCCACCAAGGCAGGCTGGCCCGAAAAAGAAAAACTTTCACCATCATTCACTCCATCACTGTCTTGCCAGAAGGGTGCTTTACACTACAGTTTTTAAACTGCAACATTAACACCCCTCCTTCAGAGTGCAGGCACTGTACTTCCCATCTCCAGGACTCAAGTCCGGCCTGCCGGTTTCCCTGAACCCCTTCATAAATGTTACTTTGCTCACACTCCAACAGCACGTCAAGTATTAAAAACCATTTGTCTCCATTCACTCCTATCAAACACGCTCACGCATGCCTGCTGGAAGTCCAAGCCCCTCGCACACAAAACCTCCTTTACCCCCTCCCTCCAACCTTTCCTAGGCCGACCCCTACCCCGCCTTCCTTCCACTACAGACTGATACACTCTTGAAGTTATTCTGTTTCGCTCCATTCTCTCCACATGTCCGAACCACCTCAACAACCCTTCCTCAGCCCTCTGGACAACAGTTTTGGTAATCCCGCACTTCCTCCTAACTTCCAAACTACGAATTCTCTGCATTATATTCACACCACACATTGCTCTCAGACATGACATCTCCACTGCCTCCAGCCTTCTCCTCGCTGCAACATTCATCACCCATGCTTCACACCCATATAAGAGCATTGGTAAAACTATACTCTCATACATTCCCCTCTTTGCCTCCAAGGACAAAGTTCTTTGTCTCCACAGACTCCTAAGTGCACCACTCACCCTTTTCCCCTCATCAGTTCTATGATTCACCTCATCTTTCATAGACCCATCCGCTGACACGTCCACTCCCAAATATCTGAATACATTTACCTCCTCCATACTCTCTCCCTCCAATCTGATATCCAATCTTTCATCACCTAATCTTTTTGTTATCCTCATAACCTTACTCTTTCCTGTATTCACTTTCAATTTTCTTCTTTTGCACACCCTACCAAATTCATCCACCAATCTCTGCAACTTCTCTTCAGAATCTCCCAAGAGCACAGTGTCATCAGCAAAGAGCAACTGTGACAACTCCCACTTTATGTGTGATTCTTTATCTTTTAACTCCACGCCTCTTGCCAAGACCCTCGCATTTACTTCTCTTACAACCCCATCTATAAATATATTAAACAACCATGGTGACATCACACATCCTTGTCTAAGGCCTACTTTTACAGGGAAATAATTTCCCTCTTTCCTACATACTCTAACTTGAGCCTCACTATCCTCGTAAAAACTCTTCACTGCTTTCAGTAACCTACCTCCTACACCATACACCTGCAACATCTGCCACATTGCCCCCCTATCCACCCTGTCATACGCCTTTTCCAAATCCATAAATGCCACAAAGACCTCTTTAGCCTTATCTAAATACTGTTCACTTATATGTTTCACTGTAAACACCTGGTCCACACACCCCCTACCTTTCCTAAAGCCTCCTTGTTCATCTGCTATCCTATTCTCCGTCTTACTCTTAATTCTTTCAATAATAACTCTACCATACACTTTGCCATGTATACTCAACAGACTTATCCCCCTATAATTTTTGCACTCTCTTTTATCCCTTTGCCTTTATACAAAGGAACTATGCATGCTCTCTGCCAATCCCTAGGTACCTTACCCTCTTCCATACATTTATTAAATAATTGCACCAACCATTCCAAAACTATATCCCCACCTGCTTTTAACATTTCTATCTTTATCCCATCAATCCTGGCTGCCTTACCCCCTTTCATTTTACCTACTGCCTCACGAACTTCCCCCACACTCACAACTGGCTCTTCCTCACTCCTACAAGATGTTGTTCCTCCTTGCCCTATACACGAAATCACAGCTTCCCTATCTTCATCAACATTTAACAATTCCTCAAAATATTCCCTCCATCTTCCCAATACCTCTAACTCTCCATTTAATAACTCTCCTCTCCTATTTTTAACTGACAAATCCATTTGTTCTCCAGGCTTTCTTAACTTGTTAATCTCACTCCAAAACTTTTTCTTATTTTCAACAAAATTTGTTGATAGCATCTCACCCACTCTCTCATTTGCTCTCTTTTTACATTGCTTCACCACTCTCTTAACCTCTCTCTTTTTCTCCATATACTCTTCCCTCCTTGCATCACTTCTACTTTGTAAAAACTTCTCATATGCTAACTTTTTCTCCCTTACTACTCTCTTCACATCATCATTCCACCAATCGCTCCTCTTCCCTCCCGCACCCACTTTCCTGTAACCACAAACTTCTGCTGAAGACTCTAACACTACATTTTTAAAACTACCCCATACCTCTTTGACCCCATTGCCTATGCTCTCATTAGCCCATCTATCCTCCAATAGCTGTTTATATCTTACCCTAACTGCCTTCTCTTTTAGTTTATAAACCTTCACCTCTCTCTTCCCTGATGCTTCTATTCTCCTTGTATCCCATCTACCTTTTACTCTCAGTGTAGCTACAACTAGAAAGTGATCTGATATATCTGTGGCCCCTCTATAAACATGTACATCCTGAAGTCTACTCAACAGTCTTTTATCTACCAATACATAATCCAACAAACTACTGTCATTTCGCCCTACATCATATCTTGTATACTTATTTATCCTCTTTTTCTTAAAATATGTATTACCTATAACTAAGCCCCTTTCTATACAAAGTTCAATCAAAGGGCTCCCATTATCATTTACACCTAGCACCCCAAACTTACCTACCACACCCTCTCTAAAAGTTTCTCCTACTTTAGCATTCAGGTCCCCTACCACAATTACTCTCTCACTTGGTTCAAAGGCTCCTATACATTCACTTAACATCTCCCAAAATCTCTCTCTCTCTTCTGCATTCCTCTCTTCTCCAGGTGCATACACGCTTATTATGACCCACTTCTCGCATCCAACCTTTACTTTAATCCACATAATTCTTGAATTTACACATTCATATTCTCTTTTCTCCTTCCATAACTGATCATTCAACATTACTGCTACCCCTTCCTTTGCTCTAACTCTCTCAGATACTCCAGATTTAATCCCATTTATTTCCCCCCACCGAAACTCCCCTATCCCCTTCAGCTTTGTTTCGCTTAGGGCCAGGACATCCAACTTCTTTTCATTCATAACATCAGCAATCATCTGTTTCTTGTCATCCTCACTACATCCACGCACATTTAAGCATCCCAGTTTTATAAAGTTTTTCTTCTTCTCTTTTTTAGTAAATGTCTACAGGAGAAGGGGTTACCAGCCCATTGCTTCCGGCATGTATAAAGAAATTAGATCAAATAGAAATGACCCAAAATGGATGAATAATAGGCTCAAATATCTTTTAGGGCAAGTCGACATGTCCCGACTTTTCGAATTAAACCATGTCTTGGTTATGGCAAATACATCAGTGTTACCTGCACTAGCAACTAATCTCAACTTGTTCATCTTATTCCTAGCACTGCAACTATTAGTATAATATATATTTAAAGACCCTACTTTCTCTTTACCCTTCCTGCTCAATTCTGTTGTGGCCTGGTGGCTAAAGCTCTCGCTTCACTCATGGAGGGCCCGGGTTCGATTCCTGGCAGGTGGAAACATTTCAATGCGTTTCCTTACACTTGCTGTCCTGTTCACCTAGTAGAAAATAGGTACCTGGGTTTTAGTCAACTGGTGTGGGGCGCATCCTGGGGGACAAAATTGAGGACCCCAATGGAAATAAGTTAGACAGTCTTTGATGACACACTGACTTTCTTGGGTTATCCTGGGTGGCTAACCTTTCAGGGTTAAAAATCTGAAGAAAATCTTTATATTATCTTATCTTTTTTATGTACCAGCTGACTTTTCCACCATATGTATAACTACTACTACTACCTAGTACATCGGCAACTTTCTAAGGTTCGACTTACGTCCATTTTGACTTACGACCGGATGGTCGTAAGTAGGATGGTAGGTATATTGTAATAAACTGGGATTTATTTCAAGAAGTGTAAGTAACAGAAGTCCAAAAGTTATTTTACAGTTCATTCAGTGTAGAATGACTAAATAAATATACAGTGGACCCCCGCATAACGATGGCATCACATAGCGATTTTTCCGCATACCGCTTACTTTTATCGCAAAATTTTTGCCGCGCATACCGATTAAAAACCCGCTCACCGATTTTCGTCCGAGACGCGTCCAATGTGCCCTCACATGTGCCGCCCGTCCCATTGTTTACCAGCCAGCCTCCGCGGTAACATCCAAGCATACACTCGGAATATTTCGTATTATTACAGTGTTTTCGGTGCTGTTTCTGGAAAATAAGTGACCATGGGCCCCAAGAAAGCTTCTAGTGCCAACCCTGTGGTAAAAAGGGTGAGAATTAGTATGGAAATTAAGAAAGATTTTGAAGGGTTTGGGGCTAACCCTGAGAAGCCTATGCCAGTTGTGGAATCCATTGTGCCTACTTCAAAGATTAAGGAAATGTGTGCACAGTGGGTTGAACTGCAAACCTTTATAGATGAAAATCACCCTGACACAGCTGTTGCAAGCCGTGCTGGTGACTATTTCAATGACAATGTTGTGGCCCATTTTAGACAAATCGTAAAGGAACGGGAGGTACAGAGCTCTATGGACAGATTTGTTGTGCGACAGAGGTCCAGTGACTCTCAAGCTGGTCCTAGTGGCATTAAAAGAAGAAGGGAAGTAACCCCGGAAAAGGACTTGCTACCTCAAGTCGTAATGGAAGGGGATTCCCCTTCTAAACAGTAAGAAGATAATGCTCTCCCCTCCTCCCATCCCATCAATCATCACCAGATCTTCAATAAAAGTAAGTGTCATGTAATTGTGCATGCCTTTTTCAGTTTGTGTGTATTAAAATTAACATTTCATGTGGTAAAAAAAATTTTTTTTCATACTTTTGGGCGTCTTGCACGGATTAATTTTATTTCCATTATTTCTTATGGGAAAAATTCATTCGCATAACGATTATTTCGCATAACAATTATCCCTCTTGCACGGATTAAAATCGTTAACCGGGGGTCCACTGTATAGCATTAGAAATCTTCTGTATAAAGAAAGACTGAAGACCCTTAACCCTTAAACTGTCCACACGTAGATCTATGTTCACGTGCAGCAGGCTCCGAATGTAGATCAACGTTGTATTTTTCATTCCTTCAAATTTGGCGCAATAAGTCTGATTCGCCTAGACATGAAAGAATGGCTCTGTGCACTCAGTGTGCACACTATGAAAAACATCAGGGACCACTTGGTACCTTGTGGGAGCACCAGTTCAATTGAGCACCAGCTAGAGCAAATAGCATGGCAAACACCAGTATGTCACTGATGTCATGTCATATTAACACTCACATTTTAAGAGGAAAGTAAAAATAGGTTAGATAAATGCATGAGTGGGTGTGAGTTGGACCTGACTAGCTTGTGCTACTGGGTCAGATGTCGTGCTCCTTCTTTCAGTAGATGTGACCTGACTAGGTGGGTCATTGGTCTAAGCCAGGGGGGGGGTGACATGGACCTGCTTTGCATGGGCCAGTAGGCCTGCTGCAATGTTCCTTCTTTCTTATGTTCTTATGTATTCAGCTGGCTGGCTGGCTTTGGCTATCTCTGTCTGTATCTGTCTATATCTCTGTCTATCTATATACCTGTCTATCTGTCTATATCTCTGTCTATCTGTATCTCTGTTTTTCACATGTACTCATAAATACAGTTATTATACATAATGTAAATTACCTAGGATAACCCAAAAATTCCAGGCTAAGTGCTATATAGTGTTTGTAGATATAAGACATAAATAAACATGATGTAAATAACAGCAGTGTCACTGGCTCAGCAATCAGGGAGTGGCCCATACACCACAAACCAACAGCTTTGTGGTGTATGGGCAAACAGAAAGACAGATAAGCAGAACTAGACAGACAGATAAGCAGAGCTAGACAGACACAGATGTGCAGATAGACAGACAGATAGATGTACAGATAGATAGACAGACTGACAGACAGACATACAGACATGTTTGTGTGCAAGAGTAAAAACATATAAAGGCAAGGTTCCCCCCTCCAGCAAATGTCACTTGTTATCTGACGCTTGTCATAACACCATTATTCAAAGAGTTCATATTATACTCCAGGCACACACAGAAGACAGAAAGACAGATAAGCTGAACTGGACAGACAGATAAGCAGAGCTAGGCAGACAGATAGACAGGCAGACAGACAGATAGACTGATAGACATACAAAGACATGATTGTGTGCAAGAGTAAAAACATATAAAGGCAAGGTTTCCTCTAGCAGAGCACATTCTGACCCTTGTCATAACACCATGCTTCAAGAAGTTTCATGCTCCAGCATGTCTAAAACATTGCTGGGACCTATAAATACTCTGTATATATTTCTAGACAATAGTAAATGACCAGGGCAGGTGAAAATGTTCACCTGTCAGTGTGACTGTTACAATCTGAGTACTATTTCAGTACATAATATTAGTGTCAGAACAAAGATTGGCTATGAAATCACAAGAACTATTATAAATTGTAATTATCAGAACATAAAAATTATATAAATTAAAATAAAAATGAGAAAAAAAGGTAAATCGGCAACACTTCTGCAAGCGGCAGGACTGGATGTTGCCGTCAGGTGAGCATCCAGAGACAACTTCGTGCTTTTATATCTCGGTAAGTACTGGTCCTAAAAATTTTTTTTTTTGGTCTTATACCACACAGAAAATTGCCCTCTTTAATTTAAAAAAAAAAAAGATTTTTTTATTTTTCAAAATATTTGGAGCGCCACGCAGGTGAACATAGATCTACGTTTGGACAGTTTAAGGGTTAAACTACATTCACTTTTAAGACAAAGGATGAGGGGAGACATGATCGAAGTGTATAAGTGGAAGATGGGTATTAACAAAGGAGATATAAATAAGGTTTTGAGGATATCCTTCCAAGAGAGAACCCGCAATAATGGATTCAAATTAGATAAGTTTAGATTTAGAAAGGATACAGGAAAGTACTGGTTTGGTAATAGGGTAGTTAACGAGTGGAATGGTCTGCCTAATAGGGTTATTGAAGCTAAAACCTTGGGTAGTTTCAAATTTAAGTTGGATAAGTACATGAGTGAGGGGTTGGATTTGAGTGGGACTTGCACATGAGTAAATAGAATTGTCGAAGCTTATTGCATGGGTAGCATTTATTCTGTTAGTGGGTTGGATTTGTGAAGGACCTGCCTAGTATGGGTCAACAGGCCTACTGCAGTGTTCCTCCTTTCTTATGTTCTTATACATTACTAGTGAAGCCTCATTTAGATTATGCTGCTCAGTTTTGGTCTCCTTACTACAGAGAAGAATGACTAAAATGATTTACTGTATAAGGAATCTCCCATATAAAGATAGACTTAGAGCCTTGAATTTCCACTCTCTGGAGAGACGCAGAATGAGGGGAGATATCATCGAGGTGTATAAGTGGATGATGGGGATAAACAAAGGTGATATTAATAAAGTACTGAGGGTGTCGAACCAGGTAAGAACCAGAAATAATGGAGTTAAGTTAGATAAATTTAGATTTAGAAAGGACATAGGTAAGTATTGGTTTTCAAACGGAGTCGTGGATGTGTGGAATGGTCTTCGAGTGGGGCGATCGAGGCTAGGACCTTGGGTAGCTTTAAAAAGAGATTGGACAAATATATGAGTGGGAGGGGCTGGGTTTGATTGGTGTCATGGGTATGGGAGTAAATTCTTGGGTTGTTTAGGGTAGGGGTGGTTTTGATAAGGCCCTGCCTTGTATGGGCCAGTAGGCCTTCTGCAGTGTTCCTCCATTCTTATATTCTTAAACAAAATAGAGGAAATTAGCTCTAATATACATTATTTAGGTATGCATACTGGTAAGAGAGCCCATCATAAGTCCAAGTTGTTGGTAAACAAGTACATCGGTAAGTGAGGAGAGGCTGTATTTACAAGTGTATGCCAGTTTCATATGCGCTGATTTCTACTAAGCAAACAGCTATATATTTTTGTGATCTGATGCATTTAACCCTTTGAGGGTCTGTCCCATAGTTCTATGGCTGTGAAGCCCGGGACCAAGTCGTAGTTGTACACCATGAGCTCAGCTTACTAAGCTGTGAGCAGTAAATTTGGGTCTAGATATGAGAAAATATATCTATGTGGTAAGTGTGCACCATATAAAACAAATCCTGCAGCACGCAGTGCATGATGAGAAAAAAAACTGCGACCATATTTTTGGATTAAAATAGCGACTTTGCAGTGTTTTTTCGTGTTTTCTATGGTTGTATTCACAGTTTCTTGGTCTCACTTGATAGAATGGAAGATATATTACAGAAACAGAGATGATTTTGATTGGTTTTAGTACTGAAAATGGCTTGAGTAGTGGAAATGTTCAATTTTTGCCAATGTTCAAAAGTAAACAAATGACGTCACGCATCCAATACACATCAGGTGGTGGGTCTAATGTGCATTCACAAATGCGCTGATATTATGTATACAATTATTACAATGTTGCATAACAGTAAATCTTCTATTTTTGGTGTGAATAAAAATTCATTATGTGAATAAAAAATCAAACTGGAATTCATGTGTGAAGCCTAGAAACATAACTAGTAAAAAGAGGATCAGTATGGTATTGCATAGTACAGTATTTTTTGACACGCATTAACCGTAATATGCAAGGTATTGCAGTACAGTGGTATCAACATTGTTATATGGGTATGATGCATGGGTTTTAAATGTTACAATTGGTAGGAGGCTGGAGGCAGTGGAGATATTATGTTTGAGGGAGATGTGTGGTGTGAACATTATGCAGAAAATTTGGAGAGTGGCAATTAGAAGGTGTGCGGTTACCAAAAGTATAATTCAGAGGACCAAGGAGGGGTTGTTGAAGTGGTTTGGGCAAAGAGGATGAATAAGAGAGTAGTATATAAATCTAGGGTGGAGAATGAGGGGGGGTAGAGGTTGTCTGAGGGATTGTGTGAGCTCATTAGATCATGGTGAGTGGAGGCAATTGGTTTTTGTGACCTGATGTGGTGTCTGAGTGTGACCAAGGTAGCATTTGTAAAGAAGGGACTCATAGAAACCGGTTGAGTGTACATGAGTCATGGAGGTGAGAAGTGTAGTGCCTTTCCTCAAAAGGAGTGAGGCTGTTGCAGTTTGGAGTGACATCTGAACTGTGATATCAGCATGTTGTTGGCAAGACAGCAATGGAATGAATGATGCTGAATGTGTTTCCTCTGTTTTTGGGTCACCCTATCTTGGTGGGTGATAGCCAAGGGTGAAGCAAAAATCTGTTATATCCAATCAGAACCATAATTCTATAACAGAAAGCTATATATTTTGAAAAGTCATTTAATCAAACATGACTATTTGCATACATGAGGAAACTTGTAATTTTTTGCATTTTGGTGTTTATAATTATTTGTAATACCCAACTATGTAGTCATATTTAAATATTTATAATAAAAATACTGAATCATCCTTAAACTTGTTTTGGTGTACAAGTGCTGGTACTATAATTGCAATATTTCTTATGCAGTACTGTACTTTAACTAAAATCAAAATACGAGACCTTAACAAAATTTAATGATATATAAAGTTTTAAGTAAGTTTGCTCATCATTACTGGGTGGAATGAATTATGCTCTGCAATACCCCTGTTGTCACTTATAAATATGCCATTTACAAAGGTCTTAAAATAAATGCACTGATAATAATAATGTACACTTTATTGCATGGTTATATACTGATACCAGTATGTATGTATGTATGGCCATCTTGATTAGGCACCCCCTTCTAGTAATGGATAGGGCTCCACTTTGCCCCTGAACAGCCTGAATTCTTCATGGCATGGATTCAACAAGGTGCTAGAAACATTCCTTCGAGATTCTGGTCTATGTTGACATGATAGCATCATGCAATTGTTGTAGATTTGTCAACTGCATAGGCAGGATGGATTCATGTTGTTTACTCCAAATGCTGATCCTATCACCTGCAGGTCACAGCAGAAATTGCAATTTGTTACACCAGGTGATGTTTTTTCTAATCTACAACCGTCCAGCTTTGGTGAGCCTATGCCCGCTGTATCTTCAGTACCCTGTGCTTACCCGACAGAAGAGGAACCTGGTGTGGTCTTATGCTGCTGTAGTCCATCCACTTCAAGGTTGTGTATTCAGACATGCTTTTCTGCATACCACTGTTTTAACACATAGTTATTTGAGTTACTGTCACCTTCCTGTCAGCTGAAACCAGTCTGACCATTATGAGTGGCAGTTCTGTAGGAGACTGCTGGATGTTTTGTTTTTCACACTATTCTCTGTAACGCTAGAGACTGTTGTGCATGAAAATCCCAGGAGATCAGCAGTTTTTGAGATTCTCAAACCATCTTGCATGGCACCAACAATTATTCCATGGGCAAGATCACATGTCTTCCACATTCTGATGTTTGATCTAAATACCAACTGAACCTCTTGACCATGTCTGCATACTTTTAGGCATTAAGATTCTTGCAGTAACAAGCAAGTGTACCTAATAAAGTGGCCACTGTGTGTGTGTGTGTGTGTGTGTGTATATATATATATATATATATATATATATATATATATATATATATATATATATATATATATATATATATATATATATATATATATATATATATATATATATATATAAATAAATAATAGAATAACATACCAAAGTTATACTGTAATTATTAAACTACGATTAGAATTTAGTACATTTTAATGAAATAAAATGTTCAAAATAAAAAGTTTTACATTTTAAATATTAACTAATATTAACAAATGATGATAATGCCAACCAAAGTTCCTTAAGAGTATTTTGATTTGAGCTTTTCACTTTTAAAAGTTAAAGAATATGTACAGAAATTGCACATACAAGCTACCTGTAAAAACATTATTCCACATTATGTATAAATGCAGCATTAACAGGTTATGAGTAACAATGACATAACATATACCTATAATATGTTAATCTAAATTTGAAACCTTTTGAGGATACCTCCCCTAAATTCATTTCATTTTTTCTTTCTTAGTAAGAGGTTAATATATTTTTTTTATATTTACTCTTCCCCTATCTGTAAAGAAAAGAGCCCACCTTAAAGTGTCTCCATGAAATTAGATGTTGAACTTGTTTTAGGATTCAGATGCCTTTTGCGAAGATGAGTGCTGAGGTTACTTTGGTTTTTAGTACGATAAGGACAATGAGGACAGACAAATGGCTCCTCGCCAGTGTGAGTTCTGATGTGCAGCTGTAAATTGCCTTTCTGTGCACTGCGATATGGGCAGAAATGACAAGCAAATGGCTTTTCTCCAGTATGAGTTCTTAAATGTGCCTCTAGTTTCTGTCGACAATTGAATGCTTTGTGACAATACGTGCAAGCATGAGTCTTCTGTTGGTCTCTGGTGTCAGGGTGAATGTAGTGAAGACCTGGATTATTGAGTAGTTCTTGGTTAACCATACCACTTGTAGATACCTGCAATAAAAGATCTGCATCAGATACTCCAAAGTCTGATAATAAGAGTTAGGATATTGCATATGTGTGACACTTCCATGTGTAATCATGAGGTTAAAATGCCAAGAAATTTCTTTTTTTTTTTTTATAAAAAAAAAAAAATGCAAAATATTTTGCTTAAAAAATTCAGCACCAAATATACAGTCAACACTCCAACAAATGCTAAAGTTATTCAACTTTTTTTCTAATTTACATTGCATCACATTAGACAATAGTGAGAATACAATACTCAAATAGATCTTATCATGTTTATTTTTACTTATGTCTGTGTATATTTGTGTGTATGATGCAGGCCTCTGAGGGTTCAGACATATCTTAAAACTGGGCTTACTAACAGTGCTGAAAATTATCAGGGCTGAAAATTATGCTGGGGAATAGTCAAAGTCATTTCAATACAGTGGTCTCTTGTGTTATGATAATTTTGAGTTATGATTTACCCTCATAAAGAAATATAGTTTTGAGTTGCACTGAAAAATTTGAGATACATACTATACAGTAGACCCCTGGTTATTGGCCGGTTCAGTTATCGGCCAACTCGGTTACTGGTCGGTTTTTCGGCGCCCGGTTATCGGCCATTTAGGAGGCATCCATCCGCCGGCTGGGGCAGCTTGCGAGTCAGTTTGGCTTTGTCTCTGGGCGAGTGAGGAAGTTTCTGCTCATTCATCCAAACATTTTGCTATAATCCATTGTTTTTTGTGGTTATTGATTGACTACAACTGCAAAATAAGCAACCATGGGCCCAAAGAAACACTTTACATAGTATATGAAATCATGTAATGTTTATATGTGATGTATATTTAATAATTATCACTGGTACATTAAATGTCTTATTTTACATTAATATAGACATTTTCATTAATCCATCTATTATATATTCTTCAAAATTATATAAGAAACATGTTACATAGCATATAAACATGCAATGTTTATTATATGCGATGTATATTTCATAATCACTCTTTGCCACATTAAATGTTTTATTTTACGTTAATATAGACATTTTTATTAATCCATCTATGATATTTTCTTCAAAATTATGTAAGAAACATGTTACATAGCATATAAACGTGCAATGTTTATTATATGAGATGTATATTTAATAATCAGTCTTTAGCACATTAAATATCTTATTTTACGTTAATATAGACATTTTCATTAATCCATCAATGATATTTTCTTCAAAATTATATAAAACACTTGGTGTGAGCAGTATTAAAAAAATCTGGGACCACCTTGTGGGAGCACCAGTTCAACTGAGCACTAGCTAGAGCAAACAGCGTGGCAAACACCTGGGATTCACTGATATCATGTAGTATTAACATTCCCATTTTAAAAGGAAAGTGATGTTGACCCTGAGTTTAGTGGCTTTGAGGTGGATGTGGCCACAAGTGGTCGAGGAAATACGTATCAAAAACCTCAATAATAACCCATGTGCAACATTTGTGCAACACCCTTTCAATTTTGGTATCACTGGTAGTGTCATCCTGCCAGAATGTCCTATAACCTATGCCCTAAGTAAAGAGAAACAATTCTGGAACATGTGTAATATGTGTTCGGCAGGCTAGCTGGCTGGCTGGGTGGCTGCCTGACTGGCTAGCTGGCCGGCCAACTGGCTGGCCAACTGGATGGTCGGTGGCTGGCTGATTGATTTTGGCTGCCTCTATCTCCGTCTGTATCTATATCTGTCTGTCTCTGTCTATCTATGCCTCTCTATCTCTGTCCCTGTCTATCTGTCTCTATCTCTGTCTGTTTCACAGGTACACATAAATACAGTTATACAGTGTAAATTACCTAGGATAACCCAAAAAATCCAGACAAAGTGCTATACAGTGCTTGTAGATATAAAATGCATATTAAACATGACTGGAAAATAATACGCATTTACACTTGCTCAGGGATCAGACGTGACAACGACTGTTGACTGTGTCGTGTGTAACACCTGTTGGTTCACAAGTGGCTCTCTCTGAGACAGAGAGAGAGAGACAAGCAAAGAGATGAGCAGAGACAGAGATAAACAGAACTAGACAAACAGATAGACAGAGAGATAGACAGATAGACAGCCAGACATGTTTATGTGTAACAGTGAAAACAAATAAAGCCAAGGCAGTGGACGCTCATCAAATGTCACCACAGCTTCATTGTCAGCAGTGGACTGACACTTGTCAGACAGAAAGAGAGACAGATAAGCAGAGACAGAGATAAACAGAGAGCTAGACAGACACAGACAGAGCTAGAAAGGCAGACAGGCAGACATGTTTATGTGTAATAGTGAAAACAAATAAAGCCAAAGCTCATCATGTGTCACCATTGCTGCACTGTCAGCAGTGGACTGACACTTAGCTTACATCATGCTTCTAGGGAACTTATTATTATTATTATTATTATATACTCCTGCATATCCAAAGCATTTCTGGGACTTATAAATACTATGTATATATTTCTAGACAATAGTACGTGACTAAGGTAGGTGAAAATGTTCACCTGTCACTGTGTTTGTGACTATTTGAATACTATTTCAGTACCTAATATTAGTGACAGAACAAAGATTAACTATGAAATCACAAGAACTACTACAAATTGTAATTATCAGAACATAAAAAATATACAAATTAAAAAAAAAGAAAAAAAAAAAAAAAAAAAAAAAAAAGGTATATTGGTAACACTCCTGCAAATGGCAGTGCTTCATGTTGCCGTCAGGTGAGCAACAAGCGCCGACTTTGTAGCCTTATATCTCCATAAGTACTGACTCTACTTTTTTCTTTACATTACTTTATGTAAAAAAGTCCTCTTTATTTAACCCTTTGACTGTCGCAACCACAAATTCTGAGGTGTCTCCTGGTGTTGCAAAATATTTGAAAAAGAAAAAAAAAATTTTTCTTAGGAAATGATAGAGAATCTTTTCCCGATGGTAATGACACCAAAAGTACGAAATTTGATAGAAAACTTATGGAATTACGCTTTTGCGAAGTTAACGACCTCGGTGATATTTACGAATTGGCAATTTCACCCATTTTGAGTCCTATTTTCGGCTAATTCCATTGTCCCAGTTGACTAAACTCATAACTATTTCTTTAGAACTCCATTTGTTGTATCGATTGAGTACAAGAAACTGCCCATTTACCAATTTCAACTACCTAATAAAGTGGTCAGAAATTGGCAATTTGTCCAATTTCATGCAAATTAAAAAATATGCCAGTTTCAAAATAGGGTCCAGAATGAACAGTGCAGACATTCCTAGCTCTAAAATAACATTTTCTTTGTTCATCAGTCACGTCTTAAGGCCCCTCTGATATTACTCTTGCTTTCTATTTTGAATTTTTATTCAAACCAAAAATAGAAGATTTACTGTTATGCAGACTACTGCAATATTGTAATAATTGTATAAATAATGTCAACCCATTCATGACTGCATATTATAATTGCTAGTTGGACATTTATTGGACAATGACATCTGTTTACTCTTGAACATCGGCAAAAATCAAACATTTCCCCTACTTTGAGCTCCATTTCAAGGTCCTTTTCATAGTAAAACCAATCAAAATCACCTCTATTTCTATAATATGTGTTCCATTCTATCAAATGGGACTAGAAAAACAAGAACATAACCATAAAAACTATACGACAATACACCTCAGAGTCAGCGTTTTAATCCAAAAACACGGTCGGAGTTATTTTTCTCATTATGCACTGCATGCTGCAGGATTTTTTATACAGTGCACACTGACCACACAGACCCATTCTCTCACATGTGGGCCTACCAGCTTTCTCCTGCTTGATTTGAAGCCGCTAGAATTTTAAGTATATATACGTCAAACACATTGGCTCGTAAGACGTATATATACAACCGAAACAGTCAAAGGGTTAAAAAAAATTTTTTTTTTTTTTTTAAATATTCGGAGTGCTGGGCGAGATAATGTAGATCTACGTTTGGACAGTTACTGCATATTGACGTAAAAGTTAGGTAAATGAAGTCATTATCATTAATTAGATTGATAATAGTGAGGTAGTAGTTGTTGTTGTTGGGTTTATCAGGGCCACTGACAGCATAAGCCGTATCGAGCCTGGTTTCTAGATGTTATGAGGAAAATTTGTTGCCCAAGGCTGAGCGATGAGAGAAAAGGAACAAAAGATCCTTTGAGATAGAAACTTGAAGTTTCCAATTAGATCTGGTGGACCCCCTTGCCAAGCCGAAGCAGAGAGGGACGCCAACACTCCCACCTGAGTTCAGTAACCGGCTTCCCACCAAAGACCGTTAAAGAATTTTCCTCAGAGCGGAAAAAAATGGAGCTGGCTACAGTAAGCTGATGTACAGGTGCCCCTCCTGTAGAGTGCCCGGTGGGCAAAATAGACGAGGACAAGCATCCCAGTGAGAACGGTGGAAATTTGTCACTGATATACAGGCGAGAGAGAGATGTCCACACCCAATGAAGGCTGGCGCAGAAGCCAGTGAGGTAGTACAAAACATATAACAATATTACAGTTAGTAAATTTAGTAATGGAAATGGTTTTACCTCAGCATGATACACTGTTTCTATAAAAGCTCCTATATTGACTGAGTATTTCAGGCAAACTTAGGACTAACTTAAGATTAATTAGGCAATAACTATATTAGGAATTTTATGTTTACAGTCATTTAAGTGAGTGTAAGTGTAAAATAGGGAGAATTATAGATATCAAGAGTAAGTCTATTTTGTTTTGGATGTGCTCACGATACAAAAGGAGAATAAATGGTTTTCACATAGCTGATGGTGGGGTGTGTTAGTGGGAAAAAGTGTTTTTTAACAGTAGTTTTGAAAATGATTGTTGAATCTGCATTTCTAGAGTTTTCAGGCAGGGAGTTCCAGATTTTAGGCCCTTTTATGTACACTGAGTTTTTGAAGAGATTTAGCTGGACACAAGGAATGTCATAGAGATTTTTGTGTCTGGTATTGTGTCTATGGATCCTGTTGCAACTATCAAGGAAGTGTTTTAGTTCAGGGTTAATATTAGAATTTATGGGTCTGTAAATGTAGGTTGCACAATAGTAGGTGTGAATGTTCTATACAGTGAGAAAGTTTAGGTCTTTGAAGAGTGGGGGCAGGGGGTTTGTTGTCTAGCATTGGATTATGTGATAATTCTTACTGCAGCTTTTTGTTGGGTTATTATTGGCTTTAGGTGGGTTGCTGCTGTTGATCCCTGGGTACAAATAGCATACATGAGGTAGGGATAGATGAGTGAACAGTATAGTGTGAGTAGGGCTGATTGTGGTACATAGCAATGTAGTAACTGTTTTGGATACTTTTTTTTATGTGTTGGATATGGGTGTTGAATTTCAGGTTGCTGTCAAGGTGCAGACCCAGAAATTTGCCCTCATTATGTTTATGTGTACCAGACAGATGGTGGGAGACAATTACAACAAGTGTTAATATTAAGTCTGTAACTCTTTACCAATCTGCTTGCTTGCCTGCCTTCTTGTCTGTCTGCCTGCCTACCTGCCTGCCTACCTGCCCCTGCCTGCCTGCCTGCCTGCCTGCCTGCCTGCCCTGCCACTTTGCCTGGGCATACTCCTATGAAAGATAGGCTTATTCTGCTGTTGGGGGCCAATGCTTCTGGATATTTCAAGTTGCAGCCTATGCTATGCATCATTCACAGAACGCGAGTGTTTAAACAGCAAAAAGTATCCAAGGCAAGGTGGGGTGTGTTCTGGCACCTTGGAATGAATTACCATAAAACCATGTATTTTTGGGATTTGAGTTATAATATTTTGAAGATACAAACATCTTTCGGAACAAATTAATAGTGTAACTCGAAGGACCACTGTATTGAAAAGATATTCAAAGGGTTGAGGTCACAGCTTAAAGACAAGTTCCTGTCCATTGTTACTTCAAAGGCTTTAATTACTGCAGAATGACGTTGAAATCTACTATTAAGAAATATCTTGGTAATATTTCTGCAACTGATTTCAGCTCTGGTAAGCAACTTTTATTCTTAATGAGGCTTGCATAAATTAAAAATTGTACAAGGCACACACAGCTATTTGAAAGAACTCATAAACTAGATACTTATATGTATAAATAGGCCTCCCTGAAGCTGGGTCACTTTTGCGTAGTGGGGGAAATTCTGTGGATTGTGTTTGGTTAATCACTGTCTTCCACAGTTCATGGATGAATTGCCCAGTATTTTTTTGGTTGAAATATGATGCCATGCCTACATCAATCTAAACTACAGCACTGTATGACCCCAGTGAGATTAGTAATTTCCAGAATAAATTAACTAACTCACAAATGCCTCCCTCCAGTGACATAGACAAAAGAAAAATAGCATTTGTTTCCCTAAGTCACATATGACAAGAAACTATAGTAATTATTTCATTTGTCAAAAAGTTGAATAATTACCATACTTGCATTTAAACTTACCTTGTTGTAAATAACATGCTGGTGGATGATAATAACAATCAGGATGCTTCTTCAAGAATGATGAAAGATAATGCAAGATGACAACTGCTAGTACATTAATGTGTTAGATGTCCTGCTATCATACTGTTAGCACATTAATGAAGAGGTTAGATAACAACCACTACCACACTATTAACACATGAATGTGAATGCTTACTAATCAAACGTGATGTGGATACTTCGTGGTGAGAAAATGATATTGATGGCATTGGCTGCTGGAGTGGGCTTACAAAACAGGCTTAATACTAGCAGAGGGCTCTTGATCCAAGGAATTTGATATATTCTTTCCTTACTGGCTTAATGCTTCCCCCATGAAATAATAATTCACTATAAACTATTATTATAATATTCACAGTGGCATACAGTGCCTGGGGAATGGGAGGTATAGTAATTGGGTTTGATCTAAGGGAAAGAGAGCTCCAATTCCTTGGCTCAAAAGTCATTAACTGGTGTAGAAACCTTTAAATGGGTTTGATCTAAGGGAAAGAGAGCTCCAGTTCCTTGGCTCAAAAGTCATTATTAACTGGTGTAGAAACCTTTAAAGGGAGTATTAATCTTTCAAGGGAGGATCCTTGATGCTGATAAAGGGATCTTGATCTAAGGAACTGAATTGTGCTTCAGTTCCTTGAATCAGGCCTGAATGCCTTCCATTTTCCCAGGCTCTGAATGATCCCTATGGGTTTAGCATTTCCCATAATTATAACAATAATAATAATAATTTAAATATAAGAGAATATTCGTAAAACTTTCACAAGCCAAAATAAAGCCAGATTAACAATACTACGGCATCAAATTTACTATTCTCAGAGTAGCATTCTTAACCACTCACTGGTGTTAACAAGTCTCACAACTCCCTCTCACTAACTTGTGTTAAAACCTCCCTCTCACTAGTGTAAACAACTCCCTCTCATCATCACTCACTAGTGTTAACAACACCTCCCTCTCACTATGACTCATTAGTATTAACAACAACTCCCTCTCACCATCACTCACTAGTGTTAACAATTCTCTCTCACCATCACTCACTAGCATTAACAATTCCCTCTCACCATCACTCACTAGCATTAACAATTCCCTCTCACCATCACTCACTAGTGTTAACAACAACTCCCTCTCACCATCACTCACTAATGCTAACAACTCCCTCTCACTATCACTCACTAGTGTTAACAACAGTTCCCTCTCACCATCACTCACTAGTGTTAACAACAGCTCCCTCTCATCATCACTCACTAGTGTTAACAACAACTCCCTCTCACCACCACTCACTAATGCTAACAACTCTCTCCCACTATCATTCACTAGTGTTAACAACAGTTCCCTCTCACCATCATTCACTAGCATTAACAGCTCCCTCTCATCATCACTCACTAGTATTAACAACAACTCCCTCTCACCATCACTCACAAGTGTTAACAACAACTCCCTCTCACTATTTATTTATTTATTTAAAAATTTGAGCACACATACAGAGGTACAAAAAATACAGATAAGAGCAGCATGCCAAAGCCACTTATACTATGCATAGCATTACGGGCTGGCTTAAAATTAACTTAAGATGAACTAAGCAATGATGATATCAGTGATAAAACTTTAATGTATACAGATTACTATAAAGCACAAGTGAGTATTACAAAGACAGGTCATATGGTTGTATGCATTGTTGTACATTCAGTAGAATGGAGTATTCTGTTAGGTAGTGTATTTAAAAAATAATAAAGTTAGATTGAGTTTTAGGTTTAATATTTATGTGATATAATTGTGAGAAACATTTAAGATATACAATTTATAAGGTTCAGTTATTCAGTATTTATTTGGTTTTGGGTGAGTAAGTGATCTTTGAGAAGAGACTTGAATTTATAAACAGGTAGTGTTTCTTTTATATTTACAGGTAATGAGTTCCAGATTTTAGGGCCTTTTATGTGCATTGAGTTTTTGCATAGTGTGAGATGGACACGAGGAACATCAAAGAGTGATCTGTGCCTTGTGTTATGGTCATGTGTTCTGTTGAGGTTGGCAAGGAGATGTTTGAGGGGAGGGTTAATATCAGAGTTAAGTGTTCTATGTATGTAATAGGTGCAGTAATAAGTATGAATGTTTTGTATGGTGAATAGGTTTAGTGTATTGAATATTGGTGGAGTGTGCTGCCTATAGTGAGAATTTGTTATCATTCTAACTGCAGCCTTTTGTTGGGTAATTAGTGGTCTGAGATGGTTACTTGTTGTTGAGCCCCATGCACAAATTCCATAGGTGAGATAGGGGTAAATAAGAGAGTGATATAGGGCCAGGAGGGCTGACTGTGGAGCATAGTACCGTATCTTCGATAGTATGCCTACAGTCTTGGAAATTTTCTTAGAAATTTGTTGTATATGTGTATGAAATTTGAGTCTATTATCAAGGTGGATTCCTAAGAATTTTCCCTCTGTTAGCTTTGTGATAGGTGATCCGTTTATCATTATGTTAAGAGGGACATCTGTAGCTCTGTTACCAAACTGAATGAAGTAGGTTTTGTCAATGTTTAGTGTAAGTTTGTTAGTCCTCATCCAGGTAGATATTTTCTGTAATTCGGTATTTACAGTATTGGCTAGCGTGACTGGGCTCGGGTGGGAGAAGACGTATGTAGTGTCATCTGCAAATAGTGTGGGTTTGAGTAATTGCGAAGCATTTGGTAGGTCATTTATGTATAGGAGAAAGAGAAGAGGGCCAAGGACACTTCCCTGTGGGACACCAACTGTAATTGGTTGTGCAGAAGAGTTTGCCCCATTTGCATACACATATTGGCTTCTGTTGCTGAGGTATGACTTGAGGTAGTTGAGGGAGTGCCCTCTTATACCATAGTGTGACAATTTTATGTGGAGCAAGTCATGGTTAACTGTATCAAAAGCTTTACGTAAGTCAATGAAGATCCCCAGTGGGACTTCTTTTTTTTCTATTGCAGTGTATATATGTTCTAGCATGTGTATAATAGCATCATTAGTATTTTTATTTGGCCTGAATCCAAATTGGTAGGGGTTGAGTATGTTTTGGGAGATAAGGTAGGAGTAGATTCGTTTATGAATTAATTTTTCGAAGATTTTTGAGAGAGGGTGTAAGTTGGATATTGGCCTATAGTTATTCAACTCTGTTTGGTCTCCTCCTTTGTGGATCGGGGTGACCCTCGCAAGTGTTAACAATAACTCCCTTTCACCATCACTCACAAGTGTTAACAACAACTCCCTCTCACTATCACTCACTAGTGCTAACAACTCCCTCTTAAATTATAAAATTTTACAAAGGCAAAAACCCCCCATTTTTTTTTTTTATAGGTAATACAAATTTAAATAAAAGTATTTTTTTCCAACCAAATTTTTAAATTTTTTAATTTAATAAGTTTCCTTTAAAAATTTTTGGTTTTAAATTAAGGGGATTTACCCAAGAATTTTTTTTGGGTTTTTTTGTTTGGGGGGTAAGAAAGTGTTAAAAATCCCCTTAAAAAGTTTTTTAAAAAACCTTTCCCCCATAAAAAATTAAAAATTCAACTAAAAAAACTTTCCAAAATTTTTCCTTTGCTAAAAAATTTTTTAAAAAATGCTTTCAAAAATTTTTTTAAAAGTTTTTTTAAAAAAAAAATTTTTTTTTTAAATTTTAAAAACATTTTTTTTTTAAAAAAACCCCCTTTTTAGGGTTAAAAGTAAATTTTTTAAGAAATTTTTTTTGCTTAACCCCCGGGTTTGAAAAAAATTTATTTTAAATTTGTTTCCCAACCCATTTGGGAAAAAATTTTCTTTTACTTTGTACTTACTCTTTCATTAAAAATTTTTTTATTTTTAATTTTAAAAAACTTTTTTTCATTAAACCCTTAAAAATTTCCGTCCCCTTTTTTAGCCTGGGTTTACAGGGTTTTGAGTTTTTAAAAAGAAAATTTTTCCCCCTTTTCCCCTTTAAATTAAGGGAAGCGCCCCCTTAGGCCCTACATTTGGAAATTCTGGGGGGGCCCTTTTAAACAAAAAATTATAAAACATTTTAAACCCCCTTTTCGGGTCACCCTTGTTTACCAGGGGGTGGCCCAAAAAGTAGTTTTCCTCCCCAAAAATTTTGGGGAAAACCCCCTCCTTCCTTTTGAAGTTCCCTGGCCTGGGTGGTGGAAATAAAAAAAATTCTAGGTTTTTGAAAAGTTGTGGGAAAATAATCCCCCGGGAATGTCGTAATAAGTCAGAAACCCCCAAAAGGATCCTCTTCCTTCTATTGGTTTTGGGGGCACTGGGGAATAGGTTGGGTTTTTTCGTTTTAAAATTTGGGAGAAAATAATAATTTTCGGCCGGGGAAAAACCCGGCCTCTGCCCTTTTTTTGGTGTTGGGGCCCCGTAAATGGGGGGTTTTAAAACGTCGAAAAAACAATTTTCGGTGGGGGGTTGAGGAATCATTTTTCCCCGGGGAAGGTTTTATTCGCCGCCGATCCTTCGGGTAGTGATAGGTGTTAGGAGGAAATAAATTTTAACCGGGAACCCCCTTTGGCCCCCACCCGGGGTTTTTATAGTTAAGGGGGAGGATAATGGGTACATTCCCGGTGGCCACATTTTTTGGGTGGATGGGGGGTTAGTGGTTCCTTTGGTGGTGGACGGCACCGGGGGGGGGGGGGGGGGGGGGGGGGGGGGGGCCATGCGTGACTCACCGGGGGCCACGCGGGGCCCCATGTGCAAATCGTCAGTTAAAGGGGACAAAGGGGAAAGGCGTCAGCCACCCACCCCGGCCCAACCACAACCACCCGTACAACCGGGCCATGATGCCAGTACCCCACCAAAAAACCGAAATGTGGGATTGGCAGAAAAATCCCAATTTTTTTTCCCAACCCCTCACCATTTTGATGATCTAAAAGTGGAATTCTCCCTACCCCCCCCCCTTTGGGGAACCCAGGCCCCAATAAACGGGGGAATTTTTTAAAATTATTCTTTAAACCAGCCATTGAGGAAATTATTGCCGGGGAAAAGGGGTAATAAGTTTTTTTCCAGTCCCCAAAAATGGCAAATACTCTTATCCCCGAGTAAAGGGACTACACAGGGGGGAAAGAGACGACTGTTGCAGAAATGTATTTGTTTTTTTTGCAAAAATTAATGCTTATGCCTCATGTCTAAAAGGGCATAATTTTAAAAGCATAGGGTCCACAGATCGGCTAATTTTTTTACCCCGGTCTTCAGGGGAAATAAAAACCAGTAAAAAAGGTTTTATCTTACTTTTACGTATTTCACTTCTCTGACAAAACCCCCCCCTGACAAAAAGGGGACGGGGTTATACAAGTTTAAAAAAATGTTTTCATGTATCTAAAAACAAAAGTTCAGGATATATTTTTATCCTTTAAAGAATTTTGGGTTAATTGTGATCTTTGTTTTTGGGTTCAAAGGTAAAAACTGTCTTTTAAAGGGCAGTATTTTACCGGGGCAAGGGGAAAACCGTTTTGGGTTAAAAAACTGTTTTTTCTCTGTGATTGTGACAGTGGCCTGGGGGTTGGATATTGTTTTTTTAAAACCGGGTATAAAAAACATTAAAAGATCCCAAAGGGTTTGTTATTGGGTATCTCAGGTGACGTAGTGAGAAACATGATGGCACCTATTCTTGGGGAAGGGGGGCCCTAATTATATACCGATTTAAATGGTACACAAGGGCCCCTTTCCAGTGATTTTTAGGGGAGTGAAAAAAGAAAAAATTGTGTGGCACAGTGGTTTAAAACGTTTAAAAATATGCCCAGGCTCAATGCAGGGGTTTTGTGGGGGATGATTTCAGGTGTTTTAAAGCCCAAAAGAAACATGGGGATTACGGTGGCATTGGGCAAACGAGATGTTTACATTGTTGAAAACCATTTAAACCCTAATGAAATGCAAGACAGTGGCAAAGTTGATGAGTGATAATGAACGTATTCGAAAACCATGGGCAGTGAATGTTATACCCCAAAACATGCGCTTGGTTTACAATGTGAATTTCAGATTGGTTTTGTTGAAAGTGTTGTAAGAGTTTTCCAAAAAATTTGGGGGAAAGAAAACTTTTCTTCCATCTCATGGGAAATTTTAATGCTCAAAGCATTTAATATTACCAAAAAAGCTGGTAACAAAACCACCGAAAGGTGAATTTTGTTTGTCTGTTGTCGACAACTCATAAAGAAGACCAAAGGGAAAAAACACCTGCAAAAACAAAATTTGGGCCTCGAATTCCCAGGATATTTCCCAAGCTTTGAGGAGAGAAGGTGATCATTTCATAATAAAAAGGGTTCCCCTTTAAATTTAAAAGAAATTTGTCAGAAGAGATGCATTTTCTGTGCACAAACAAAACGGGCGGCAAAAAAGCGCAAAGACACTTTGGGTTTTTGTTGAGGAATGTAAGGGGCCTCTGTGCTGGTTTCCCTTTTTCAAGGGGTTTCCCCCAACTTTCCCGCAGGGGGGTTTTAAAACCATGTCCAGGATTTTAAATATGTTAAAATATGATAGAACATTAGTATTATACAAAAAGTTGTGCATGTTTTTTTGGAAAAAAAAACAGGGGGAAAAAAAATAAAATGTAAAAAACTTTAGTGCAGTTATTGTGGTTTTAATACAGTGAGTTTTTTTATATATCAATTATATACAGTATTGGTCTCTCAGGCCCCCAAAAGTTAGTTGGAATAGAAAAAAATTGGGGAAAAAAAAAGAAAAAACAACTAAAACAACAAAAAAATATAATTGCTATGTGGAATTCGTGATGTTGCCACCACCACATCATTTTCTAAAACTTCCTTTTTACGTATCTCGGTAAATTTCTTTATCAGATTCTTTTTTTTTTTGGGTTTTTTTACCTTTTACAAAAAAAAAAAGCTCTTTTAATTTTGTAAGAAAAAATAAATTTTTTTTTTTTTTTTTAAAAAATTTTTTGGGCACTGGTGCGTTTACTTCAATTTTTTCCCTTTGGGCCCTGAAAGGGTTAAAACCCCCCATGATATTTTTTTTTCAAAAATTTTGTAAAGGGAAAAACTTTCATTGCATATAAAAAATGCCTTCGTTTAAATCGTTCACTTTAGTGCCCCCCCATAGTAAAACTAATAGTTCGTTAAAAATAATCACTCCCTTTGGGGACATTTAAAAGTCAAATTTTTGTTAATATAGACATTTTTCCCTTAACCCTCTGTGATATTTTTTTTCAAAATTTCGAAGAAACATGTTTAACCTACATATAAACATTCAATGTTCATACGCAGTGGAGGGGGAAACATTACATTTTCCCGGTTTCCGCATTTAAAAAAAAAGGGAGAATCTGCTTTTGGCCCCGTAACCCCCATTAATATTAGTTTTGTTCACAAAATTTTGTCAGGAAATTTTTCTTTTTCTCCCCCTTTTTTATGATGGGATCTAAAGGGATTGTTAGAAATGGGCTAAATTCAGTGAGCATGGTATGTCAATGGGAATAATATGGCTGTAGGCCACAGTGATGTAGCTTTGGGAGGTATACACTGGGGTGTAGTTCCCGGGCCCAGGACTACCAAAAAAATACTACCACCAACCAAAAAGTTTTTTAATAAAAGGATTTTAATGTTCATTTATCATTAAAAATTTGTCTTTTATTTATTTTTCTTGTTTTTTTGTTGTTTAAAACTATAGTTATTCTCTATAAAAAGCATTTTTTGGGTTTAAAATTTTTTTGGGGGTGTCTGCCATTTTTAAGGGGGGTTTTTTTGGCCAAAACCCTTTTGGAAAAAGGGGTTAATTATGGGAAAATCGGGGGGCTAATTTTAAGTGAAAAGAAAAAAGTTGTGCAATTTTTTGTATAAAAAGAAGAAAAAAATTCACCCAAATTTTCAATGAATTTAAAATAATCTTAAAAACATTTTAATTATTACACTCACATAAGTTCATCCTAATTCATTTGTCGAGTTTTTCTGTTTACTCTTCATTCCATTATAGTATTTTAAAAATGAAAGTTAATCTAAAAAAGTAGGGGGGCCAAATATAACTGGGAAATGCTATTATATTCACAGTGATGAGCTAAAACCCGTAATTGGGGGATACAGTGCCCGAGGTTGAGGGTTTGAAACTGTATTCCCAAAATCAAGGCTCATTACCTTTAAACCCAAAAACACTGTGTAAACATTATGAGTTCACCACATCCCTGTGAGTATGAAAATAGTATGTAGCTCCAGTTATTTATGTATGATTCTCCTAATTCCTCTGCTCAAGAACCCTTCAGCAGCATCAAGGTACCCATTCAATACTGAACAAGGAACCAGAGTCTCGTTTTTACTTTGCTCACCTCGACTGGTACAGTGGACCCTTGGATAACGCCTGCATCAGCTAATGCCTCACTTTGGCGTAAAAAAATCGGCTTGGATAACACCTGAAAACTCGGTTAGGAGCTTTCGTCCCAAACGTGTCCGCACGGCACCCTGAGCAGGCCCGGCCACTCACCCTGTGTACCAGCCAGTGTGCCATTGTTTCCAAGCCAGCAAGGACGATTCCACTCGTACATGCGATATATTTTGTACTATTCCACTTTTTTTAGTGTTCGTAACTGCTAAATAAGCCACCATGGGCCCAAAGAAAGCTTCTAGTGCCAACCCTGTGGTAAAAAGGGTGAGGTGTACTATCGAATTAAAAAAAGGAGATAATGGAAAAGTACGAGAGTGGAGTGTGTATCTTGGAGTTGGAAAAGTTATATAACAAACCCCATTCAACCATCACTACTATCTTGCGCAACAAAAAGGCAATCAAGGAAGATGTTGTTGCAAAAGGTGCAAGCGTGCTTACAAAACAGAGATCGCAAATACTCGAAGATGTGGAGAGAAAAGGCAAGGCAGTTGCTTGAGGATCTCATTAAGAAAATGCCTCCAAATAGTGCTGCTGTTGATGAATTTATGGCCAGCAAAGGCTGGTTTGAGAGATTTAAGAATCATAGTGGCATACACAGTGTGATAAGGCATGGTGAGGCTGCCAGTTCTGACAAAAAAGTGCCATCCTCTGCCCTCCTACCGTCTAATCACTCATCAATAAGTCCACAATAAGAGTAAGTGTGATGTTATTATTGTTTTATTGTGCATGTATCATTGTTTTCTGTGTAGGGAAATGTATATTTCATATAAAAAAAATTATTTTGTTTAATACTTTTGGGTGTCTGGAACGGATTAATTGGATTTCCATTATTTTTTATGGGGAAAATTAATTTGGTTAAAGGCTAAATCGGTTAAAGCCTAGCTCTCTGGAATGGATTAAAGGTGTTATCCAAGGGTCCACTGTATTTGGCAGGTTAAACACCTGTAAGTTCAGTGTTTCTTTATAACTATAATAACAAAAATCCACTTATTTCTGTCATTAAAATTTGCTTTTGGGAATAACATTTTTAACCTGTTTGTTGCAGTAACCATTAAGGTAATTGTAAATTTGGTTTCTTGAATTAGGCAGAATTTCTTTAACTACGCAAATGTTAAGAAGTAAAATAAATTTTAAACTGTCAGTACTGTATTTTACTAGAAAAAAATTAATCCCATGCTATAATATAAATATATGCTAAATTTTAGATAATGAAATATCAATGTTTCATAGTATGGTACTTGAGTTGCACATGCAGAGTTGACATCAAATAATAGTATTTATAATGAAAAGCCTTTACATAAATAACCACAGATGTTTGTGTATTTGTATATATGTACTCACCGAGTTGTGTTTGTGAAGAAAGTCTCAGCCCCTTGGCCTGCCTCTAAATGTATAGTGAACTGACATCATTGATTACTGGTCTCATGGGCCTTATAATACTCACTCTTGAAACTATGCAAGGAGTTTGCTTCCAGTATTTATTCAGTATTCAGCACATTCTAGTCTCCTACTGCCCTGAGAGTAAATAAGTATAGTACTTCCTAACATCAGTGTAGGTAATCAGTTTTATTAACATTATATTAAAAAACAAGCACTAAACCCTTATGGGTCATAAGGTGAGTTTTTAAGCTTCAAACAATAGTCCCTTGCCCTTTCCCTCTCCTTCCTTCCCTGTGAAAAGTCTCTCCTCATTCTGCTTGTCAAATCCTCTTGAGTACAGTAACTTGTAATCATATGTGGCTCTCTTGAATCTATGTTTTTAGGCAAACTTGCCAAAGGAGCTAAATTTCCTTGAAAATGTTTTTTAAAACTTTTGCCTTGGGTTTTTTTTAAATCTACAACAAACAAATAACCTAAACAAATACATGTACTTCATTGAATTCTGCCTAACATATGTGTCAAGATTAATCTTAATTAGTACAGTATTTTTTAAATCATCAAAAATGTACCTATTTTTTTTTGTGATTTGCAAGGGGCTAACCCCATAGGGGTCACGCAAGTACAGGTTAGCTGGTTTTAAAAAAAAAAAAAAAAAAAAAAAGGCTCGTTTAATCAAAATAAAATGTAAAAATTAGATAAGATACACCTGACTGCCAATTTAAGCTTTAATTAGATGACCTAATTACAGTTTTTTACAAAGTACCTTAACAGATTAATGTGTTCATCATGAAGCATTATATACTGTATATAGGGAGTAAACAACTTGTTACACAGACATACACTTCTCATATTCAGTCCTAATAACTTAGAATGTCTTAGATTTTTTAAAAGATTCTCAGTTATACTGATGCTCACTTGAAGAAATCATTCCTAATGCCCCACTATTTAGCAGTCCTTCGTGTTTTCGTAGAAAGTGAGACTTCATGTGTGCCTTAAGCCTTGCACAATAATTACAGTGAGGGCATTGTATGGCTTCTCTCCTGTGTGAACACGAATATGGCGCTCCAGATCCCTTGGGAAATAGAAGGAGGACTTGTTGCAGTAAGGGCCAGACTGGGGTGAAGGAGGTACTAAGGTTTTTGGTTTATAGACACTTGCGGATGCAGCTGCTAAATCGTCTTCGGTCTTAATGATGCCACCATTGCTACCTAAAAAAGAAAGTGATCACTGATCAGCAAGTTCTTCAGGTGGCTCATTACTGATTTCCAATACCTAATTTTTTTGCTATATGATTGATAGATACTGGGAAAAGGTCCAGATTTTTTTTTATCTTTAATTAGTAGCCCTTTTGATTGTTCCAGAAAAAATCAATGAATAACATCTTTAAAAGATTTACCTTTGAGGAGCAAAGCAGCAAATCTTGCTGAGTAGTGAAGGGCCATTATAACTAAGACCCCATCAACTCTGCCATTTAAAACCTTTTTTCCATTACAAAAGTGTATCTAATTAAAGTGGCTTAAAAACTAGTTAAACTAAATACTATGTCTTCTCATTTACTTGAAAAGATATACTAAACTGAATTTTTCCACTGTACTGAGGTCCTGGAGTGGCAGTTATTATTATGGTCATGGGGAAATGCTAAACCTGTAGTAGTTATAATACAGTGACTGCAGATTGAGAGGTAATTTGGCTTGATCCAAGGAAGTGAAGGGTAACTTAAATTTCCTGGATCAAGAGCCCTTTACCAGCATCAAGGCAACCCCCCCTTTCCCTTTTTTAAGGGTTTGGAGTGATAATGCAAAAATATATGTCCAAAGAAAAGAAATAAAATATTGGATTTAACCAAGCACCATTATACAGCAACTAAAAAGTACAGAATAAGATTTATAAATAATCACTTTAATTATCAAGATTTACATGAGAAAGCAAAAAAAAATATCAGTGCCATCACTCTGTTCAATTGCTTTTAAACATGTATTTGTAAGAGGGAGGGGAAAGAGAAAATAAAAGGAGGAATGAAGACAAGACTTTTATATCAAATTAATTTGGAAAACATCTCAAATTTATTTTATATACAAAATAACATATAAGGTAGACCAAATAATGCTGAATGGAAGATGTGTGAATCTTCTTGTGCCTTAGTAAATTTCCCAGTGCAAGTAACACGGTTATCCTGATGTTATATGGTGCAAATAACTTTTTCCTTAAAATATTGGTAATTTCCTTCATCTCATCGAACAAAATCCAGTAGTGGACAATCTTTTCTTTGGTTTACCAACATACATTTATTTCATCTTTCCTTAAATTTTAAATTAAGTATACTAATAAGGCAGGGAGATCCAGGGGTTAAATCCCTGGCCAGGAAAAAATCATACTCTTTTCTAGACAGACAAAACTTTTCCCAAATTAAGGGTATGCTGCTTGTTCCCTAATTATTACATGTATTTCTATCCTGTTCTAACTCTGACTAAGTATATTTTACTACAATATTATATATCTGTCAAAATGTTCCTTACTGCTTCCAATTTAATCTCATATTTCTGAAGTATATTTTCTTCATATTTTGGTGATATTTTTACATTCACAGGGGAGTGCTAAACCCACAGAGATCATATAACACTCCTGCCAATAAATTTCCCATAAAATTGATTATACTGTATTACCCTAAATAATGACACTTAAATTCAAGAAAAAAATTGTTTATAAAAAATATTATGATAATGCATAGTCAATACTTCATAAGTTGTTCTTAACCCTTTCAGGGTCCATCCTGTAGATCTACGGCTTTGAAGCCAGGGTCCAAGCTGTAGATCTATGCCAGAATTCTAGTGGCTTCAAATTTAGAGCGAGAAGGCTGGTAGGCCTACATCTCAGAGAATGGGTCTGTGTACACAGTAAACAAAAAATGGGGGCACCTGCATTGCATTGTGGGAACGCCATCTCAGTACGCTTTGTTCATCGTGCCTGGGAGGAAGGAAGCTCTCACTCACTGGCGAATTCTAACTCTCCTCTTCCCAAGTTATAGTTCTAACACTGATGGAAGTGGATCTGAAGAGGAATTCTATGGTTTTCGAACCATATGGTACATTGTACCATATGATACAATGGTACCATATGGTACAGGGTACAGGGACCCTAATGGAAATAAGTCACTTTTACTTTTTTTGGGTTATCCTAGGTTATCCACACATATGCTGCTATGTATGATAATCTATGTAACTGTATTTGTGTATACTTCAATAAACTTACTTATGATGCTACATGTGCTTGAGTAAGTTTATTCAGGTATACACAAACACAGTTACATACATTATCATATAAGCAGCTATGTGTAAGATCTGGATAACCAAAAATAGTTCAGACAAAGTGAATTTATTTCATAGAGGTCCCTGTACCTTGTACCATAGTGGTACCCTTATACCTATGGCAATTCCAAGAGGATAGAATACGTGCCCTTCCCTGGAATAGAGAGTGAAAGTGATGATGATGTGGTACAATTGGGGTGGATAGACCACATGCGTCAGTAATGTATGTAGTGATTGCACACAAGCTGCAAGCATGATCCGTGCAGCATGGGCACTCAGCCCAGACTGGAGTGTGTCATGGGACTCAAGCACTGAGGAAGCAAGTTCCATGGACAAAGCACATCGCATCCACGGTGGAAGTAGACGTCTGTGGCTGAAATAGTATTTGTTTTTTTTGCAACAATAATGCTTATGCACTCATGTCTATAAGCATATAAAAAAATCATATGGGTCCACGATGAGTATGCACCACTGTGAATGACATCCTATGTTTCAAAGGACTTTCACAGACTGTAGCGTCTAGGAACATGTCGTATTGACTGTAAATATGAATTACAATTGGATATAACCACATTCCCTGTTTGTGTTGACAAAATGAACAATTGGGTGAATTTTGGCCCCCCCAAGGTGGGGGGGGAG
>NC_069406.1:54059592-54124069 GCF_026875155.1 Cherax quadricarinatus | reverse complement strand
CGGTACCAAAAATTTCCCAAGTAAATGTCAAAAACCCGGGGGAAATTTTGCCGAAAAAAGTGCTCAAAATCCAAAANTTGTACAATTTCCACACCGGCTGAAAACCAGGGGTCCACTGTAGTAATAATATGTGAAACATCTGTAATAAAGATAAAAATGATATTTAAATTAACTACTAAAAAATATTTGTGTAATGCATGAGCAATAATGTAGTCAAAGAAATTAATGCAAGTTTTTAGTCTGCATTTTTATTTTATGAAGGTGTAAACAACTTTAAAGTAATTTTTAACACTTTCTACAAGCATAAAGCAAACAAAATTGCTTGATAAAATCACTTATTAACAGAGATGGTGTAAGGAACTTATAATTAAACTTTAAAAAGTTTGTGAAAGCTACTTTAATTAATATTTGTGGTTAGCACTAGTGAGTGATAGTGAGAGGGGAGTTGTTAGCATAGTGGTGTGTGGGGGGAGTTGTTGCACTAGTGAGTGATAGTGGGGAGGGAGTTGTTGTTAACACTTGGGTGATGGTGAAAGGGGGGGTTATTTTTAACATTGCGGGGTCCCCCCGATCCCCAAAGGGGAGCCAAACAGAGTTGAAAAAACTTTTGGCCAATACCCAATTACCCCCTCTCTCAAAAATTTTGAAAAATTAATTCAAAAAAGAATCTACTCCTCCCTTTCTCCCAAAACATACTCAACCCTCCAATTTTGGTTTTTCGGGCCCAAATTAAAAAATACTAATGTGCATTATACAATGCTAGAACTTATTCACTGCAATAAAAAAAAAAGAAGTCCACTGGGGATTTCATTGACTTACGTAAAGCTTTTGTACAGTTAAACCCATGACTTGCTCCACTAAAATTGTCCACTAGGGTATAAGGGGCTCCCCAATTACTCAAGTCATACCTCAGCAACGAACCCAATATGTGTTTGAAATGGGGCAACTTTTCTGCACAACCAATTCAGTTGGTGTCCCACAGGGAAGTGTCCTTGGCCCCCTTCCTTTCTCCTTAAATTTAATGACACCCAAATGTTCGCAATTATCAAACCACATTTTTCAGATGACACTACTTCGTCTTCTCCACCCGAGCCCAGTCACGCTACCAATACTGTAAATCCCGAATTCAGGAAAATATCTCCGGGATGAGGATAAAAAATTACACAAAAATTGAAAAAACCTCTTCTTCAGTTTGGTAACAGAGCTACAGAGCCCTTTAAACATAATGATAAACGGATCCCCTACCCAAAAGCTAACAGAGGGAAAATTTAGGAATCCACTTGATAATAGACCAAATTTCATACACTTATCAAAAAAAATTTTCTAAAAAAAATTTTCCCAAAGGTTGTGGGCATACTATCAAAGTCGGTACAGCTCCACAGTCAGCCCCCCTGGCCCTATTCACTCTCTTATTTCCCCATCTACTTTTGGAATTTGTGCATGGGGCCTCAACAAAAGTAACATCTCAGACCATTAATTCCCCAAAAAAAGGGCCCCTGCAGTTAGAAGATAAAAACCCCACTATAGGCAGCCCTCCACCAATATTCAATCCACAAAAACCTATTCCCCATACAAAACATTCATACTTATTACTGCACCTATTACATACATAGAACATTAACTCTGTTTTAAACCCTCCCCTAAAACTCTCCTTGCCAACCCTCAAAAAAACATGCCCATAACCAAGGCAAGTCACTCTTTGTGTTCCTCTGCCCATCTCCACTAGCAAAAACTAATGCACTAAAAGGCCAAAAAATCTGGAACTCATTCCCTGTAAAAAAAAAGAAAACACTTTTTTTAAAAATTCAGTCTCTTCTCAAAGTATTAAACTCACCCAAAACCAAAAAAAATATGAATAATAAACCTTTTTAAATTGTTTATCTTAAATTTTTCTCACAATTATTCCAAAATTTAAACCAAAAAACTCAATCTAATTTTTATTTTTTAAATACAAACCCAACAGAATCTCCATTTACTGAATGTACAACAATGCATACAACCATATGACCTGTCTTTGTAATACACTTTTGCTTTATGTATTGTATACATTAAGTTTTATCACTGATTCAAATTTTTCTTAGTTTATCTTAAGTAATTTTAAAACCGCCGTATGCATGCATGTATAAAGGGGTTTGGATGTGTCTTATCTGTATTTTTTGTACCCCTGTATGGGTCTCAAATTTTTTAAAAAAAATAAAAAAATAAAAGGGGAGGGAGTTGTTTTTAACACTTGTGAGGATTTTGAGGGGGGAGTTTTTGTTAATACTAGTGGTGATGATGGGGGAGCTGTTAATGCTAGTGAATGTGGGGAGAGGGAACTGTTGTTAACATAGTGATGTAGTGGGAGAGAGTTTTAGAATTTTTGGTGGGGTGGAGGGAGTTTTTGTTAACATAGTGAGTGATGTGAGAGGGGCTGTTGTTAAATAGTGAGTGATGGTGAGAGGGAACTGTTGTTAACACTAGTGGTGATGGAGGGGAGTTGTTAGCATTAGTGAGTGATGGTGAGGGGAGTTTTTGTTAACATAGTGAGTGATGGTGAGAGGGAATTGTTAATGCTAGTGAGTGTGGTGAAGGGAATTTTTAATGCTGTGAGTGATGGGGAGGAGAATTTTTAACACTGTGGTGATGGTGAGAGGGGTTGTTGTTAATTAATGGTCATAGTAGAGGGAGGTGTTGTTAAACACTAGTGAGTGATGATGAGAGGGAGTTGTTTACACTAGTGAGAGGGAGGTTTTAACACAAGTTAGTGAGAGGGAGTTTTTGAGACTTGTTAACACCAGTGAGGGGTTTAAAAGAATCTACTCTGAGAATAGTAAATTTGATGCCGTAGTTTTGTTTAATCTGGCTTTATTTTGGCTTGTGAAGTTTTACGAATATTCTCTTATATTTAAATTATTATTATTATTGTTTAAATTATGGGAAATGCTAAACCCATAGGGATCATTCAGAGCCTGGGAAAATGGAAGGCATTCAGGCCTGATTCAAGGAACTGAAGCACAATTCAGTTCCTTAGATCAAGATCCCTTTTTATCAGCATAAAGGATCCTCCCTTGAAAGATTAATACTCCCTTTAAAGGTTTCTACACCATTTAAATAATGACTTTGAGCCAAGGAACTGGAGCTCTCTTTCCCCTTAGATCAAACCCATTTAAAGGTTTCTACACCGTTAATGACTTTTGAGCCAAGGAATTGGAGCTCTCTTTCCCTTAGATCAAACCCAATTACTATACCTCCCATTCCCAGGCACTGTATGCCACTGTAAATATTATAATAATAGTTTATAGTGAATTATTATTTCGGGGGGAAGCATTAAGCCAGTAAGAAAGAATATATCAAATTTCCTTGGATCAAGAGCCCTCTGTAGTATTAAGCCTGTTTTGTAAGCCCACTCCAGCAGCCAATGCCATCAATATCTTTTTTCTCACCACGAAGTATCCACATCACTTTTTGATTAGTAAGCATTCACATTCATGTGTTATAGTGTGGTAGTGGTTGTTATCTAACCTCTTCATTAATGTGCTAACAGTATGATAGCGGACATCTAAACACTTTAATGTACTAGCAGTTGTCATCTTGCATTATCTTTCATCATTCTTAAAGAAGCATCCTGATTGTTATTATCATCCACCAGAAATGTTATTTACAACAAGGTAATTTAAATGCAAGTATGGTAATTATTCAATTTTTTGGGACAAATGAAATAATTACTATAGTTTCTTGTCATATGTGACTTAGGGAAACAAATGCTATTTTTCTTTTGTCTATGTCACTGGAGGGAGGCATTTGTGAGTTAGTTAATTTATTCTGGAAATTATTTAATCTCACTGGGGTCATAACAGTGCTGTAGTTTAGATTGATGTAGGCATGGCATCATATTTCAACCAAAAAATACTGGGCAATTCATCCATGAACTGTGGAGACAGTGATTAACCCAAACACAATCCACAGAATTTCCCCCACTTCGCAAAAGTGACCCAGCTTCAGGGAGGCCTATTTATACATATAAGTATCTAGTTTATGAGTTCTTTCAAATAGCTGTGTTTTGCCTTGTACAATTTTTTTAAATTTTTGCAAGCCTCATTAGAATAAAAGTTGCTTACCAGAGCTGAAATCAGTTGCAGAAATATTACCAAGATATTTCTTAAAAAGTAGATTTCAACGTCATTCTGCAGTAATTAAAGCCTTTGAAGTAACAATGGACAGGGAACTTGGTCTTTAAGCTGTGACCTCAACCCTTTGAATATCTTTTCAATACAGTGGTCCTTCGAGTTTTCACTATTAATTTGTTCCGAAAGATGTTTGTATCTTCAAAATATTATAACTCAAATCCCAAAAATACATGGTTTATGGTAATTCATTCCAAGGTGCCCGAACCCCACCCCACCTTGCCTTGGATACTTTTTGCTGTTTAAAAAACTCGCGTTCTGTGAAATGCATGGCATAGGCTGCAACTTGAAATATCCAGAAGCATTGGCCCCAACAGCAGAATAAGCCTATCTTTCATAGGTTATGCCCAGGCAAAGTGGCAGGGCAGGCAGGGAGGCAAGGCAGGCAGGCAGGCAGGCAGGCGGTAGGCAGGCAGGTAGGCAGGCAGACAGACAAAAAGGCAGGCAAGCAAGCAGATTGGTAAAGAGTTACAGACTTAATTTAACACTTGTTGTAATTGTCTCCCACCATCTGTCTGGTACACATAAACTTTAAAGAGGGCAAAATTTCTGGGTCTGCACCTTGACAGCAACCTGAAATTCAACACCCATATCCAACACATAAAAAAAAGTATCCAAAACAGTTACTACATTGCTATGTACCACAATCAGCCCTACTCACACTTTACTGTTCACTCATCTATCCCTACCTCATGTATGCTATTTGTACCCAGGGGATCAACAGCAGCAACCCCCCTAAAGCCAATAATAACCCCAAAAAAAAGCTGCAGTAAGAATTATCACATAATCCCAAAGCTAGACACAAACCCCCTGCCCCCACTCTTCAAAGACCCAAACTTTCTCACTGTTTAGAACATTCACACCTACTATTGTGCAAACCTACATTTACAGACCCATAAATTCTAATATTAACCTGAACTAAAACACTTCCTTGATAGTTGCAACAGGATCCATAGACACAAAACCAGACACAAAATCTCTATGACATTCCTTGTGTCCAGCTAAATCTCTTCAAAAACTCAGTGTACATAAAAGGGCCTTAAAATCTGGAAACTCCCTGCCTGAAAACTCTAGAAATGCAGATTCAACAAATCATTTTCAAAACTACTGTTAAAAAACACTTTTTTCCACTAACACACCCCCACCATCAGCTATGTGAAAACCATTTATTCTCCTTTTGTATCGTGAGCACATCCAAAACAAAATAGACTTACTCTTGATATCTATAATTCTCCCTATTTTACACTTACACTCACTTAAATGACTGTAAACATAAAATTCCTAATATAGTTATTGCCTAATTATCTTAAGTTAGTCCTAAGTTTCCCTAAAAATACTCAGTCAATATAGGAGCTTTTATGAAACAGTGTATCATGCTGAGGTAAAACCTTTTTCCATTACTAAATTTACTAACTGTAATATTGTTATATGTTTTGTACTCCCTCACTGGCTTCGGGCGCCACCCTTTTCATTGGGTGTGGACATCTCTCTCTCGCCTGTATATCAGTGACAAATTTCCCCGTTCTCATGGGATGCTTGTCCTCGTCTTTTTTCCCCCGGGGCACTCTACAGGAGGGGCACCTGTACATCAGCTTACTGTAGCCAGCTCCATTTTTTTCCGCTCTGGGGAAAAATTTCTTTAACGGTCTTTGGTGGGAAGCCGGTTACTGAACTCAGGTGGGAGTGTTGGCGTCCCTCTCTGCTTCGGCTTGGCAAGGGGGTCCACCAGATCTAATTGGAAACTTCAAGTTTCTATCTCAAAGGATCTTTTGTTCCTTTTCTCTCATCGCTCCCGCCTGGGGAACAAATTTTCCTCATAACATCTAGAAAACCAGGCTCGTACGGCTTATGCTGTCAGTGGCCCTGATAAACCCAACAACAACCCAAACATACCTCACTATTATCAATCTAATTAATGATAAAGACTTCATTTACCTAACTTTTCGTCAATATGCAGTAACTGTCCAAACGTAGATTACATTATCTCGCCCAGCACTCCGAATATTTTTAAAAAAAAAAAAAAAATTTTTTTTAACCCTTTGACTGTTTCGGTTGTATATATACGTCTTACGAGCCAATGTGTTTGACGTATATATACTTAAAATTCTAGCGGCTTCAAATCAAGCAGGGAAAAACTGGTTTGGCCCACATGTGAGAGAATGGGTTCTGTGTGGTCAGTGTGCACTGTATAAAAAATCCTGCGCATGCAGTGCATAATGAGAAAAATAACTCCGACCGTGTTTTTGGATTAAAACGCTGACTCTGAGGTGTATTGTCGTATAGTTTTTATGGTTATTTTCTTGTTTTTTCTAGTCCCTTTTGATAGAATGGAACACATATTATAGAAATAGAGGTGATTTTGATTGGTTTTTACTATGAAAAGGCCCTTGAAATGGAGCTCAAAGTAGGGGAAAATGTTTGTTTTTTGCCGATGTTCAAGAGAAAAACAGATTTTCATTGTCCAATAAATGTCCAACTAGCAATTATAATATGCAGTCATGAATGGGTTGACATTATTTATACAATTATTACAATATTGCAGTAGTCTGCATACAGTAAATCTTCTTTTTTTGTTTGAATAAAAATTAAAAAATAGAAAGCAAGAGTAATATCAGAGGGGCCTTAAGACGTGACTGATGAACAAAGAAAGTTATTTGGTAGGAATGTCTGCACTGTTCATTCTGGACCCTATTTTGAACTGGCATATTTTTTAATTTGCATGAAATTGGAAAAATTGCCAATTTCTGACCACTTTATTAGGTAGTTGAAATTTGGGAAAAAGGGCAGTTTCTTGTACTCAATCGATACAACAAATGGAGTTCTAAAGAAATGTTATGAGTTTAGTCAACTGGGACAATGGAATTAGCCCAAAATAGGATTTAAAATGGGTGAAATTGCCAATTCGTAAATATCACCGAGGTCGTTAACTTCGCAAAAGCGTAATTCCATAAGTTTTTTCTATCAAATTTCGTACTTTTGGTGTTTTATTACCATCGGGAAAAGATTCTCTATCATTTCCCAAGAAAAATTTTTTTTTTCTTTTTCAAATATTTTGCAACACCAGGAGACACCTCAGAATTTGTGGTTGCGACAGTCAAAGGGTTAAATAAAGAGGACTTTTTTACATAAAGTAATGTAAAGAAAAAGTAGAGTCAGTACTTATGGAGATATAAGGCTACAAAGTCGGCGCTTGTTGCTCACCTGACGGCACATGAAGCACTGCCATTTGCAGGAGTTTTACCAATATACCTTTTTTTTTTTTTTTTTTTTTTTCTTTTTTTTTTTTTTTTTTTTTTTTTTTTTTTTTTTATTTGTATTTTTTTATGTTCTGATAATTACAATTTGTAGTAGTTCTTGTGATTTCATAGTTAATCTTTGTTCTGTCACTAATATTAGGTACTGAAATAGTATTCAATAGTCACAAACACAGTGAAGGTGAACTTTTCACCTACCTTAGTCACGTACAATTGTCTAGAAATATATACATAGTATTTTAAAGTCCCAGAAATGCTTTGGATATGCAGGAGTATATAATAATAATAATAATAATAAAATTCCCTAGAAGCATGATGTAAGCTAAGTGGGCAGTCCACTGCTGACAGTGCAGCAATGGTGACACATGAAAGAGCTTTTGGCTTTATTTGTTTTCACTGTTACACATAAACATGTCTGCCTGTCTGTGTCTGTCTAGCTCTCTGTTTATCTCTGTCTCTGCTTATCTGTCTCTCTTTCTGTCTGACAAGTGTCAGTCCACTGCTGACAATGAAGCGTGGTGACATTTGATGAGCGTCCACTGCCTTGGCTTTATTTGTTTTCATGTTACACAAAAACATGTCTGGCTGTCTATCTGTCTAGCTCTCTGTCTATCTGTTTGTCTAGTTCTGTTTATCTCTGTCTCTGCTCATCTCTTTGCTTGTCTCTCTCTCTCTGTCTCAGAGAGAGCCACTTGTGAACCAACAGGTGTTACACACGACACAGTCAACAAGTCGTTGTCACGTCTGATCCCTGAGCAAGTGTAAATGGTATTATTTTCCAGTCATGTTTAATATGCATTTTTATATCTACAAGCACTGTATAGCACTTTGTCTGGATTTTTTGGGTTATCCTAGGTAATTTTAAAACTGTATAACTGTATTTATGTGAACCTGTGAAACAGACAGAGATAGAGACAGATAGACAGGGACAGAGATAGAGAGGCATAGATAGACAGAGACAGACAGATATAGATACAGACGGAGATAGAGGCAGCCAAAATCAATTCAGCCAGCCACCGACCACCCAGTTGGCCAGCCAGTTGGCCGGCCAGTAGCCAGTCAGGCACCCACCCACCCAGCGCTAGCCTGCCGAACACATATTACACATGTTCCAGAATTGTTTCTCTTTTACTTAGGGCAAGGTTATAGGACATTCTGGCAGGATGACCTACCAGTGATACCAAATTGAAAGGGTGTTGCACAAAGGGTTGCACATGGGTTTATTATTGGGGGTTTTTGATACGTATTTCCTCGACCACTTGTGGCCACATCCCCCTCAAAGCCAAAACTCAGGGTCAACATCACTTTCCTTTTAAAATGGGAAAGTTAATACTACATGATATCAGTGAATCCCAGGTGTTTGCCACGTGTTTGCTCTAGCTAGTGCTCAGTTGAAAGGTGCTCCCACAAGGTGGTCCCAGATTTTTTTTAATACTGCTCACACCAAGTGTTTTATATAATTTTGAAGAAAAATATCATTGATGGATTAATGAAAATGTCTTATTAACGTAAAATAGATATTTAATGTGCTAAAGACTGATTATTAAATATACATCTCATATAATAAACATTGCACGTTTATATTTCTATGTAACATGTTTCTTACATAATTTTGAAGAAAATATCATAGATGGATTAATAAAATGTCTATATTAAGTAAAATAAAACATTTAATGTGGCAAAGAGTGATTATGAAATTTTACAAACGCATATAATAAACATTGCATGTTTTTTATGCTATGTAACTTGTTTCTTATATAATTTTGAAGAATATATAATAGATGGATTAATGAAAATGTCTATATTATGTAAAATTTAAAACATTTAATGTACCAGTGATAATTATTAAATATACATCGCATATAAACATTACATGATTTCATATACTATGTAAAGTGTTTCTTTTGGGGCCCCTGGTTGCTTATTTTGCAGTTGTAGTCAATCAATAACCACAAAAAACAATGGATTATAGCAAAAAGTTTGGATGAATGAGCAGAAACTTCCTCACTCGCCCAGAGACAAGCCAAACTGACTCGCAAGCTGCCCCAGCCGGCGGATGGATGCCTCCTAAATGGCCCATAACCGGGCGCCGAAAAAAACCGACCAGTAACCGAGTTGGCCGATAACTAAACCGGCCAATAACCAGGGTCTACTGTATAGTATGTATCTCAAATTTTTCAGTGCAACTCAAAACTATATTTCTTTATGAGGGTAAATCATAACTCAAAATTATCATAACACAAGAGACCACTGTATTGAAATGACTTTGACTATTCCCCAGCATAATTTTCAGCCCTGAAAATTTTTCAGCACTGTTAGTAAGCCCATTTTTTAAGATATGTCTGAACCCTCAGAGGCCTGCATCATACACACAAATATACACAGACATAAGTAAAATAAACATGATAAGATCTATTTGAGTATTGTATTCTCACTATTGTCTAATGTGATGCAATGTAAATTAGAAAAAAAGTTGAATAACTTTAGCATTTGTTTTGGGGTGTTGAATGTATATTTGGTGCTGAATTTTTTAAGCAAAATATTTTGCATTTTTTTTTTTTTTTTTAAAAAAAAAAAAAAAGAAATTTCTTGGCATTTTAACCTCATGATTACACATGGAAGTGTCACACATATGCAAAAATCCTAACTCTTATTATCAGACTTTGGAGTATCTGATGCAGATCTTTTATTGCAGGTATCTACAAGTGGTATGGTTTTAAACCCAAAAATACTCAATAATCCAGGTCTTCACTACATTCACCCTGACACCAGAGACCCAAAAGAAGACTCATGCTTGCACGTATTGTCACAAAGCATTCAATTGTCGACAGAAACTAGAGGCACATTTAAGAACTCATACTGGAGAAAAGCCATTTTCTTGTCATTTCTGCCCATATCGCAGTGCACAGAAAGGCAATTTTTCAGCTGCACATCAGAACTCACACTGGCGAGGAGCCATTTGTCTGCCTCATTGTCCTTATCGTACTAAAACCAAAGTAACCTCAGCACTCATTTTTCGCAAAAGGCATCTGAATCCTAAACAAGTTCAACATCTAATTTCATGGAGACACTTTAAGGTGGGCTCTTTTCTTTTACAGATAGGGGAAGAGTAAATATAAAAAAAAAATATTAACCTCTTACTAAGAAAGAAAAAATGAAATGAATTTAGGGGAGGTATCCTCAAAAGGTTTCAAATTTAGATTAACATATTATAGGTTATGTTATGTCATTGTTACTCATAACCTTTTTAATGCTGCATTTATACATAATCGGAATAATGTTTTTACAGGTAGCTTGTATGTGCAATTTCTGTACATATTCTTTAACTTTTAAAAGTGAAAAGCTCAAATCAAAATACTCTTAAGGAACTTTGGTTGGCATTATCATCATTTGTTAATATTTTGTTAATATTTAAAATGTAAAACTTTTTATTTTGAACATTTTATTTCATTAAAATGTACTAAATTCTAATCGTAGTTTTTAAAAATTACAGTATAACTTGGTTGTTATTCTATTATTTATTTATATATATATATTATATATATATATATATATATTATATATATATATATATTTATATATATATATATTATATATATATATTTTTATATATATAATATATATATATACAACACACACCACACACACACAGTGGCCACTTTATTAGGTACACTTGCTTGTTACTGCAAGGGAAACTTAATGCCTAAAAGTATGCAGACATGGTCAAGAGGTTCAGTTGGTATTTAGATCAAACATCAGAATGTGGAAGACATGTGATCTTGCCCATGGAATAATTGTTGGTGGGCCCTGCAAGATGGTTTTGAGTATCTCAAAAACTGCCCGATCTCCTGGGATTTTCATGCACAACAGTCTCTAGGGGTTACAGAGAATAGTGTGAAAAACAAACATCCAGCAGTCTCCTACAGAACTGCCACTCATAATGGTCAACTGGTTTCAGCTGACAGGAAGGTGACAGTAACCAAATAACAATGTGTTAAAACAGTGGTATGCAGAAAAGCATGTCTGAATACACAACCTTGAAGTGGATGGACTACAGCAGCATAAGACCACACCAGGTCCTCTTTGTCGGGTAAGAACAGGGTACTGAAGATACAGCGGGCATAGGCTCACCAAAGCTGGACGGTTGTAGATTAGAAAAAAAATCACCTGGTGTAAAAAATTGCAATTTTGCTGTGACCTGAGGTGATAGGTTTAGCATTGGAGTAAACAACATGAATCCATCCTGCCTATGCAGTTGACAAATCTACAACAATTGCATGATGCTATCATGTCAACATAGAACAGAATCTCGAAGGAATGTTTCTAGCACCTTGTTGAATCCATGCCATGAAGATTTCAGGCTGTTCAGGGGCAAAGTGGAGCCCTATCCATTACTAGAAGGGGGGTGCCTAATAAGATGGCCATTACATACATACCATACTGGTATCAGTATATAACCATGGACAATAAAGTGTACTCTTTATTATTATCAGGGCATTTAATTTTAAGACCTTTGTAAATGGCATATAATATGTGAATATGGGGTATTGCAGGAGCATAATTCATTCCACCCGCCCCGTATTGATGAAGCAAACTTCTTATTACTTTATATTACATTAAATTTTGTTAAGGGTCGCGTATTTTTATTTTATGTTAAAGTTCTGTTACTGCATAAGAAATATTGCAATTATGTACCAGCACTTGTACACCAAAACAAGTTTAAGGATGATTCAGTATTTTTTTACAAATATTTAAATATGACTAACATAGTTGGGTATTTACAAATAATTATAAACACCAAAATGCAAAAAATTACAAGTTTCTCATGTATGCAAATAGTCATGTTTGATTAAATGACTTTCAAAATATATAGCTTTCTGTTTTAGAATTATGGTTCTGATTGGATAAACAGATTTTTGCCTTTTTTTTTTTCACCCTTGGCTATCACCCACCAAGATTAGGGTGACCCAAAAACAGAGGAACAACATTCAGCATCATTCATTCCAATTGCTGTCTTGCCAAACAACATGCTGATATCACTGTTCAGATGTCCTCCAAACTGCATCAGCCTCACTCTTTTGAGGGGAAAAGGCCACTACATTCTCACCATCCATGACTCATGTACACTCAACGGGTTTCTATTGAGTCCCTTCTTTACAAATGCTACCGTCTCACTCTCAGACACCACATCTGGTCACCTACAAAAACCATTGCCTCCACTCACCTAATCTAATGAGCTACACAATACCTCAGAAAACCTCCTACCCCCTCATTCTCCACTAGATTTATATACTACATTCTTATTCATCCTCTTTGCCCCAAACCACTTCAAAACCCCTCCTTGGTCCTCTGATTATACTTTTGGTAAACCGCACACCTTCTAAGCCTCTCTCCCCCCAAAAAAAATTTTCGCATAATGTTCACACCACACATTCCTCAAACATAATTTCCTCCACTGCCTCCAGCCTCCTACCAATTGTAAACATTTAAAACCCTGCATCTTACCCTTATAACAATGTTGATACCACTTACTGCAATACCTTGGCCATATTTAGAGTTAATGCGTGTAAAAAAATAATGTTTACTATGCAATACCATACTGAATCCTCTTTTTACTAGTTATGTTTCTAGCTTCAACATGAATTCCCAGTTTTGAATTTTTATCAAATAATGAATTTTTATTCACACCAAAAAAAATAGAAGATGTACTGTTATGCAACATTGTAATAATAGTATACATAATATCTGCGCATTTGTGAATGCACATTAGACCCCCACCTGATGTGTATGGGTTGCAGGTGACGTCATTTGTTTACTTTTGAACATTGGCAAAAATGAACATTTCCACTACTCAAGCACATTTTCAGTACTAAAACCAATCAAAATCATCTCTATTTCTGTAATATATATATCTTACCCTTCATATCAAGTGAGACATGAAAACTGTGATACAACATAGAAAACACGATAAAAACACTGCAAAGTCGCTTATTTTAATCACAAAAAAGTATGGTCGCAGTTTTTTTTCTCATCATGCATGCGTGCTGCTGGATTTGTTTTATAGGGTGCACATTACCACATAGATATATTTTCTCATATCTAGACCCAATTTCTGCTCACTGCTTGTAAGCTGAGCTATGGTGTACACTACGACTTGGTTCCCGGGCTTCACAAAACCATTAGAACTATTGGGACAGACCCTCAAAGGGTTAAATGCAATCAGATCACAAATAATATTATAGCTGTTTGCTTAGCTAGAATCAGCGCTATGAATACTGGCATACATTGTAAAATACGCCTCTCCTCACTTACGGATGTACTTGTTTTACAACAAACTTGGGACTTTATGATGGGCTTTCTTACCAGTATGCATACCTAAATATTGTATATTAGAGCTAATTTCCTCTATTTTGTTTATAGAAATTAAGAATGGAGGAACACTGCAGAAGGCCTATGGCCCATACAAGGCAGGGCCTTATCAAACACCCCTACCCTAAACAACCCAAGAATTTACTCCGACTCCATGACCCAATCAAACCAGGCCCCTCCCCACTCATATATTTGCCAATCTCTTTTTAAAGCTACCAAGGTCTAGCCCCTCGATGGCTCCCGCCGAAGAACATCCCCACACATACACGACTCCATTTGAAAAACAATAACTTAACCTATGTCCTTTCTAATCTAATTATCTAACTTAAAACTCCATTTATTTCTGGTTCTTACCTGGTTCGCACACCCTCCAGTACTTTATTAATATCACCTTTGTTTATCCCCTTTCATCCACTTATACACTCTCGATGATATCTCCCCTCATTCTGCGTCTCTCCAGAGAGTGGAAATCAAGCCTCTAAGGTCTATCTTTATATGGGATATTCCTTATACAGTAAATCATTTTAGTCATTCTTCTCTGTAGTAGGAGACCAAAACTGAGCAGCATAATCTAATGAGGCTTCACTAAGTAAATGTATAAGAAAACATAAGAATGGGAACACTGCATTAGGCTGGTTGTCCCATACTTGGCAGGGTCCTTCACAAATCCAACCCACTAACAGAATAAATGTACCCATGCAATAAGCTTCGACCCATTCTATTTACTCATGTGGCATGTCCCACTCAAATCCAACCTCACTCATGTTACTATCCAACTTAATTGAACTACCCCAAGGTTTTAGCTTCAATAACCCTATTTGGCAGGACCATTCCACTCAGTTAACTACCTATTATCCAAACCAGTATTTCCTGTATCCTTTCTAAATCTAAACTTAATCTAAATTTGAAGAAGTTCCAAATTATTGCGGGTTCTCTCTTGGAAGGATATACTCAAATTCCGTATTTTATATCTCCTTTGTTAATAACCTCCTTCCACTTTTACAGCTTCGATCATTGTCTACCCTACATCCTTCATGGCCTGTTAACTACGTCGTATGCTTGGTGGTTTCGAACGGCTTATCCCTATTAAAACTGTTCACCCTCGACACGTTCCAAGGTTTGTCTACGTTCTATTCCGGTTAACCCTCCACGAGTGCGGGCGCACTCCAAATATTTGAAAAATAAAAATTTTTTTTTTTTTTTTAAATTAATGTGGGGCATGTTTCTGTGTGGTATAAGACCAAAAAAAAAAATTTTAGGACCAGTACTTACCGAGATATAAAAGCACGAGTTGTCCTCTGGATGCTCACCTGACAGGCAACATCCAGTCCTGCCGCTTGCAGAAGTGATGCCGATTTACCTTTTTTTCTCATTTTTATTTTAATTTATATAATTTTTTGTCTGTAATTATCATTTATATAGTTCTTGTGATTTCATTGCCAATCTTTGTTTCTGACACTAATATTATGTACTAAATAGTACTCAGGATTGTAACAGTCACACTGACAGCCGTGTACCTTTTTCACCTGCCCTGCGTCATTTTCTATTGTCTAGAATATATACAGAGTATTTATAGGTCCCAGCAATGTTTGACATAGCTGGAGCATTGAAAACTTCTTGAAGCATGGTGTTTATGACAAGGGTACAGAATGTGCTCTGCTGAGGGAACCTTGCCTTTATATGTTTTAAACTCTTGCACACAATCATCTTTGTATGTCTATCAGTCTATCTGGATCTGTATCTGCCTGTTCTATCTGTACATCTATCTGTCTGTCTCTGTCTGTCTGTTCTGCCTAGCTCTGTATCTGTCTGTCCAGTTCAGCTTATCTGTCTTTTCTGTCTTCTGTGTGTGCCTGGAGTATATATGAACTCTTTGGAATAATGGTGTTATGACAAGCGTCAGATAACAAGTGACATTTGCTGGGAGGGGGGAACCTTGCCTTTATATGTTTTTAAATTGACATGTCATAAACATGTTGATGTCTGTCTGTCATCTGTTATCTATCTGATACATCTATATGTCTGTCTATCTGCACATCTGTGTTGTCTAGCTCTGCTTATCTGTCTGTTCTAGTTTGCTTATCTGTCTTTCGTTTGCCCATACACCACAAAGCTGTTGGTTTGTGGTGTATGGGCCACTCCTGATTTGCTGAGCCAGTGACATGCTGTTATTTACATCATGGTATATTTATGTCTTATATCTACAACCACTATATAGCACTTGGCCTGGAATTTTTGGGTTTATCCTAGGTAATTTACATTATGTATATAACTGTATTTATGAGTACATGTGAAAAACAGAGATACAGATAGACAGAGAATATAGACAGATAGACAGGTATATAGATAGACAGAGATATAGAAAGAACCCCAGGGATACAGACAGGAGATAGCCAAAGCCAGCAGCCAGTCTGAATACATCAGAACATAAGAGAAAGAAGGAACATTGCAGCAGTCCTACTGGCCCATGCAAAGCAGAGGTCCATGTCACCCCCCCCCTGGCTTATGACCAATGACCACCTAGTCAGGTCACATCTACTGAAAGGAAGGAGCACTCATCTGACCCAGTAGCAACAAGCTAGTCAGGTCCAACTCCACACCCACCATGATTTATCTAACCTAATTTTTACTTTCCTCTTAAATGTGAGTGTTAATATGACATGAATCAGTGACATACTTGGTGTTTGCCATGCTATTTGCTCTAGTGGTGCTCAATTTGAAACTGCGTGCTCCCACAAGGTACCAAGTGGGTCCCTGATGTTTTTCATAGTGTGCCCCACACTGTGTGCACAGAGCCATTTTTTCTTGTCTAGGCGAATCAGACTTATTGCGGGCAAATTTGAAGGTATAAAATACAACGTTGATCTTACATCGGAGACTGCTGCCGTGAACATAGATATCTACGTGTGGACAGTTACAGTTTAAGGGTTAAGGGTTCTTCAGACTTTCTTTATACAGAGATTTCTAATGCTATATATTATTTAGTCATTTACACGAATGACTGTAAAATAACTTTTGGACTTTCTGTTACTTACATTCTTGAAATAAATCCGAGGTTTTATTACAATATACCTACCATCCTACTTACGACCATCCGGTCGTAAGTTCAAAATGGACGTAAGTCGAACTTAGTAGAAAGTTGCCGATGTACTAGGTAGTAGTAGTAGTTATACAATATGGTGGAAAAAGGTCAGTTGGTACATAAAAAAGGTACAGATAATATAAAGATTTTCTTCAGATGTTTAACTGAAAGGTTAGCCACCCGGATAACCCAAGAAAGTCAAAGTGTGTCATCCAAAAGGACTGTTCTAACTTAGTTCCATTGGGGTCCTCAAATTTTGTCCCCAGGATGCGCCCCACACCAGTTGACTAAAACCCAAGGGATACCTATTTTCTACTAGGTGAACATGGACAGGCAAGTGTAAGGCAAACGCATTGACAAATGTTTCCACCTGCCAGTGAATCGAACCGGGCCCTCCATGAGTGGAGCGAGAGCTTTAGCACCAGGCCACAACAGATTGGAGCAGGAAGGAAGGTTAAAGAGGAAAAGTAGGGTCTTTAAAATATATATTATACTAATATTGCAGTTGCTAGGAATAAGATGAACAAGTTGAGATTAGTTACTATTGGCAGGTAACACTGATTTTATTGCCATAACCAAGTCCTGGTTTAATTCGAAAGTCGGGACATGTCGACTTGCCCTAAAAGATATTTGAGCCTATTATTCATCCATTTTGGGTCATTTCTATTTGATCTATTTCTTTATACATGCCGGGAAGCAATGGGCTGGTAACCCCTTCTCCTGTAGACATTTACTAAAAAAGAGAAGAAGAAAAACTTTATAAAATCTGGGATGCCTTAAATGTGGTGGATGGTAGTGAGGTTGAAAATGAAACAGATGATTGATGATGTTATGAATGAAAGAAGTGGATGTCTGGCCCCTAGCGAACAAAGCTGAAGGGGATAGGGGAGTTTCGGTGGGGGATAATAAATGGGATTTAAATGGGAGTATCTGAGAGAGTTAAGGAAGGTGGTGCCAGAGTAATGTTGATGATCAGTTATGGAAGGAGAAAAGAGAATATGGAATGTGTAAATTCAAGGAATTATGTGGATTTAAAGTATAGGTTGGATGCGGAGAAGTGAGGTCATATTAAGCGTGTGTATTGCACTGGAGAAGGAGAGGAATGCAGAAGAGAAGAGAGAGTTTTGGGAGAGAGATGATTATTGAATGTATAGGAGCTCTTTTGAACCAAGTGAGAGAGTAATTGTTATGGTAGGGGACCTGAATGATAAAAAGTAGGATGAAAACTTTTATGAGAGGTGTTGTAGGTAAGTTTGGGTTGCTAGGTGATAAATGTTTATTGGGAAGCCCTTTGATTGAACTTTGTATAGAAAGGGGCCTGAGTTATAGGTAATACATATTTTAAGAAAAAGAGGATAAATAGTATACAAGTATGAGTAGGGCGAAATGGACAGTAGTTGTTGGGATTTTGTATTGGTTAGATTAAATGACTGTTGAGTAGACTTCAGATGTACTTGTTTATAGAGGGGCCACAGATATATCAGATCATTTTGTTGTAGCTACATGAGAGTAAAAGGTTTGATGGGATACAAGGAGTAGGAAGCATCAGGAAGAGAGAGGGTGAAAGGTTTATAAAACTAAAAGACGAAGCAGTTAGTAGTTAGGGTAAGATATAAACATTTTGGAGGATAGATGGGCTAATGAGATGCATAGGCAATTGGGTCAAAGAGGTATGGGGTAGTTTTAAAAATGTAGTGTTAGAGTCTTCAGCAGAAGTTTGTGGTTTACAGGAAAGTGGGTGCAGGAAGGGAAGAGGAGCGATTGGTGGAATGATGATGTGAAGAGAGTAGTAAGGGAGAAAAAGTTAGCATATGAAACGAGAGTTTTACAAAGTAGAAAGTGATGCAAGGAGGGAAGAGTATATGGAGAGAAAAAGAGAGAGGTTTAAAGAGTGTGGTGATGCAATGTAAAAGAGAGCAAATGAGGAGAGGGGTGAGATGCTATCACAAATTTTGTTGAAATAGAAAAGTTTTGGTGTGAGATTAACAAGTTAAGAAGCCTGGAGAACAAATGGATTTGTCAGTTAAAAATAGGGAGAGGAGAGTTATTAAATGGGAGAGTTAGATGGCTCCATTGCTGGAAGTCTAGGAGGGGGATAATTTTGAGGAAGTTGTTAAATGTTGATGAGAAGGGAAGCTGTGATTTCGTTTGATATTAGGGCAAGAGGAACACATCTTGTAGGAGTGAGGAAGAGCCAGTTGTGAGTGTGGGGGGAAGTTCGTGAGGCGTAGGTAAAATGAAAGGTGTAAGGCAGCCAGGATTGGAGGGGATAAAGATAGAAATGTTAAAAGCGGTGGGGATATAGTTTGGAATGGTTGGTTGCAATTATTTAATAAATGTATGGAAGGGGGTAAGGTACCTAGTGTATTGCAGAGAGCATGCATTGTTCCTTTGTATAAAGGCAAAGGGGATAAAGAGAGTGCCAAAAAATTATAGGGGGAGATAAGTCTGTTGAGTATACATGGCAAAGTGTTGGTAGAGTTAATTATTGAAAGAATTAAGAGTAAGAGGAGAATGGATAGCAGATGAAAAAGGAGGCTTTAGGAAAGGTAGGGGGTGTGGTGGACCAGGTGTTTACAGTGAAACATATAAGTAACAGTATTTAGATAAGGCTAAAGAGGTTTTGTGGCATTTATGGATTTGGAAAAAAGGCGTATGAACAGGGTGGATAGGGGGGCAATGTGGCAGATGTGCAGGTGATATGGTTTGTGTAGAGAGGTAGGTTACTGAAAGCATGTGAAGAGTTTTTACGAGGATAGTGTGGCTCAAGTTAGAGTATGTAGGAAAGAGGGAAATTAATTCCCTGTGAATAGTAGGCTTAGACAAGGATGTGTGATGTCACCATGGTTGTTTAATATATTTATAGATGGGGTGTAAGAGAAGTAAATGCGATGGGTCTTGGCAAGAGGCGTGGAGTTAAAAGATAAAGAATACACATTAAAGTGGAGTTGTCACAGTTGCTCTTTGTGATGGACACTGTGTTTGGGAGATTCTGAAGGAAGTTGCAGAGATTGGTGGGATGACTTTGGTAGGGTGTGCTAAAAGAAGAAAATTGAAAGTGAATCAGGGAAAGAGTAGGTTATGAGGATAACAAAAAGGATTAGGTGATGAAAGATTGGATATCAGATTGGGGGAGAGAGTTATGGATAGGAGGTAAATGTATTCAGATATTTGGGAGTGGAGTGTCAGCGGATGGGTCTAGAAAGATGAGGTGAATAATAGAACTGATGAGGGGAAAAGGGTGAGTGGTGCACTTAGGAGTCTGTGGAGACAAAGAAACTTTGTCCTTGGAGGCACAATGAGGGGAATCTATGAGAGTTTAGTTTTACCCTCCATGCTCTTATATGGGTTGAAGCAATGGTGATGAATGTTGCAGCGAGGAGAAGGTGGAGGCAGTGGAGGAGGATCATGTATGAGAGCAATGTGTGGTGTTGAGATTTGAATATAATGCAGTGAATTGTAGTTTGGAAGTTAGGTAGGAAGGTTCGGTTACCAAAACTGTTGTTCCCGAGGGCTGAGGGAAGGGTTGTTGAGGTGGTTCGGACCATGTGGAGGAGAATGGAGCGAACAGGAATAACTTTCAAGAGTGTATCAGTCTGTAGTGGAAGGAAGGCGGGTAGGGGTCGGCCTAGGAAGGTTGGAGGGAGGGGTAAAGGAGGTTTTGTGTGCGAGGGGCTTGGACTTCAGCTAGGCATGCTGTGTGAGGTGTTTTTGATAGGAGTGAATGGAGACAAATGGTTTTTAATACTTGACGTGCTGTTGGAGTGGAGCTGAAAGTAACATTTATGAAGGGATTCAGGGAAAACCGCAGGCCGGACTTGAGTCCTGAGATGGGAAGTACAGTCTGCCTGCACTCTGAAGGAGGGGGGGTGTTAATGTTGCAGTTTAAAAAACTGTTGTGTAAAGCACCCTTCTGGCAAGACAGTGATGGAGTGAATGATGCGTGAAATTTTTCTTTTTCGGGCCAAGGCCTGCCTTGGTGGGAAATCGAACCAGTGTGATAATAAAATAAATAATAATAATAATTCTTTATACAGGATAAATTTTCTTTGGACAGCATGATTAGTGTTTAGAAAGCTGTCATATTGATAGCTCTATTTTGTTAACCCAAGTCCATTGATGATAAGTGTTTTCTATGCCCATTGTAATCTCCTAAGTGAAAAATCTGGGGGACCATTATTGAGTTATTCCTGTAGTAAGCATACTTCCATTTCTAATGTTAAAGGTAATTGAATTTGTGTAGTTGCTTGTGCCCAAAGTTCCTCTTGTTAATTTCTAAATTATTAACAAGGTTTTCTTCGTTTGCCAGAATCAAGTCAAGCAGGTTTTTTCCCTTGTAGGTTCTGACAAGCTGCTTCAAAAAACAATCCTGAAACTAACCTCTAAGAAGTCGTTAGATTCTAAATTCCCAGTCAAAGAATTCCAAACCAATCCAACTAAGTTAGCCCTTGACTGTTTTGGGCATATATATATGTCTTACAAGCCAATGTGATTTGGCGGTTTACAGGAAAGTACCCACTTATACGGCTGGTTAGGTTCCAGGCTACCGCCGTAAAGCGGATGCAAACCGCCGTAAAGTGGAACACACTTTTTTCCATACAAATGCTATACAAACACTAGATAACTCAAAGTTACACTAACATATATTAAGTTGTGCAATAGAACCAGGCATCAAATAAAAGAATAAAGAGTACAATACACACATAGTGACTCATTACTTACCTTTAAAAAATTTATAGTCTTATTTAGGAGTGAGACAAGTAGTATTTATTGTAAGAAAATCAAGTGTTGTATGTATGGTAGTCAGCCAGGCATTACCAACCTTGCCACCCCACCCACACATACAATTCTTTGTATTTAAGCATCCCAGAAGCGGGATTAAAAATGTAATATACAGTTCATGTCATTACTTACTTAAAATATTAGGGTGAGATGGTAGTATTTATTGTAAAAAATCAAGTGTTGGTATGTAATGGTAGTAGTCAGCGGGCTACCATACCAGGCCAAACCCACCCCACATATATTCCTTGTTATTTTAAGCTCCCAGAGCGATAAAATTGTATATACGTTCATCATTATTACCTTAAAATATTTGTAGTCTTAATGTAGGGTCAGGAGTAAGTAAATGAGATAAAACGAATAATGAGAGATAGAATGAGTGCAGAGAGAGGCCTGGCGCAGAGTTCAGAAAGTCAGAGTTATGTAAAAACAAACCAGGCGAAGGTTAAGTTTGTAAACGAAGTGTTAACACGTCTGGTTTGTGTACAGTTACATTGTGTACAGGTGTCTCTACTTTGAATACGGTAGAATAAATAAAGAAGAATACTCCCATTACATGTAACATTTTGAGAAGAAATGATGCTTGAGTTGAAGGCAATGGAAATATAGGTCACTCTGATTTTTGGGTTTAGCCTAGGTTCTTACAACTTATGGTTGTTATGTATGATAATCTATGTAACTGTATTTGTGTATCTGAAATAAACTTACATACATACGAAAGGAATAATTTTCTTACAGTTTACCCCCAGTAGTAACACAATTTTCTCTTATATTAGATTAGAGAAAATGTTATTCTTGGCATCCACTTGTACAAGTTATCTGGCTACGACATCTCATATTATATGTTTTAAAATTTATTCGATTGTAGGGTGTATTTATCATCTTTTTATTTTATTATCGTGTTTTATATTATAATTTTGAAAAAAATATCATGGGGAAAAATGGATTAATGAAAATGTGTATATTAACGTTAATATACAACATTTAATAAGATCGGTGATTATTTATATTATTATTAGCATTTCTAATTGGGCGTCATTGTGCATGTCGTCTCTACCCACATCTCATATTTATGTTGATTTATTCTATTGTGGGGTTTTGTATTATCATCTTTTTATGTTATTATCCGTGTTTATTAATATAATTTTGAAAAAATATCATGATGGGATTAATGAAAATGTTGTATTTAAGTAATATACACATTTAAATCGAGGACAATGATTATTATTATCATTTACTAATATGACGTCTGAGACATAAGTACATCTTACTGATTTTAATGTGTACTGCATGCGACAGTATATGTAAAGTTTATTTAAGTCAGGTATACATAAGCAATAATTATCCGAGTATATATAAAATATGAAATACTTTTTAAAAACATTTGAAATTTTGGAGTTTTTCCAGACAAAATGGAGAGACTTAGTGCTTACTGAGCTCACGAAGATGTAAACAAACAAGGTGGGGGGCGCTGGTGGTCCGTATAGAAAGTTCAGGTGGGGGGAGCCGTTAATTGCGAGATTTGGCATAATTTGAAATGTCCGTATTAGCGGAACGCCGTAAGGTGAAACAAAAAAAAAAAAAAAAAAAATGCCGTTTAAAGGCGGGGGGCCTTCCCTGTATATACTCAAAAATTCTAGCGGCTTCAAATCAAGCAAGAGAAAGCTGGTAGGCTCACATGTGAGGAAAATGGGTCTGTGTGATTCAGTTGCACAGATACAAAAAATCCTGCAGCAGCAGTGCATGAAAAAATAAAGACCGTTGTTTTTAGATTAAAAAAACGCTGAATTATTTGAGGTGTATTTTTGTTTAGCATTATGTTGTATTCTTGCTTTCTTGGTCTCATTTGATAGAATGGAAAACATATTATAGAAATAGAAGTGATTTTGATTGGTGTTACTATGGAAAAGGATCTTGAAATGGAGCTCCAGTAGGCAGAAATGTTCGATTTTTGCCGATGTTTCAAGAGTAAACATATATGTCATTTTCCATAAAATGTCCAACTAGCCATCCTAATATGCAGTCAGGAATGGAGTTGACATTATTTATACAATTATTACATATTGCCAGTTAGCTCTGCATACAGTAATTCTTCTTTTTTTTGTTGTCAATAAAAAATTCAAAATTGAAGCAAGAATATTATAACTGGGGCCTTGGAGACATGGAACTGATGAACAGAGAAATGTTATTTTAGTGCCGAGGAATGTCTGCATTGTTCATTTTGGACCCTGTTTTGGATAAAAAACACCAATGTTACCCGCACTTGCAACTAATTTCAATTCGCCCATCTTATTTCTTGCAACTTCGACTATTAGTATAATATATGTTTTAAAAAACCTCCTTCTCTTTTCTCTTTCCTGCTGAATTTCTTGTTCTCTTTATACCTGTTACTGTCCCTTGTCACCTAGTGCCACTGGCTTTCCAATATTCACAAATAACTCGGACCTCATTCTACTGTCGTTGTTTTGGTGGCAATGATAATTACATGACATTTTCATTCAGGTCAGAAAGAGATGTAGGACGGACCTGGTGTATTTGTCCAATAAACAACAAAATTTTATAATCCATGTCATTATCTTTGCAGTAACATTCAGTTTCAGAGCAAAAAATAATTTGCAAACCATCTTTAACTATTGTCTCATTACCAGGCTTTCTTCTTTGACTGCATATAACAGGAAGAGAATTTTTTGAAATAGGGTTTAAAAGCCCTTTTGATTTTTCCACTCTGTACACCAGCTAGGAGCTTAACCCCTTAACTGTCCAAACGTAGATGAATCTAATGATGTTACCACTACTCGCTCCAAAACATAGATCAATGTTTTTTTTTTCCTCCTCCAAATTTGGCACAATTGGGCTGAGGTGCCTGGTCAGCATTAGAAATGGGTCTAACACTCGGTGTGCACATAGTTATAAAAAAATCTGGGCACACTTAGTCTTTGTCGGAGCACCAGTTCAAACTGGGACACCAGCTAGAGCACACAGACATGGCAACGCCAGGGGGATTCATTGATGGTCATGCCGTATTAACACTCTCCTTTTAAGAGGGAAAGTGATGTTGACCCGAGTGTAGTGGCTTTGAGGTTGGATGTCGGCCACAAGTGGTCGAAAAAATATCAAAAACTTCTGATAATAAACCATGTGCAACATCCTTGCAATTTTTGTACACTGGTTGAGTCATCCTCAGAATGTCCTATAACCTATGCCCTATGTAAAGAGAAAAATTCTGGTACATGTAATAGTACATGTTTGGGAGGGCTGGTGGGGGTGGCTAGTTGATTGGCTGTCTCTATATCTGTCTGTCTGTATGTATCTATTTTGTCTTTCTCTGTTTATCTCTTTCTCTTCCCTTCTCTGTTTATCTCACAGGTACACACTCAAATAAATATACATAGTGTAAAAATTTTTTGTTTTTTTTAACCCCTTTTTTAGGGATAACAAAAAAATCCAGACAAAGCGGCTATACTGTGACTTGTAGATATACAGAGGAACCCGAGATTCGCCGCTTTGAGTTTCGAGTGTTTTTCGCTAAATTTTGTCCCGAGTTTCGCATTGTGCCCCCATGTTTCAGCCCACTACCAGGCTGTCCGCCTGCCCGTGCAGGCCTCATGAGTCGGTGTGGCTTTGTTATCCTCAAGTAAGCAATACCCTCCATGGTGGCGGCAGTGGTTGAGGCAGTGGTAGAGGCAGTGGTGGAAATCAGTGGTGAGGCAGTATGGTTGAGGCCGAGGTGGAGGCAATGGTTTAGGCGTGGTTGTGGCAGTGGTTGAAGCAGTGGTTGTGGCACTGGTTGAGGCAGTGGTGGAGGCAGTGGTTGAGACAGTTGGATGAGGCAGTAGTGGATATCATACAGGGCTGTGCTGGAGGCAGGTGCTGGAGGCAATAATAAGTCATCCTCTCTTCTCCACACTATCTTCCAGATGCAACAGAGTCTCGTCAATAAAGGTACGTAATATAATTTTAAATGATTTATTTATATATTTCATTACTCATTTCATTACTCATTATCTATTTCGTTATCATTTTTCATACTAATGTTTTGTGTATGTAATAAAACTATAGGTTTATTCTTTAACCCTTTCAGGGTCGGTGCGAATAGTATGGGCTTGCACGCAAGGGTTGGTGCCGTACTAGTACGCGGTAAATTCTAGCACCTTCAATCTAGCGGAGAGGGAAAAGTGGTAGTCCTACATATGAAAGAATGGGTCTATGTTGCCCCCCCCCTCTACAGTCCGTGCACCCAGTTTAAAAAAATCCTGCAGACACAGTGCTATTAATGAGGAAATAAAAAAACTCCAGACCGTGTTTTTGGTTTAACCCTTGACTGTTTTGGTGTTTATATACGTCTTCGAGCCCACCGTCTTTGATGTATATATATTCATAAATTTAGCGTTCAAATCAAGCAGGGAGTCAGCTGGTTGCCCTCATGTGAGAGAATGGGTCTGGTGGTCAGTGTGCCACCATATGAAAAAAATCCTGCAGCACACAGTGCATAATGAGGAAAAATAAAAAAACTCGACCGTATTTTTTTTTTTTTTAGTTAAAAATGCCAACTTTGTGGTCTATTTTCGTTTTATAGTATTTATGGTTGTATTCTCGTTTTCGTGGTCTCATTTGTAGAAATGGATAACATCATATTATAGAAATAGAGGTGATTTGTTGGTTTTACTATAAAAAGAACATGGAAAATGGAGCTCAAAGTAGGGAAATACTTGATTTTTGCCAATGTCAAAAGTAAACAAGTGATTGTCATTGTCCAAATAAATGTCCAACTAGCCATTCTGATATGAATCCACGAATGGGTTGACATTAATTTTATTAACAATTATTACAATATTGCAGCCAGTCTGCATAACAGTAAATCTTCTATTTTTGTTGAATAAAATTCAAAACAGAAAGCAAGAGTAATATCAGAGGGGCCTGGAGACGTGACTGATGAACAAAGAAAATGTTATTTTAGAGCCAGGAATGTCTGCATTGTTCATTCTGGACCCTATTTGAAAGTGTCATATTTTTTTAATTTTTGTGAAATTGGCCAAATTGCAAATTTCTGACCATGTTTTTGGGTAGAAATAAATTGTATAAAAATACCGACACAATGGAAATATAAACACATATGCAGTTTAATGTGATCCTTTATTGACAACGTTTCGCCCACACAGTGGGCTTTTTCAAGTCACAAACAGATCTACCTGGTGTGGAAGGTACGTGAGTATTTATAATCAGGTTCAGAATGTTGAGGTCAGTGGAGAATGCTACATCTGATGATCTGCCGAGTGGGGTTATAGAGTCTAAAATCTTGGGTAGCTTGGAATGGAGATTGGATAAGTTGTGAGCAGACCTTTGCAGTGTTCTATGTTTTTATGTGGGATAGGATGAAGAGGTTTCTTGGCAAGTGGTTCAGCTATGTTATATTAAACTGCATATGTGTTTATATTTCCATGTTATTGGGTAGTTTGAAATCAGTAAATGGGCAGTTTCTTGTACTCAATCGATAGCAAAATGGAGTTCTAAAGAAATAGCTGTGAGTTTGGTCAATGGAACAACAGAATTAGCCAAAAACAGGGCTCAAATTTGGCGAAAGCGCTGATTCATAAATATCGCCGAGGTCGCCAACCTCGCGAGAGCGTAATTCCGTCAGTTTTCCATCAAATTTCATTCTTTTGGTGTCATTACAATCGGGAAAAGATTCTCCATCATTTCATAAGAAAAAATAATTTTTTTTTTTTTTAAATTTTGCGACACTAGGAGACACCTCAGGATTGGGGGTTGCAACAGTCAAAGGGTTAAAACAGCGAATTTGCAGTGTATTTTCGTATGGTATTTATGGTTGTATTCTAGTTTTCTGGTCTCATTTTATAGAATGAAAGACATATTACAGAAACTGAGACAAATTTTGATTGGTTTCACAATGAAAAGTACCTTGATATTGAGCTCAAAGTAGCAGAAATGTTTGATTTTTGCCAAAGTTCAAAAGTAAACAATCATGCCATGCGTCCAACACACGTCAACTGGTGAGTCTAATATTCTTTCACAAGTGTGCTGATATTATTTATACCATTTCTACACTAATGCAGTAGTTTGCCTAACAGTAAATCTTCTATTGTTTGTGAGAATAAAAATTCAACATGGAAAGCAAAAAAAATGTAAGGGGGGCCTGGGGACATGACTAATGAACAGAGAAAATGTTATTTTAGTGCCAGGAATGTCTGTCTTGTTTATTCTGGACCCTTTGGAAATTGGCATCTTTTGAAATATGTGTGAAATTGGCAAAATTGCCAATTTCTGACCACTTTGTTGGATAGTTGAAATCGGTAAATGGTGGTTTCTTGTATTCATTCGATAGAAAAAGTGGGGTTCTAGTGAAATAGTTATGATTTTTGTCGACTGGCACACTGGAATTGGCCAAAAATAGGGCTCCAAATGGGTGAAATCGCGATGAGTAAACATCGTCGTGACCGCTCACTTCGCTAGAGCATAATTCCATAAGTTTTCCATCAATTTTCATACTTTTGGTGTCATTATGATCGGAAAAGGATTCTCTATCATTTTATAAGAAAAAATAATTTTTTTTTTTTCGAAAAATTTTCGACCCTAAGAACAAGTTTAGTAGAGGGCCTCTCGACCCTGAAAGGGTTAAAAAAAAATTATTTTTTTGTGAATATTTTTGTGGGTCTGGAACGGATTAATTGGATTTACATTATTTCTTATAGGAAATATTGCTTTGAGTTTAGGCCAAGCTTCTGGAACGGATTATGGCTGAAACTCGGGGTTCCACTGTAATGCATAATAAGTATGACTGGCAAGTAATACGCATTTTCACTTGTTCAGGAATCAGACAGGGACTACTGCATCATGTGTAATACCTGTTGGTTCACAAGTCGCTCTCTCTGAGACAGAAAGAGAGACAAGCAGGCAGACAGAAAGACAAATTAGCAGAGACAGAGATAAATAGGGGCTAGACAGATGGGGACAGATAGATAGACAGACAGACAATTAGACAGACATGTTTATGTATAACAGTGAAAACAAATAAAGCCAAGGCAATGCACAATCATCAAATGTCACTCCACTGCTGCACTGTCAGAAGTGGAGTGACACTTGTCTTACACAATGCTTGAAGGAGTTTCATGTATACTCCCATATGTGCAAAACATTGCTAGGACCTATGTATATATTTCTAGACAATAGTATGTGACTAAGGTAGGTGAAAATGTTCACATGTCACTGTGTTTGTGACTATTTGAGCAATATTTCAGTACCTAATATTAGTGTCAGAACAAAGATTGGCTATGAAATCACAAGAACTACTATAAATTGTAATTATCAGAACATAAAAATTATATAAATTAAAAAAAATGAGAAAAAAAGATATATCAGCAAGATTTCTGCACGTGGCAGTGCTTCACATTGCCATCAGGTAAGCAACAAGCGCTGACTTTCCTGTCTTATATTTCCATAAGTACTGACTCTTAACATTTTTTTTTAGATTATTACATATAAAAAAATGTAATCTTTATTAATAATTTTTCTTTTCTTTTCTTTTCTTTTTTCAAAATATTCAAAGCGCTGGGCAAGAGAATGTAGATCTACGTTTGGACAGATATCCCTTTCACTGTCGAGACCCCTGCTCACAAACTTGCTCTCAGTGTCGAAGAATTTAAAAAAAAAAAAATTCTTATGAAATGATAGAGAATCTTTTTTCTAATGGTAATGACACCAAAAGTACGAAATATGATGGAAAACTTACAAAATTACTCTCTTGTGAAGTTAGCAGTCTCGGCGATATATACGCATAGGCAATTCTTCCCACTTTGAGCCCTATTTTCGGCCAATTCCATTCTTCCAGTCAAACCAAAAACTCATAGCTATTTTGCTAGAACCTCCATTTGTTCAAAAATTGATCAGAAAGAAATTTGGCCAAATTATACTGATTTCAAGTACCCAATTCAAATGGGTCCAGAATTGGAATTTAGCCAAATTGACATACATTATTCAAGCCCATGTTCCAAATAGGGCTCCATTGATTTTTATTAAAAAAATGTACTATGGACATCCTGCAATTAAAATAGTATAAATATTCACAATTATTAGTCATTTAGACCCCCTTATATGACAGCATTGCTACCATTTTGATTTTTACTCACACCAAAAATACATTTCCTGTTATCAATTTGCTCATATTTAAAAAGTGAGGTTAAATATCGATTTGTTCAAATAATATTTCAGATCCAGTTGACAGATTGACCCATAGGATTTTTGGGTTTAGCCCTTAGCAAATCCGACAAAATTATAATACATTATCTATTCGCTTCGGAGGAATCGTTATGCAGGTACTTTTATTTCGAAAACCATTCAAAATCATCTCTATTTCTGTAATATATCTTCCATTCTCTCAAATGAGACCAAGAAAACGAGAATACAACCATAAATACCATATGAAAATATACCGCAAAGTCAGTGTTTTAAACCAAAAACATGTCAATTTTTTTTTCTCATTATGCACTGCATGCTGCAGGATTTTTTTTATACTGCACACACTAACCACTCGGACCCATTCTCTCATATGTAGGTCTACCAGCTTTCTCCCGCTAGATTTGAAGCCGCTAGAATTTTGGCGTAGTACTACGGCACCAACACTGGCTTGTAAGCCATAGTACTACGGCACTAACAGTGAAAGGTTTAAATATCATATATTACATTATTATAGACATTTTCATTAATACATCTATGACATGAGCCAGGGTTTGTTGCTGTGAGCCAGGGATCCTCTCAACGGAGATTTCTTGATGCTGGTGAGGGGGCTCTTGATCTAGCAAACTGAATCTGTGCTCCAGTTACCTGAATTGAACCTCAATGCCTTCCAATCCCCCCCCCTTCCGCAGGCATTGTATAATCCCAATGGGTTTAGCGCTCCCCCATGATAATAATAAATACATAATGTGATCCAGGGTATGTTACTGTGAGCCAGGGTATGTTGCTGTGAGCCAGGGTATGTTGCTGTAAGCCTGGATATGTTGCTGTACTGCATTAATGTGAAGATAGTTTGTTTAGTGTCACTAGTCACTCCCAGTTCAACTGCCAGATTAATGTGTGTCCATCTGAGTCGATCTGACCGGGTCTATTACGTGTCCACCCAAAAACACTGTTTACAAAATTTTGTGCATCTCTATTGAATGAAACCACATTGTATTGGAAGATGCTTTCCAAGACATTTATTGCTAAAGAAGAGAAGTCAGTGCCTGGTTTCAAAGCTGCAAAAGAGAAACAAACAAACTGTATTTCTTTCCGTGGTATAAAAATGTAGTTTTACATGTAATAAAATATTGTTAAGCACAAATAATTAAGACTGGCAAACACTGTTGCTGAGGGCTAATGCTGGGGTCTAATACTACTCACCACTCACTATGAGCTAAAAAAAAACAAAAATATTTTAAGTAATGAGTGTACACTATATGCATTTTACCTTTTTATTGTTTTTTAGGCCTAGTTCTATTGCTCTTGTTATAATAGTGTAAACATATTATCAGGCATTTATATGCATATAAAAGTGAAAACAAGGGTGATTCACTTTATGGTGATATTTTCTTTATGGCAGTAGCCTGGAACCTAACCCACCATATAATCAGGTCCTTCTGATTATATTGTAAGACATATTCTTACCATTTCACTAAATGTAACTGAAGGCTGTCTGAGGTGTGCATAGGGTTGAGTCTCAACTTCTAGCCACACTTCTCGACTGGCTGCTGCTGGGTTCACTCTCTCTGGGTTTTGTGAATCCTGTAGTAACTATTCTTAAAGCTATGTATGGATCTTGCCTCTACCTTTTTACTATGTGAGTTGTGTGTAAGCCTGCTTTCATTAATGAAACCAAAGTTCTAATTAGAAATATTTTATCAAAATTGAAAATTATTTTTTCTTCTTGAAGGATATGTGTTTCATTACAAATCTTTATGATATAATAGTGAAAGTTGCAAATACTTTTCTGCGCATATGGATGCTTAATTTAAAATCTTGTGTTAACGTTGTAGCTATTGTTCTAAAACATTCAGCAAGATTGCATGTTAAGTCAGGATTCATTCTTGTTATTGTGACCACTTATTTAATATGGCCATTTTCTTAAAATTTATGTTTCTATTTTCAGACAGATTCCTTGGTTGCAGGGCATCAGCAGCAGGTTGTTGCTGGTGGAACAGATGAACTGACAGAGAACAGAAGATCAAGGGGACAACTTTGCTGTCAGTTTTGCTCCAAATCTTTCAACTACAGCAATGACTTAGAACGCCACATCAGAATTCACACGGGAGAGAAACCCTTTGCTTGTCCATATTGTCCATATCGTGCAGCTGTTAAAGGAAACTTGAACCAACACATTAGAACACACACTGGAGAGGAGCCTTTTGCATGTTCATTCTGCCCATACCGTGCAAAGACCAGCAGTAATTTAAAAACACACATTTTTCATAAGCATCGTTCCTCTTGCCAAAACTTAAGTAGTTAAAACAGATTAGTGCAAATGTGACACTTTTTATCCTTAAATCTCATACAATATGACTGAAATGTGTACACTGTATCAATACTATGCAATAAAATTATTAAATACCTCAGTACTGCAGTACTGTTTATTGAAAACACATCTTGCCTTTCACTCAGTAATGATAATAAAAAACCCAGTTTTCATTACCACATGTTTCATTAAGCATAATGAATTAAGACTTTCTCATTTGAGTGTTCAGATGAAGTGTATTAAATAATGAAAAAGTTAAAGATTGGAATGGACTGCTGATCTGAATACTGGAATGTATGTTGATGCTGATCTAAAAGATTGGAATGTGTGTTGATGATGCTGGCCTGAAGACTGGAAAGTATGATAATGATGCTGGACTGAAGACTGGAATGTATATTAATGATGCTGGCCTGGAGACTGGAATGTATACTAATGATGCTGGCCTGAAGACTGGAATGTATATTAATGATGCTGTTCTGGGGACTATAATGTGTTCAGTGTTCATGATGCTGTTCTGAAGACTGATCTTTAGTCACCAATGTGCAAAGTCAGTAAGAGCTGATGAATAACTTGAGTAATAAACAGTATGTCAATTTAACAAATCAAATAGACACTTGTGGAAAAATAAGAGATCAAAAGACTAGCGAAGGAGTACAAAGAAGAACTGAAGAATGTAGAAGTCATTTTCAATATGTTATGCTGAGTACAGGAAGAACTTTTGGAGAGAGAGAGATGAGGTGAGAAATCCTGGATGAAGTTACAGTGCTTAATAATGTAATGGGTACATGAAGTTGCTGAGTGGGGCAGTGTGGTGTTCATCCTAGGATGGGAAGGGTGAACATTTTAAATTACTAACTTGTTACAGTTTGCAAATTTTATAATAGTGTACATTATGCTAGGGAAGAACCAAGATGATGAATATAGTGGAGATAAAATTGTCATGAGACTGGACAAAATAAATGAAGATAACAGTTTCATTGAATTCAAACCAAAATAAAGCTAATAATTGCATATTTAAATAAGTAGTTGATAAACTACAGGGTAATTAATTTCAGATATTAATTAATTATGTAATGTTCCTTCTAAGTCATAATAAAAGTAAGCCTATATACAATGTCATTATTTTAATTACATTAGGTGATTTTGAATAGATATCAGCTTGTTTTCTTTAAAGAAATTTATTGATATTAGTTACAGTACAGAATTAATATTACAACAATAAGTACTTTTGTTTTATAATTCAACAACCATCTCCCACTAAGGCAGGGTCACCCATAAAAGACAACTCATTCATCATCACTCATTCAATCACTATTGTACCAGAAGTGTATTGTCATCACAATCAGATTACCCTCCAACTGCAATATCCCCATCCCTCCTTCACAATACTGGTACACTATTATAATTCATGCCCCAGTTATCACACAGGCAAACCACTCTGCTTTCCTGCATGTGACCTGATGCATAATACAATTATTATACTAGTAAAGATTGCAAAGCATGTCTATGTGCTTGTTTAGGACCTTTAACCCTTTCAGGGTCCAGAGGCCAAATCTCAAAGGGTGCACCAGGGTCCAAGAATTTTTGAAAAAAAAAATTCTTACAGAATTAACCCTTTGACTGTCGAGGTCATATATATACGTCTTACGAGGTACCGTGTTTGACGTATATATACTCATAAATTCTAGCGGCTTCAAATCAAGCAGGAGAAAGCTGGTAGGCCCACATGTGAGAGAATGGGTCTGTGTGGTCAGTGTGCACCATATAAAAAAATCCTGGAGCATGCAGTGCATAATGAGAAAAAAAAAATCAGACCGTTTTTTTTTTTTTAATTAAATGCCGACTTTATGGTCTATTTTTGTATAGTATTTATGGTTGTATTCTCGTTTTTCTTGGTCTCATTTGATAGAATGGAAAACATATTATAGAAATATAGGTGTTTTGATTGATTTTACTATAAAAGGAACCTGGAAATGGAGCTCAAAGTAGGGAAAATGTTTGATTTTTGCCGATGTTCAAAAGTAAACAAATGATGTCATTGTCCAATAAATGTCCAACTAGCCATACTAATATGCAGTCATGAATGGGTTGATGTTATTTATACAATTATTACAGTATTGCAGTAGTCTGCATAACAGTAAATCTTCTATTTTTTGTTGGAATAAAAATTCAAAATAGAAGCAAGAGTAATATCAGAGGGGCCTGGAGACCTGACTGATGAACAACAAGAAAATGTTATTTTAGAGTCAGGAATGTCTGCATTGTTCATTCTGAACCTTATTTTGAAATTGTCATGTTTTTTAATTTTCATGAAATTGGCCAAATTGCAAATTTCTGACCACGTTATTGAGTAGTTGAAATCGGTAAATGGGCAGTTTCTTGTACTCAATCGATAGAAAAAAATGAGTTCTAAAGAAATAGCTGTGGGTTTGGTCAACTGGAACAATGGAATTAGCCAAAAATAGGGCTCAAAGTGGGCGAAATCGTCGATTCGTAAATATCGCCGAGGTCGCTAACTTCGCGAGAACGTAATTCCATCAGTTTTCTATCAAATTTCATTCTTTTGGTGTCATTACAATCGAGAAAAGTTTCAGCAGCATCGACTTTTTTGAAATTTGACTTTCGGCAAACTTTGGCCTCGAGTTTCATGATTAGACTTGTGATTCGGCGACCGTCCGGTACCTGTCTGCCCGTCACCATGCACACAAAGCCCGTCTCCCATGCCATTCATGCTCAGTGTGCCATTGTTTACCAACACGTGATCATCACCCCGCGGGTTCATACATAATCATCCATTGTTTTTTGTGATTGCAACTGCTAAATAAGTCACCATGAGCCCAAGGAAAGCTAGTGCAAGCCCTTTGGTAAGGAAAGCGAAGAACACAATCCAGAGGGATTTTGAAGGGTTTGAGGCAGACCCTGACCCTGCCGACCCTCTGCCTGTTGTGGAAGGTGTTGTGGCATTGGGCAAGTCCATGGGGTTGGAGGTGAGTGACGGGGCTGTAGAAGAGTTGGTGGAGGACCACAGGGAAGAGCTAACCACTGACGAATTGCGAGAGCTTCAACTGGAACAGCATCAGACCACAGCTGAGGGAAATTGCTTCAGAGGAGGGGAGGAAAAGAGAATGAAGGAGGTACCTTCTTCGGTGATTAAGGACATGTTTCAAAGTGGAATGAGTTGCAGTTGTGTTGAAAAATATCACCCTGACCAAGCTGAAACAAGCCATATCTGCAACATGTTCAGTGACAAAACCTTGTCCCACTTCAGGCAAATCATAAGAAATGCCAGAAACAGACCTCTCTGGACAGATATTTTGTGTGACAGGGGTCCCATGACTCAAGTTGTTCCCAGTGGCATTAAAAGAAGAAGGGAAGTAACCCCAGAAAAGGACTTGCTACCTGAAGTCCTAATGGAAGGAGATTCTCCTTCCAAACAATAGTGTACACTTTCCTCCTATCCTCTCCATCTTCCACCCACCCAGAAGTCTTCAGTAAAGGTAAGTGTAATGTTATTATTATTTTTTATATGCAATGTACTTGATTTCTGATTGTTTTCAGTATGTAAATCTTTATTTAATTTGAAAAAAAAAAATTATTTTAATATTTTTGGGTGTCTGGAACGGATTAATTTTACTTCCATTATTTCTTAGGGGGAAAATGGTTTCGAGTTTCGTAAATTTCGACTTTGGCAGGCTCTCTGGAACGGATTAATCCCGAAACTCGGGGGCTCCACTGTATATATATATGTCAAAAACGGTGGCTCATAGATGTATATATGCGACCAAAACAGTCAAAGGGTTAAGGTACAATGTACCATATTGTACATTACACTATATGATACCATTGTACCATATGATACCATTGTATGATATGGCATAGAGCCATAGAATTTCTCTTCAGATCCACTTCCATCAGTCTTAGAACTATAAGTTGGGAAGAGGAGAATCAGAATTTGCCCAGGGAGTGAGAGCTTCCTTGCCACCAGGCATGGTGAACAAAGCCACCTTGGCGGTGTTCCCACAATGCCATGCGGGTGTCCAGATTTTTTCTACAGTGCGCCAAACCCCCGACCCTTTTTAATATATGCCAAAAACGGTTTCCCCTTTCATAAAAATTGTATTAAATTTTGGTCCAAAAACAGCCCCCAAAAGGGTTTTTTAAGGGTCCTGTACCAATTGTTCCATTTAAAAAAGAAAATTTTTCCCCCAAAAAGGCCCTTGTTTGAAGGCCAATAAGGAGCCTTTTTCCCTGGGAATTTCCCCCCTTCCCCTTTCCACTTCCAAAAGGAATTTTATAAAGGGAAGGGAAGAAAAATTTTTTTTAAGGGGGATGAGATTTCCCTTTGCCCGGAGGGTAAACAAAATTTGTTAAAATTTATTTTAATTTTTTTGCGGAACTTTAAAACCCTTTTTTCTTGGGGGAAAAAGGTTTCCAGTTGGGTAAATTTGGGCCCCTTTTTGGCGGGGTTCTAAGGGAAACCCAAAACCCTCGGGGCCCTTTAAAATTAGGGAAAAAACCCCTGGATTAAAATATTGCGCCCAAACAAAAAGGGATGGTTTTAAATTTTAATTTGAAATTACATAGGGGGAAACCTTGAATATAAAAAATTTGGGTTGTTTGTTGGTTGGGCTCTTCCCATTAAAGTTTTAGAATTTGGGGGAAGAAGTCAAATTTCCCCAAATTTTTAATTTCCCTTCCAACTTTAAAAAGGGAATTTACTTGTTCCCACGGGCCACCATTTGTAGTTTTTTTTAAAGGGGGTGGGGACAAACCACTGGGGCCCCTTTTCAGGGGGTTGATTTACAAAAGGGGTAAATTTTTGTGGTGGGGCCCACCTTTCCATAGCTTACGGCCCAAAAGGAAATATTGACTGACAAAAATTTGGGAAGGGTTTTATTTTAATTTCGCAAAGTCATACGGGAGCCGTGAATAGGGCAAAAACGGGTTTGGGTTAGGTGTTCCTTAGGGGCCTCCGTGAGGGGGAAATTTTAATATTTATTTCCTTCCATAAATAAAATTTAATTTCCCTCCCTTTTTCCACCATTTTTAATTTCTTGAAGTAGGGGAAAAATTTTTGGCGGGATTTAAAGGGGATTTAAAAAAAAAATTATATTTAACTGGAGGAAGTTAATTTTTTGATCCTGCTCCCTTTGAAAGGGGAAAAATTTTATCTTTAAACAGGCTAAAAATTTTAAAAAGGGAAACGGGGGGGGGTTCATTCAAAATTTTTTTAAAACCCCCCTTCCCTTTTAAATAAAGTTTTCCTCCCATTTCCCCCAATTTCCCAAATAATGGTTCCCCCCCAATAGGAGGGGGGAAAAAAAAAAAATTTATTTTTAACTAAATCAACGGTCTTGGGGGGGAAAGGGAATTTTTTAAACACTACTTAAAACTGCAAAAATTTTAAATAACCCCCCCTTCAAGTTGCAACCAAAAATACCCTTCCCCTTTTAATTTTCCTCCACACGGCCTTTCCCTTAACCCCCTTTCCCAAAAAAAAAATTTTCTCACACCCCAAACACCCCCGGAAAGGGGCCCTTTAAACCATTTTCTCCAAAAAACCCTCCTTAAAAAGTAAAAACATTTTTTTTGGTTTGCCCAAAAGCTTTCCCTAACCCAAAAATTCCTTTACCCCCCCCCAATTTCCCCTTTAAAAAACCTTTTACCCCCCCTTCCCCCCTATAAACACCTAAAAGCTTTTTTTGCTTCCGCTCCTACAAAAAAAACCCCCTTTTTAACCCCCTCCCCCCAACCTTTTAAGGGAAAATCCCCCCCTTTCCCCCCTTTAATTTCCCTAAAATTCTTCATTTTTTTCCACTCCAACTTTGCCCAAAATAAAAACCCCTCCTAAACCCCCCTTTTGGTTAAATTTTGGGAATTTTCACACCCAAATTTAAAACATTTTTAACTTTACAAACATTCCTCTTTTGCTTCCAGGGACAAGTTTCTTTTTCTCCAAAGCTTCCCCTTTTTTGGCCAAAAACCCCAAAACTTTTTCCCCCTTCGGCCCTCCCCAACCCCACCCCACCCCTTTTTTCAATTTATGATTCCATCATCTTTCACAGCCCCCATCTGCTGATACGTCCATTTCCTAAATATCTAAATTACATTACCTCCCCCCTTATCTCTCCTCCATTTCTGATTTTCCCTTCTTTCTTTTAACCTAATTTTTTTTTTTACCCTCATCACCTACTCTTTCTATATTCATTTTTTAATTTTCTTTTTAAATACTTGCCCTACCAAACTCATCCCCCAACCACTCCCAACTTCTCTTCAAAATCTCCCAAAACCCACAGTGTCATCAGCAAAAACCCAACTGGGAAAAAACTCCCATTTTTGTGTTGGGTTCTTTATCTTTTAAACCCCAACCCCTTTCCCAAACACCCTGATACATTCTCTTAAAACCCCCAATCTTAAATATACTGAAAAACCCAGGTGCCCATCCAACCCCTTTTTCTAAACCCTTTTTTACGGGGAAAATAATTTCCCTCCCCTACATACTCAAAACCTGAGCCTCACTTTTCCTCAAAAAAAATCTTCACAAATTTCGGGCAACCTACCCCCTTTATTCCTTTACATCTGAAATTATCTTCCACATTGCCCCCTTTACCCCCCCCTGTCATATGTTTTTTCCAAATCCATAAATGCCACAAAAACCTCTTTAAAAATTTAAAAAACATAACATTTTAAAAGGGGGAAAAATCCCAAGAAACCCCTGTTGGCCTATCCCGGGCAGGCCCTTCCAATCCATCCCACTAACGAATATTTCCCCAAACCCCCTTTTTCAATGCTACTCAAGAAGAAAACCCTTTTGTTTAATTTTTTTACCCCCTTGTGCAAGCCCCACCCCCCACCCCCCAAACCCCTTCTCATTTAAATGTTTTTACCCAAAACCAAAAAATTTTGAAAATCCCCAAGGGTTTTTTACCCCTCAATAACCTACTGGGGCAGACTGTTCCATCATAAAGGGTACCCTATTTTCCAAACCAATACTTTCCTATATCCTTTCTAAATCAAAAACTTGTCAAATTTTGAATCCATTATTGCGGGGTTCCCTTTTTTCTTAGAGATACCCTCAAGATTTTTTATATCCCCCTTTGTAAATCCCCTCTTCCAATTAAAACTTCACTTTGATATGTTCCCCCCCTTTTCTTTGTCTTACACTTTGAATGTAATTTAAGGGGGACTTCAATTTTCCCCTTCTTTGGGAAAGATTTCTAATTCTATGTATTAACTTTGTCATTCATCGCTATTTTTTCTAAAAAAAATTTATATAAAATTCTGTAAAATGGAGACCAAAACGACCCCCCCAACCCTTAATCTGGGGTGGGGCCCTTTCCCAAATTTTGATGTAAAAAGCTTTTGTAAAAACTCCCTGGCTTCTTTTGGCTTACACTTTTTGTTATAAATCCTGTAATGTATTTCTCTTATTACTTTATGTTTAGGCATTGCTGTTTTGGGTTTTAAAGGTTCTGCTTCCCAAAACCCCCAAAGCCCTTTTTCGCTTTTGTGTGGCTAATTTCAACATTTTTTAAAATGGTAGGGTGTTGGTTTTATGAACCTTCCCCCCTTAAGCTTTGGGAAATTTTTGCATTTATTACATGAACTGCATTTTGCCACTTTTTGACCACGAATTGATTTTGTCAAAATCCTCCTAAATTTTCCCGTGCACTTACGTCTGATCGATTATCCTCCCCTATCTTCATGTCAGAGCAAATCTGCTTTAAGTTACTAGTAATTCCCTCATCAAGGTCATTTATGTATACAATGTATTATAAAAAAAGGGGGGCCAAAAAATAAATCTCTGGGGAATGCCCTTGTTACGACCCCCACTCAGTTTTAAAACCCCATTTATGCACACACTTGTTTCTTTTGGGGTGACCCAGGGACTCAATCCACGAACACTTTTCCCCAATGCCAAGAGCTGCCACTTTTTTTTAAGGGTCTTCATGTGGCACTCTGGGTTTGATGTGTTTAGTCTCATAAAGATACTGTTTCCCCTTTGTTTCAAAAAATGCTTGGTTACACCCCCCTACCTTCCTAAAGCCTCCTTCCCTATCGGGCTATCCTACTCTCTGTCTTACTTTTAAAATTCTTTCAATAATATCTCTCCCAAAACACTTTTACCAGGTATACTAAACACACTTTTTTCCCTAAAATTTTTTTGACTCTCTTTTCCCCCCTTTGCCTTTATACAATAAACTTTGAACACACTCTCCCAATCCCTAGGTACCTTCCCCTCTTCCATATATTTTTTTAAAAAAAAGCAAAAACCCCACCCCAAAAAACCTTTTTTTACCCCCCACCTACTTTTAACTTTTTCGTCTTTATCCCATCAATTCCAGTTGCCTTACCCCCCTTTCATTCAAACCTACTGCCAAAAAACTTCCCCAACACTCACAAGGGCCCTCTTCCTCATCTAAAAGATGTTATTTCCTTGCCATATCATGAAATTAAAAGCTTCCCTACCCTTATAAACATTTAACAATTCCTCAACAAAATTCCTCCATCTTCCGTTTACCCCAAATTCTCCATTTAATAATCTCCTCCCCTTTTTTTTAACTGTCAAATCCTTTGGGTTCCCTAGGCTCCTCAATTTTTTAATCTCCCCCCAAAAACTTTTTCTTTTTTTTCAACAAAATTTTTTGATAAAATCTCCCCAGCCCTTTCATTTGTTCCCTTTTTACTACTCTCTTAACCTCTCTTTTTCTTCCATAACTTTTCCCCTCTTTGCTCCCCCTTCTACTTTGTAAAAAACCTCTCTTTATGCTTTTCTCCCTTACTACTCTCTTTACTTCATCATTGCCCAATCACTTTTTTCCCTCCTGCCCCCATTTTCCCTGAAACCCAAACAAATTTCTATTTGAACCCACTCTAAACTACTTTTTTAAAACCCCCCTCATACATCTTTCCCCCAAATTGCCTTATTTTTCATACCCCAATTTTTCCCCCAATAGTTCCCCCTTTTTTCTTACCCTAACTCCCTCCCCCTTTTTAAAAGATAAAAAAGAAGATTTTTTTTTTCTTTGCAAGGTTACAATGTTTCCCCCATGTATTTAAAATTTTGTTATTTTTAAGAACAAAGAAAGCCACTATAAAATCCGGGCCCCTTTTTTGGGGGCGGGTTCATCCTAATAAAATAATTAATAATTTCCCACAACGGGAAAAGACAAAAAATGACTGGCCCCATTGAGCTAGAAATCTATACAGATATTGTAAAATGTATTAAAAATTTTTCAAAAAAAAGACCCAATCCCTCTATAAAAAAGCATCCCCAAAAAAAACTAAACAGATGACAGCTAAGAAAACTAAAACGTCCTGGCTAAAAACCAGAATTCCTCAAATCCAAAATAAAACACCTATATGAAAAAACAGTACAGAATGGGGTCAAAAAACCCGGGGAGACCAAACAAAATATTACTCGCCCTTTCCTAACCACCCTGATAAGAAGGGCTAAAAAAAATTGTATTATGAAAAACGGATTACCCAAATTTAAAAAGGTGATATAAAAAAAAGACCGGGAAAAACCCCCTATCAGAAATTCTAGGAAAAAAAAGATATCGGGAAATAGGGCAAACTTTGGGGGGGGAAAAAATAAAAAAAAACCCAAAATAAAAACAAAAACCCAAAAAACCAGGAATGAACCCCCGAACTCCCAAACCCCAACCCCTAAAACACAGACAAGGATTTTTCCCCCCTTTTATAAAAAAAACTAGCCCAAATAAAATTTTTTTGAAAAGCTAAAAATACACCCCATCCAAAAAAAAAGATTTAATAATTTGGAAAATACCCGAACCCCTTTTCCAAAAAAAAGGGTTTTTCCCCCTACCCCCCCCCCCCGGGGTTCCTTTTCAATTATTTTTAACACACTAAAAAACACTAAAAAAAAAACCCAGGGAAAAATTTAAAAATTTTTAACCACCCTTTTTAAAAAATTTCCCCAAAAAAGGGGGAATCCCTCCCCCCTTTTAAACCCAAAAACCAATTGGGCCCCAAAAAACCTCTTTAACAAATTTCTTTTCCCGGGAATTCCTTTCCCCTTTCCCTTTTTCCTAAAAAAATTTTCTCAAAAAATTAAAAAAGGGCCCCACCCGATAAAAATAAAAAGGAAAAAAAGGGAGAACCAAAAAAAACAAAGCCCCCTTCCCTTTTTTAAAACTATAGGGCCCAAAAATTCACCCCTTAAAAACCCTTTTCCCTTTTCTCTTTAAAAATTTCCTTTCCAAAAAATAAAATTCTTTTTAAACCCCCCGGAACCCTTTTTCCCTACTCATTTTTTTCCCAAACAAAAAAACCCCAACCCCAAAAATTCAGTTTTTTGGGTTTTAAAAAAGGCCTAATTAAAAAATATGAAAGAATTGCTTTTAAAATTAAACCCCCCAATGCCAAAAAAACAAAAATTTTTAACCTGGCCACTAAAGAAAAATAAGAAAAGGTCCCTCGGGGGTTTCTTCCAATTAAAAAAATTTTTAAACTTTTTAAAATTTTCCAAATTTTGAAAAACAAAAGCCTTTTACCAATGTTTTTTTGTTTCCACAATAAAAAATTGGGGTCGCAAACTTTTGGTTTTTTTAAGGGGGGGGGGAAAAATTTTTTTTTTTCCCTTTAAAAAAATACCAAAAAAAGGGGGTTTTTAAAATTTGGGGAAAAAAAGGGGGGAATTTTTGGGGTTTAAAAAAGGGGGAATTTTCAAAAAAAACTCTTTCCAAAACACGGGCCCCAATTTTTAAAAAAAAACGGGTTTTGGGGTTTTTCCCAAAAAAAAGGGAAAGGGGGTTAATTTTGGGTTCCTCTTTTTTTTTCCGGGTTTAAAAAATTAAAAATTTTTAACCCCAAATTTTTTTAAAAAAAATTAAATTTTAAAAAAAAAACCCAAAATATTTGGGGCCAAATAAAACATTACATAACTTTTTTCTTTTTTTTAAAAAACCCAAAAAGGGGGGGGCCAAAAAATTTAAAGGGGCTTGGGGGAAAAACTGAAAAAATTTTAAAAACCCGGAATTAAAGAAATTTTTTCCCAAAAAACCTTTGGAGGGGATGATTTTTAATTAAATTTTTAAAAAAAATCAACCCAAATTTGAAAAAACCCTTTCCCCTCCCATCAGTTTTGGGAAACAAAGGGGTTCAAAATTGTTTTTTATTAAAAAGAAAAAAAGGTAATACAAAAGGGTAAGGGAAGGGGAAAAAAAAATTTTGGGGAATAAATTGAAATAGATTAATTTAAAAAGGTAAAACAAATTTAAAGGGACCTGGGCCCAAACCTAAAAAGATAGGTAATTTTTTGTTAAAAAAAAAGGTTGGGGGGCCTTAATCTTTTAACCCTTTTCCCTTAGGAAAGGAGGGGAAAAAATAAAACCTTTTAAATTAACCCCAAAACAAAAGGCGGGAACGGGGAATTGAAAATTCCCCTACGGGAAAAGAATCCCAATATTCAAAATTCTAAATTAAAATTCCAAAACTTTTCCAATTTTAAATTGGAGGGGGTTACTTTAAAAAAACAAAACGAATCCCCTTCAAATTTCCTTAAATAAAAAAAAACCATGGCCTAAAAGGGGGAATTTAAAAGGATTTTTGGGGCCCATTAATTCCACCATGCAAAAATTTTTGGGGAATAAAGGAGAAAAAAATTGGAATTTCTTCCCTTTTTGGGGAATTAAAAAACATTTATAAATTTCAAACCCTTTTAAAACCCCCACCCAAATTTAAATTAAAGGGGAATAATTGTATTTTAAAAAAGGGGGGGTTTAATGTTTAAAAGTTTTTTTAAAAATTTTAAATTAAAACATTCTGGGCTTTACGGGGAATGAAGATTTTGAAAGCCTTTTCCCCCCCTGTTTTTGGTAATCCCTTTTTTGTGTTTTTTTAAAAAAAAAATTTTTAAATTAAAATTTTTTACCAGGGAATTTAATCTTTGTTTTATTTAAAATTTAATTTAAATTTTTTAAGTGCCCAAAAATGCTCTGCATAAAAGGGGGGGTTTTTGGGGCATGTTAACTTAACCACTGTATTTCTTTGTCTTATGTATATGCCCAAATTTAAATAATAAATAAAAAAAATGAAAAAAAAAAAGGTTCAGGTTTTTGGAAAAGTGGTGGGATGTTTTGGGTCTAGCCCCCGGGGGGGCGGTCATCACCCTTACCCCAAGTTTTTTGTTGGGTTACCTGGAGGTTATTCCGGGGTTTAAACCCCCCCGGGGGGCCCCGGGTCCATGCCCCAGGCCCCCCGATGGATGGGGCCCTGATAAAACTAGGCTTTACGGGCTGGCCGCCGCAGTCCAAGTACGATCCACACCCCGGTTGTTTTGGCACTGACTTTAGGTATTGCCCAGCTCTCTCTTAAAGGGAAACCCAGGGGTTTAGGGGCAATTCCCCTAATGTTTAAATGGGGGCTGTTGAACAGTTTTGGGGCCCCGGGAAACACTTAGGGGGTTTTTTCCCTTGGGTGTCCCAAATGGCCCCCCTTTACTTTTTTTTGGGGGGCATTTTGCATCCCCCTCCCCCCAGTCTTTTATTTTCTTTGGGAGTGATTTCTGTGTGCAGATCTGGGACCATTCCTTCCAAGATTTTCCAAGTGTGGATTTTGATATTTTCTCTCCCTCCTTGTTCCAACGAGTACAAGTCAAGTGCTTCAAGGCATTCCCAGGAGTTAAGGTGCTTGACAGAACTTTTTAGTGCGTAAAGGTTTCTGTACACTCTAGATTTCCCAAATTTCCCCAGGGTTTGAATGGGATGTTTTAAAGTACAGCAGTATTCCCGCCTTTTAGAGAACAAATGATTTTTAAAAGGATCTCCCTTTTGGGTTGGGATCTCTGTTTTGAAGGGTTTTCATTTTCCATTTCCCATCTTTTTTTTTGCAATTTCGATCGTGGGGACTGTTGTGATCCTTGAAAGTGAGATTTTCCCCAGACCCTTATATCCCAGGTCCCTTTCATTATTTTTTTGCTTTTTTGTATGGCCAGAGTCTGTAGTTTTTTACCCTTTTGTTTTAGTTTTATCTTCTCCAAAAACCATACCCCGGGGGGTTGAACCCCCCGGTAGAGAGTTTTCCCCCCTCCCGCCCGTCGCGTTTGCCAAATAGCCAGCTAGGGCCCCTTTTGGGTTGTCCAATAGGTATATTTCTAAACCATAGGAAGGTTGCAAAGGGGGGACCCTTTTTACCACAAATGCAAGTTTTTACAGACGAAACTCAGTAGCGTGGCCGTGACGAAAATCTAGCTCAAATCCCCCACTGCCGTCAAATTTATCAGAAATTTGTAATGACACGGGCTCTCTGGGCCCCGGGTTCAATCCGGCCGGGGGATGGTTTGTTTTGAAAACGGGCATTAGATTTCGTGAGTCATTTCTCCTCCAGTTTTTTCCCTAACGGAGTTGTTGGATTTGTCCTCATTTAAAAATCAAATTTTTTACCGTTGCCCCCTGGAAAACTTTGGGTTTTTATCTTCTTGGAGGTTAACCGCGTCCCCAGCAGATACAGCCCAAAGCAATCCCAGTTTCATCCCCAAAGGGTGATACGGTGCTGTGTTTTATTAAAATCTGTCTATTTTCTGATTTGAGATAAGGAAAGGTTTGGGGGCGAGTACTGTGCCTTGTGGAAAAAGAGCTTTTCACTATGGGAGCCTCCGATTTTCTAGTTAAAACCCCCCCTTTTTTTTTTAAATTAAGCCCCCCCCAAACCCCTTTTTTTGGCCCCCCAAATTTTTTTCTTTTACCCCTACCTTTGTTTCTTTTTTTAAAATTTTTGAAATTCCCTCTCCCCCATTTTTTTAGTTTTATTTAAATTTTTTTGGGCTTGGTTTATCCCCAGGCAAAATTTTCCCAAGGGGTTTGTATATTACATTCTGGGTTTGGGGTTTTTTTCCGTGGGGTTTTAAGATTTGGTGGTTTGGGGTTTTAAAAAACCCAGGGATAAAATACCCAAGGGGGAGGTAAGGGAAATTTACAGTGGTTTTTCTGGGGTAAAGGAAAGGGGGCCCGGCCCCTTAACCATTAAAACCGTTTCTTGGAGGGTTCTTATGGTAAAAATAGGCAGGGTTTGGAAGACATTAAAGCCCATTAAGGTCTTTAAATTTTTAAAGGGTTTCGCCCCAAAAGTTAGGTTTTTCAGCGAAAGGGTTTTAGGAAGCAAAAAGGAAAACAGTTAGGCCCAACCCTTTTTTATTCCGGGGAAATTTTCCCTACAAAAAAATTTGGGTTTGCAGGGGGAATACCCGGAAAAAAGGCGGGAAAGGGGAAGAAGAAAACGGTTTTAAATCAGGGCCCCCAAAACCCTTTAATGTTTGAATTTGAAGGGTTTTTTCCAAATTTCAAAACCTTTGGGGTTCAGTTCTTAAGTGGTAAAAAAAGTTTTAAAAAAAGACTTTTGGAAGACAAAAGGGGTTTTAAACCCTCCCATTAAACCCTTTTTTAAGGGTTTTGGAAGGGGCGCCCTCAAAATTGGGAAGAGTTAAAGTCCAAGTTTTTGAAACTTTTTGAAAAGACGGAAAAATTATTTTAACCCCAAAGGGGGAAACGTAAATGGAGGTTTTAAAATTAATTTAAAAAGGGGGCCCTTAAACCCGGGGAAATTTCACCCGGGGGGGGTTGTGGGAAAGGATTTTAAGGTTTTACGGGGAACCCCGGGCATGTCCAATTCCCCAAAAAGGTTTAAAAATCCAAGGTTTTTAGGGGGGAAAGGGAAATTTTGGGGCCCAAAAGGGGATTGGGCCCCTTCAAACTTAATTGGGGACTTTGGGCACAATTCCCTTCCCAAATCAAGGGGGCCCCTCAAAACTTTAAGGGAATTCTGATTAATGTTTAAATTTTCTTGGTTTTTAATTGTTGATGAAAAAGAAAATTACCCTTTAAGGGGGAAAAAACCCAAAAATTTTTCAGGCCCGGGTTAAGGGGAAATTTTGGAAGGATTATTTAAAAATTGGGGAAAAAGCAAAAAATTTTTTTTTTCCCTTTTAAATCAAAAGGGGACTACCAAAACAAGGAACCCCTTCTTGAGGGGGACGAGGAAAAAAAAATTTTAATTGGGGATGAAGAAAAGGGAAAAAAGTTCCGTAAAAAAGGGGAAAAACTTAAAAAATTCCCCTTAGTGGGGGCCCCTTTAAAATGAAAAAATCCCCCCTAGTTTGGTATTTTTGGCTTTCCAAACAGGCCCCCTTAAATTTTGTTTTGTTTTTTCTTTGCCCCTTTTTTTTGGGTTTTGGGGTGGCAAAAAACTATTAAACCCCAAAAAAAAATTTTCCCAATAACTAAAGAAAGGAAAACCAAAAATTCTTTTTAAAAAGAAAAAACTTATTTTCCCAATTAAACCGGGGGAATTAAACCCCCCCCCCCTTTTTTTAAAATTTTTTAACATTTAATTTTTAAAAGGGGGAGGGGAAAAAAATTTCAAAAAAATTTTTAGGCCCCCTTGGAAAAAAAAGTTTAACTTCCGGAATTTTTTCCGGGCCCCGGGAAAAAAAACGGGCCGGGCGGCCCCCGTCTCCAAAAAAAAAAAAAAAATCGCGAAAAATCGGGTTTTTTTGGGTTTTAAATTTTTTATAAACCCCCCCCTTTCTATCATTTCCTCTTCAAAAAAACCCTTTTCTTTACTCAGGACCAAAAAATACGACATGGAGAGGAGTAATCAATATTTTTTCGAAAAATTCCCCATAATCTTTCGGGCTATTTTTGGCCCTTTTTTTTCAGTCTAGGGTATTAACAAGTTTGTATGTTTTTTTTTAGTGTTTTTTATTTATTAGGGTCAATTTGATTTGGGCAAAAAAAGCCGTAGAGTTGATATATTTAAACTAAAATGGGTGATTCCTGCTGGGACCTCGGGGCAGGAACACTGCCGAAACTTCCCGTCTGGTTCCCGGTTGTCTCTAAGTCTGCGGATAAGGGCCCCCCTTACTGTTTTATGATGCCAAATGTCGGTTATTTTTTTAGAAAAAATAATGCCAAAAAAAAGGCCCATTAAAAAAAAAAAAGGGAAACCCAAATCCAAAAAAAAATATTGGGCGTGAGCAAAACTCGCTATCAACATCGGCCCCGGTTTGGGTTTGGGGGCTAAAACTCCCGGGTCACCCCACGGGGGGCCCGGGGTTTAAATTCCCCGGCCCGGGGGGGAAAATATTGAAAAGTTTTTTTTAAAAAACCTTTTTTTGGTTTTGGTTTCCACCCCAGCCCGAAAAGGTACCTGGGTGTTAGGGCGACTGGTGTTTGGGGGGGGAAACCGGGGGACAAGATTAAGGACCCCCCTGGAAATAAGGGTTTGCGTCCTCGATGGGCGCACGAATTTTTTTGGGTTATCCTGGGGGGCTAACCCTCGGGGTTTTTAAAAAACCGAACGTTTTTTCTTTTATTTAAAAACTTAATTTTTTTTGTCACCGGGACCCTGGGAAAAAAATTTTTACTTTTTTTAATTTTCCTAGGTTTTTTGAAACGTTTTTTTGGGTTTTGAAAAATTCATTTTCCTTTCCATTGTGTTGCCAAAAAGTTGAGCCCATTTTTAGTATATATAAAATCAATTTCCCTATTTTTTCGATTTTTGGGGTTTAGGGGGCGCGGGGGGAAAAATTTCCCACAACCCCCCTTTTTAAAACCCTCTATGTAAATACTATAATGATCCACAGCTGCGCAAATTTTTACATGCAGCTAGGGGGTTTTGGGGAAAAATACCCCTGAATGTAGAACCCCCGACCTTCAGAACGTTCCAAGCTGCACAACAAATGCAAGGAATAGGGAAAAGGGAAAAACCCAGGAAAAGGAAAAGGGAACCCGTTTGTTAGTGGATAAAAAGGGGCCCCCCCTTTGAGTTTGGCCCTTTGGGAAAAGGGTTTTTTAAAAAAACCCCGGAAAAAAAACTGGCAAAGTTGTCATCCCTTTTCCCCTTGAAAAAACAAAAGCCCCATTAAAAAAGAATGGTCCAAAAAATCCCGGGATGAAAGCCTTCATCTCATATTAGAAAAAAATTTTGGAAAAGTAATTCTGAAGAAAAAGTTGAAAAATGGGTTAATTTTTTGAGCCAAAATATTTTTGAGGGGTGGATTGCCTCTTTTAAAAAAGGGATGAAATTTTGATAAGCATTAACCAAGGGCGACAACTGCCCCCTGGAGAGGTTTGGGTTTAAACCCAAAGATTTCTCAGAAAATTAAAGGCCCCGTGCCTGATAAACCCCTTTTTTGGCACTGTATAATCTCATTTTCATTGAAAAGGGGGTTTTTCCTACTTCCTGGACCATTAGTCTCTTGTGCCCTTTTCCCCAAGCCCCCCAAAAGCCTGATAAAATTTAGGCGATTTCTTTTAAAATTGTTGTCTTTGTAAAACTTTTGAAAGATGATGCTTTAAAGGGCTGTTTTTCTACAGAATTTAGACTAAAATTTCCCCCCACCTCTATGGGTTCAGGAAAAGGTTTAAAAATGTGGGAGAAAGTTTTCCCCCTTTCTCACTGCACACCCTCTATAGTTTTACCACTTTTCTTGATCTAAAATCTGCAATTTTTAATTGCGAACAGAAACCGGGTTTTATACATGAACTAGCCAAAAAAGAATATTTTTTTGGGAAACTTACTCTGCTGGATAAAAAGGATACCTGTTTAAATAGAGTATCCTCTGTTTTTTACCCAAAGGGTTCAGAAGTGATTCTAAAGAAATGTCTTTAGGTACACCGCCCCGGGGGGAGTTCTTAGCCCATGCTTTTTAAAATTCTGATTAATGCTCTCCTAAAAGCTCTACCTGGGCCCCACCTAAACATATAGTATAAGCTAAGTGGTTTATATCATGATCCATACAAAAAGGGCATAAGAAGATGATACCATTCTTAATGGAAAATTCAAGAATTTGTAAAGAATAGGCCTCATAAAATCTTCCCCCAAAACTTTAAAAATATTAACAAGCAAACGACATCCCCCCCCATCTATTTGCAGGGTGAAAAATTTGCTTGGGTTAAAAAATTACAGAATCTTGGTGGGAGATGTTTCCCTTTAACAAATCCAACCCATACCCCAACTAAACAAGAAATTAAGCTAGGTAAATGCTCTCAAAGCTGTTTTCTGGATACAATCCCAACTATTGGGTGCTAATGTGAGAATCGTGAGAATTTATGTACATTGCCTATGTTAGGTCCTTAATTGATTATGCTGCCCCATGTTTTTAATTTGCTAGAGAAAGTTATTCCGCCCTTGGAGTTAAAGCAAAAAGAAACTTCAGAATTATTTTTTGGCTGGGCCCGATTCAAAAGTTCCCTTTAAAATGAGGAAGGGAAACTTTTGGTTTAAAAAATTTAAAATTTTGTATCAGTGAAAAGGATTGTTGAAAAATTAAAATGTATCGGTATTTTGAAGGGTTTGGGGAAACGAACCAGGGCACTGTCCCCAGTGAATTTACCAAGTGTTAGGGTAAATACACACAGTTTTAAATGGATTTTGAAAACGTGGAATTTTCATTAATTTTTTAACCTGCATGAAAAATGTATCCCCTGTAGGCAACAAGAGGGAAATTTTACCCCTCCGGAAGATGTGGGTTTTTTTAATATCACATACCCACCCCCCCGCCCCCCAAAAAGCTCATTGAGTAATCCCCCTTTAAAAATCTTGTTAGGCAATGCTCAAGGGAAAAAATTTCTCACCTTGCGGTTTGTAACAAGTTATCACAAGTTTATTTTCATGTGGATTTTTAAACCCGGAGTCTTCTGGCAGGGGCATTTTGTCTTGTTGCCAAACCCCCCTAGTTAAGAACGAAAAACAAATTTGTTGAGTTGGCAAAGAATTTAAAAACTGGGGGTCTACACTGCAAATTTTTTTGTTTTTCATTTTAATTTGGGGTTTTAAAACAAAAACCCTTTTACAGGGGCTTGACTCTATCTTTATTACTGTTCTATGTCTTAAATTTAAGGGGTCTTGGTCTTTTTTTTTAATCCAAAAACTGCTCATTGGGGGAAACCAGGATGTTAAAAAGGGGAAAGGAAAAGTACAACCAAACCCACAACCCCCGGGATTACTCCTTAGGGGAAAAAAATTAAAGTTTCCCAAGAAGGATCCCCCCAAAAATTGGGTATCCCTTTTGTAAAATTGGTTAGCCCAAGGGAAAATATTTAAAAAGGAAAAATTGAGGGAAAATATTGGTTTTAATGGTTAAACTAGGAATAATAATTAAAAGGGAAGTAATAAGGAAAATTTATTGTCCCATAGGAATGGCCGGTTAGGCCTTGGAAAATAATTTTATTTAAAACCCCCTGTGATAAAAAAAGTAATTTATGTTTAGGGCATATTGGCAATTTTGAACAATGGCTTAATTTTTTATTTGGCCCCAAAAAAGGCAGCGGGTTAAATTAACCCTTTGGCATTGGCAAAACAAAGAAAAAAAGATCCCAAAACTAAAAATTTTAAATTTGTTTTAACAGGATAAGGAAAAATTTTTTGAAAAACCTATGTTTTTTAACCCCCTTTTGGGATTCCAGGCCCCGTTAAAAACCTTTGTTGCATGTCCCCAAGGGTATTTTTGAAAAAAAATACCAATTCCAAACAAATTTCCAAAAAATTTCTTTTAACCCCGGTAAAATAGGGAAATTGTGTATAAAATTTTTGTAAACTTTTTAAACCCTTTGGGGGCCAAAATTCCACCTTTTTGTACATTTTTGCCTTGGGGCCTCCACAATGGATTTGGGTTTTGCCCCCAAAAAACCTTTTTCCCAAATTGGTTTGGGAAAATTTAAAATCTTTAACCCCTTTTTCCCTCTGTTCCCTTTTGTTTTTAATGGCTTGATCCATGAGAGCAAAATTTGCCCCAATGAAAGGTCCATTTTGCAACTTTTGGGGCCTTTTAAATTTACAAATTGTTAAAATTTCCCCTTTTTTTCCTTAAAAAACCCCCAAAAAACCCTTTTAAAAATTTATTAATTTAATTGACAGCCCCCTCTTTAACCCCTTTTGGACAAAATTTAAACTTCCTTTCGGAGATGGCTTTTTATTCCTGAGGCCCCTTTTAATTGGCCTAGTTAATTTCCTCAAAGGGTCCTTTTGGGCGGGAATTTATAAAGCCCCCTTTTAAAAAATAAATTTAATTTTCCAAAACTTACTTCAACAAACCCGTTTAAGAAAAAATTAAAAATTATTAAAAAAGGCCGGCCTTTTGCATTTTTGAACCCTTGGGGAAAAAAACCTTATCAGGGGGCCTTATTTTGGGTTATTGCCCCCCCCCCCCCCCCCCCCCCCCCCTTTTTGCCTTACAAATTTAATTGGCTTATTGGGGGGCTAATTTACTTCCTTGCCCCTTTTTAAAAATTAAGGAATTTTTGGTTTTTCCCTTGAAAAACCGGGAAAATAATTAAAAAAAATTATTTTTTGGTTAAGCCCAAATTATTTTTTGGGCCATTTTCCCCTTAAGAAACCCCCGGGAAAAAAAATTTTTTTTTTAGGAACCCGGGGAAATTTTTTTTCTTAGTCCCCTTTTTTTTTCTTACCCATTTTTTCCCCCTGTAATGTGAAAATTACTTTTAAAAATTTTTCTTTTTAGCCCATATAAAATTAATTATTTTGGAATTATTTTTTGGGTCTTTTTTTTGTTAAACCAAGGGAAAATTTTTAAATTTTAAAGCAGAAAAATTTATTCTCTTTGTTCCCCGTAAAAAGATAAATTTTTTTAATTTGGGGGGAAAAACTCTTTAAATTGGGGTTTTTGTTTCTATTACTTTTAAAAAAATTTTTGGGCGTTTGAAAATTTCCCCGAAATTTTAAAATTTTTTAAAAATTTTTGTTTTCCAAATATCCCTTTTTTTTTCCCCCCTTTAATTTCTAAATACTTTAAAAAAATTTAAAACCCCTTTTAAATCTTTTGATTCCCCAAATTCCCTTTTTTAAAAACCCTGTAGAAAAAATTTAAATTTAAATTATCCCTTAGGGTTTGCCCATTCCCAGTTTTGAAGAGCCAGGGGTCTGTTGGTAACCCCCCTTTAAATTTTGGTGCTGGGAGGCATTTGAACAGTCTCGGTCCCCTGACACTTATTGTAGGGTCTTTTAAAACGTGCTATTTAACCCCCCCTGCTTTTATTGGGGGATGGTGATCGTTTTTGGCCAAATCTTTTGCTTTCGTAGTGAGTGATTTTCGTTTTTGCACTGGACAATCATTTTTTCCCAAACCCCCTCCCCTTTGGGCCCAAAATCCCCACATATAAACAGGGTCCCCCCCCTTCCTCCTAATTTTTTCTTTTGCTGCCCTTACCTGCTAATCGGGGTCTTAAACTCCTATGTCTGCCAACCCGTTCCCTTTCCACTCTGAACAGATAATAGGATTGCTCCCATTCCCCCTTCCCATGATGTCTTTCCGGGGGGCTAACAAATCCTCCATCCCACCCCCGGGGAAAAGCAACCCTCTTTTCCCCTACTCCTTCCTTAAAAAGCAAAAATGCCCTATCCATATCCCTCCTTGGCTATCCCCAAAAACAACAATATTCTTCCCTTCCTTGGTGTCGTTCGTCTGACGTTCCCATATCGACCCCACATTCGTGGGGGAAACACTGAGAATGTTTTAAAGATGTTTCCAAAACAGTTTCCATGGCAGTCTCTTTTTTCTTCATCTTTTTCCCTTTCCTTTCGTTTTCTTGTTTGCCAACTTCGTTCCCTGCTTTTCCACCCAAATGACCATTTTTCCTTTTTTGGACCTGGGGCCTCAAAACAGGGGGACAAACTAATCTTCTTGTTTTCCTCGGCCCAGCCCGCCCGAATCTCCATCTTGCCACCCTTTAAATTCTTCCTTAAGCTTTTGGAAAAGTTGCCGATGGAGGGCTTTCTTGCTTCAATTCGTAGAGAGCACACAAACAGGTCTTCACAGAAACCCCCAAGTACAAAAGTCCCCCCAACCTTCCCCGGGGACTTATTTTGCTTCAGTCGGGTTTTCCTTTTTCCCCCCATTTCATAGTGATGTGTTTTTAAAATTAAATTTTTTCTTTTTCACCCACTATAAAAATTAATTACTGGAATGTATTGTTTGTTTGTTTTCCTGTGTTTTTTTTTAAAAACCCGGGGGGAGAAAATTAAAAAATTTGAAACCCAGCAAAAATTTCCCTTCCCCCCTTTTTTGCATTCCCCCCCCGGTTTTTTATAAGGGGCCTATTTTTTTAACCCCTTTTTTTTGTTCTATAACCTGGAAAAAACTTTTTGGGGTTTTTTTAGAATCCCTAGCCAAATTTAAATTTTTATAGTCCCCTTTTTTTTTGCTTTTCTTTCCCCCTTTTTAATGTCCCCTTTTAAAGTCCCAAAATAAAAGATTCAAAAAGATGACCCTCACCCTTTTGGGTACACCTATAAAATTTCCCTTTTTTATGCCCTAGTAATTTTTGAGCCTATTTTTTCACCCCTTTTGGGTCATTTCTATTTGATTAATTTCTTTATATGGGAAAAAACTTTTTTGAGCGCATGTTTTAGTGTTCAGAAAAAAATGTCAAATGACAGGGTTTTCCCACCCCTTTCCCCTTAATTATTTCATTGCTACCTATACCCCTAATCAGGCTTTACTCCTAAAGTCTGCCAACATCGTTTCCTTTCCCGCACTGAGACAGTTTAAAAGGATTTGCTCCCATTACCCCTCATGATGGGCATCCGATGGCTAAAAATATCCTCCATCCCAGCCCTAGGAAAGCAAACCCCCCCCGCCCCCTACTCCTGTCCCTTTAAGAGAACGCCCCTTACAAATACCAAATTTGGTACCCCAAAAAAAACAAATTCCTTTCCCTTTTTGGTTCGTTTCGTCCTTCCCGGGCCCTTTTTACCCCAAAACCGGGGGTAAAAAACCCCCCAAAGGGAAGGGGGTTTAAACGGGTTTCACGGGGGTTCTTTCCTTCAATTTCCCCTTTAAAATTTTTGACAAACAATTTTCCCTCTGAGAAAAAGGGTTTTTTTTAAATTTGGGAACCAAAAAAAAAAAACTTAAAAAAAATCTTTTTTCCCTTTTCCTCTTGTCCCGAATTAATTTTTTGTCCTCCAATTTTTCCCTTAACTGTTGGTAAAGTTTCCCCCCATTGGGGGGCCTTTTTCCCTTGGGCCTTTAATTGTTTGAATGGCAAAAGGGCCCTTAAGGGGCAAACCCTTTCCAAAAATAAAGAAACTTTTTTCATTTTGGCCTTTTATTTTAACAAAGGGTTTAACAAACACAACAATGGTGCCCCTACAGGTAAATAACTATCTTATCTCCAAGGAGAACCCGCAGTAAGGGGTTTTAAAAAAATTAGACAAGTTTAGATTTAGAAAGGACTTAGGAAAGTTTTTTTTTTTGGAAATAGGGTAGTTGAGGGAGTGGAAAAAAAAGTCTACCTAGTTGGGTTTTTAAAGGCTAGGACTTTGGGTAGTTTAAAATTTGGGGGTTGGATAAATTTTTTTGTTTTGAGAGGGGCGGATTTGAGGGGGAATTTTGAGCAAATAAGGGATGGGTTTTTTAAAGGCTTATTTCTTGGGTACTTTAAAAAATTAGGTTGGGAAAAATGTTTTGGTTAGGGATGGGGATTGAAAAAGGACCTGCCTAGTAGGGGCCCAAAAGGGCCCCTGCTGAAGTGATCCTCCTTTCTTATGTTCTTATGTAACAGGGGCCCCAATAAAAACTTCCCCGGTTGAAAAAAAACCCTCGAGAAACCGTGCACAAGAGATTAAAACCCTTTTAAAACAACGCGAAACACCCAACCCCTACCAATTTGGTTTCAGGAAAAGAAAAAGCCAAGCGAAGCAATTGAAAAACGTTTAGAACTCTTTACATAGCCGGAAAAAAATGAATATCCTTGGGACTCTTTATCGACCAAAGGGAAAAGCTTTGACCCCCCGTAGATCAACCAGCCAATCCTACTCCAAAAAACTTAAATCATTATGGAAAAAGGGAACCCACTCACATATTTCAAATCCTATTTTTACTAACAGGCACCCAAATTCGCCCCTCTATTAAGAACACGCCTCATCAACAAGCCACAAAGATACTGGGTGCCACGGGGAAGTGCCCCCTTGGGTTCCCCTGTTTTTTCCTCTTATGCACGATTTATGCCCATTTTTCTCCCCCTTATTTTCCTAAATTCAACACCTTTTGTTAACGAAAAAGCTAGAAAAAATATCGCCAAAATTGACGGGTTAATAAACTTAACAAAAAATTTTTGACAAAACCTTCTATTTTAATGTTTGGGAGCAGAAAGGTGTTGCCCAAAAACATTAGATTGAAAACACCCCTTAAATTGCTAAACATAATGGGGGAAAAATTTCCCCGGGGGGCCTGCCCTTGACAGAAACCCTAAAATCCAAAAACCCATATCTAACACAAAAAACAAAAAAAAAAAATTTCCCAAAAAATTTTTTGGGAAACCTTTTCCCCAAGCAATTTGAAATTTTTCGACTAGGCCTAATAACATTCCTCCCGAAAAAAAAGATATTAACAAGCAAAAAGACCAAACCCCCCCCCATCAATTTTCAGGGGAAAACCTTTTGCTACGTTAAAAACTTTTCAAGGAATTTCTTTTTGGGGAAGGGCCCTTTTAAATCCCCTTAACCCCCAACCCCAAAAAAAAATGCCCAAAAAAGGGCTTTTAAAACTCCAAAACGTTTCCCCCGGAAAAAAAAAACTTAAAAAAAGGGGGCCCCCCAAAAAAAAGTGGAAAAAAAAGGTTCCCGGAAAAAGGGAATTGGAACGGGTCCATAGCCTATGTTAAATCCTTAATTGTTATGCTGCCCCATGTTGATATTTGTTAGGGGAAAGTTCTCTCCGACCCTTGGAGTTAATGCAAAATAAGGGTCTCGAATTATTCTTGGCTGTCCCCCAAAACTACAAAGGCTCGTAATATGGGGGGAAGGGCTTGGGATTTCTAGTATAGTGATAAGAAATTTTTGAGATTAACACTTTACCCCGGGTCTTATAATGTTTTGAAACGAAAACAGACTCGTGTCCCCTTCGATTTTGGAGTCAAACTCTGTCACTAAGAAAAATTTTTCCTTTAAAAGTCTAAAGTAAATGCATAAGATCTAAATGATTGCGAAAAATAGACAACAAGGGGATTTTTTACTCCTCCATGGAAGATGTGTTTCAATTTTAATTTCCCCATACCCCCCGAAGTCATTGCTAAATAATTTCCCCTTTCCCTTTAAAAAACTTTTTAAAACAAAAAACTCAAGAAAAAAATTTTTCGCCTAGCTGGTAAATAATAATTTTTCCCCAAGTTATATACACTGAAAGGATCTTAAAAAAAGGAGTCCCTTTTGGCAGGGCTGCATCTGTCTTGTTGCCACCCCCCCCTAGTTAAAAAACGTTTTAAAAAACTTTTTGAACATAGGCATAAGGGCTTAACAACTGGGCATCTATACTGCAAAAAAATGAATTAAATTTTGGGGTCCTAATGGTGTAAATTTACCTAGCTTTATGACATGAGCTTTACTCTATCCCTCATTTTCTGATTCTAAAGTCATCATTGGGAAAGGGTCCTTTGGGCTCATAAAGACTCCAAAAAAACATGCTCAAATTTGGGGAAGCCCCGAGATAGATACTCAAAAAAACCAGGGCCAAAAACAAATCAAATCAAACCCAATTTAATTTTCTATAAGGGTTTCAAGGTTTGGGGGTTTCAGGATTTTGGGTATTGTGTGGGTTTTCAAAGTTATAAAAAGCCAAAATTTTTGAGGGGGCCCCCTTGCAAAACCCCAGCATGGGTAGGCATTTCGGGCAGACTTTGATTAAATTTTTAACATTAAAAATTTCCCTTTCAGATTTAAAGGTATTAAAGGGTAGGTGACTACCCTAATTTGTGAGTTAAACAATGTGAAAGGGTTTTGTTTTTGCACTTCAAAGTGTCTATATTGGAGTTTCATAGGCCCAAATTATGCCCGTTAGGAAATTTATTATTTTTAAAATTAAGAATTTTATTTCTGTGTTTTTAAAAAAGGGGTGAGTGATGTAAAATTTTGAACCACCAGGTTGGGGTTTCATTTTAGTTGTCGGGGTTTTATCCCGGAGGATAAGATGTTTTCTAACTGTAGTTTTTTAAATTAAAGAGTGTGTTGCAGTTCTAAAAGTTTTTAGGGGAGGGTTTTTCCCGATTTTAGGCCCTTTTTAAATAAATTTAATTTTTGTAAAAGGTTTAGTCAGGGCACGGGGAAAGTAAAAGAGAAAGTTTGTGTCGGTGTTATGCCTGTGGGAACCGTCACAACTACAAAAAAGCGTTTTAAAATCAAGGTTAATATTGGAATTTAAGGTCCTGTAGATATAGACTGCACAGTAAATGTGGGGGTTCTGAAAGGGAGTAAGTTTTGAAACTATGAAGAGTGGGGGGGGGGGGTTTCCAGGGATGGGATTTAGTTTTTTTTTTCCCCCTTTTGGGCTTTTTGTTTTGGGGTTTTATTGGCTTTATGTGTTTGCTGCGGTTTTAACCCCCAAACACGATAGCCATAGGGGGAGGTATGGATATAAAAAGTTTAATGGTTTTTAGTGTGAGAAGGGCAGTTTGTGGTACGTAGTTTTGTACTTGGGGAGGATCCCCCCGTTTTGGATACTTTTTTTTTTTTGTTTTTGGATATGGGTTTCTGAAATTTAATTTTTTGTCGAAAGGGATAGGGGCCAAAAGGGAAATTTTCCCTCATTTTGTCTGGCAATTTTGTGTTGTCGGGCCTTCATGTTAGGTTCGCAAAAAACCCGCTCTGTACCAAACATAATTAGTGGGTTTTGTCAGGTTAAGTTAAATTTATTGGCTGTCATCCAAGGGCGATATTTTGGCACCCCCTCGTTAAAAAATGGGTTGAGGGTTTCAAATTAAAGGGTTGGGGGATGACATAAGTCGTGTCTTTACAAAAAGAAAAGGGTTTTTAGATGTTTGGGATTTGTTTGGAAGATCATTTATGTAAAAGAGGAAGAGCAGGGGCCAAGGACAATTCCCTGCGGAACCCAGTAACCCAAAAGGGGGTTTGTTGATGCTGTGCCCTTTAAAGGGGAACATACTGATTAAACCCATTAGAAAGGTAGGATTGAAATAAAAGTGCATGGCCTCTTTTTTTCCATAGGGGGCAAGTTTGTGGGATAGGATGCCGGGTCAACTGTTTTCAAACGCTTTTTTTAGGTCAAAAAAAAACTTCCTAGCGGGTTTTTCCTTTTTTTCCAATGCTGTTTTAAAAACAGGTCTAGCATTTTTATAAATTTATCATTAGTGCTTTTTTTTTCCTGAATCCCAAAATTTGGGAGGGGTTGAGTATTTTTTTGTTCCCTTATAAAAAAAAAACATTTTCCTTTTGCAACCCAGTTTCCCCGAATTTTTTTTGGGTGCAATGGTAAGTGTGGAAAAAATTTGGCTTATTAAAAAATGTTTAATTTTTTAGGGTCAAAATTTTGAAAAAAGGTGAAAAACCCTTTTCGCTTTTGGGGTTTTCGGGGGGGAAAAGGAGGTTTTGGAATTGTTAAAATGAAGAAAGCATGGAACCCCGGGAAAGGCATTCCCGGCCCCGTTTTGGTACATAATGGTGGGGGTAACGTTCCCCCCGGGGATTTTGAGGGAAATTTTTTATTGGGACCCCGGTTGAGTGGGGTTTTGGAAAGATAGGAAGGTTGGGAAAAACCCCATGTGTCCCAGGGGAAACCCCGGGAAAAATTTTACCGGGATTTTAATGGGTGATTAATTTTTTGTTTTAATTAAAAGCATGGTTGGGTTGTAACCCCCCGGTTTAGTTAAAAGGAACAATTTTGGTTTTTTTTTTAAAATTTGGGGCCCCGGGGTTGGGATTTTTCAGGCTTTTTTAAAACCCTCCTCGTTTGCCAAAAAGGAATTTTCGGTGTAGTAAAGGTTTCGTTCAGTTTTGGGGAAAAAAGAAATAAGGGTTTAATAAACGTTAATTTAACCCTTTCTATTTTTTCCTTTTTTGTTTGGTGTTTTTAAAATTTTTAATTTAGAAAAGGGGTTTTGGGGTTAACCATGGGAACCCAACCGGAACATCTGGTTTGTGGTTTGGGTTATGTTGTTGGGTTTCCCCGATTTTGTTAAAGGTTTAAATTCCCCCCCCCCATTCCGTCCAATTACCCAGTCCCCTTTAAAAAAATTCTTTTGGGCCCCCCAAATTTTTTTAAAAGGTTTTCCCCGTGATATTAAAATTTAATTTAAATTTTTAAAGGGGGGTTTAATTTTCCTCTAAAGGGGGTTAAAAAATTGGGTTTTACCCCGAAATTTGGGTTAAAAATTTTTTGGGTTTTCGGGGGCCCCTTTTGAAAAAATTTATTTCCGCCCCCTTGGGCCCCAGAACCCCATGCAAAATTTAAAAAATTTGGGGAATTATTTTTTCCCTTAAAAATTTAAAAATTTAAAAAATGAAAGGAAGTTGGGTTTTTTGGGGGAAGTTTAAAACTGTTTATGAAATTTTGCCCCAAATTTTGAATGTTTTTTTGGCCAAATAATTTTTGAGGTTGTCAAGGAAAACCTTTTAAACCCCAAAATTTGTTGTATTAATTGGTTAAAAATTTTTTAAAAGAGGAAATGGGGTTTAAGTGGGAAAATATGTTTTTTTAAAGTATTTTCCTTTAAAAGGGGGGATTTTTTTTTTTGGTCAAAACCGTGGTTGTTAAATTATATTTGACTTTGGAAATAGTTTTTTGGTTTAAAAAAATTGTGGTTTAAAAAAGTGTGGTTGTGAAATTTTTTGGAAAGGGAAAAAAGTTTTTAATTAAACCATTAAATTAAAAAAGTCCTTTTAAATAAGGGGTTTAAAAGGGGTTAAACCAGACAGTTACCAACCAATTTTAAGAAATTTTTTCCAAAATTGGGAATTTCAAACCATAGGAAAATTGCAAGGGAACCCGTACCAAAATTCAAGGTTTTAAAAACAAAAACTCCACTAACTTTCCAAGGGGTTTGGGGAAATATCCCAGTTTGGGTTTTCTTTTTTGGGTTTTGGAAAATCAAGCGAACGGGTTTGGGGTTTTAAACCAAAAAAAGCGGGTTCAATCCCGGCCGGGGGTATGGATCATCATGTACAATTGATCCCATCACACATTCGATTACTCCTTCATAATAAAGTTGATATGTTAGCCAAGAATGTGTACCTAGAAGGAGAATGTAGAATATAACTTTGGTATATCTGTGTCTAGCATTAGGAATAATATTAGGAGAGAAGTAAATAATGAAAATGATTGTTATAGGGATGCAGTTAGAAGTCTGAGTAGATCTATAACCCACTATTATAACATGAACGTATATAAGTATGTTTATGGAGCAACTTGCAATGTGAACAGACTGACTGATATAGTGGCCAGGCTTAGGCTTGGTTACAATTACTTCTGGCAGTTTGGCAGACACACAGATGATGATCAAACTAAATGCAAATTATGTGGTCTGGCATATGGTCACTGTCTTGAACACTATGTGCTTAATTGTCCACTTATTGAGGAATGCAGAGACAGACAGTATAATAACCTATGTGACTAAATTTATCATTGTAATATTGTTATATGTTTTGTACTACCTCATTATAATTAATCTAATTATTCAGTTTAGTTACCTAACTTTTATATCAGTATGCAATAAGGTACATTAAAATGTACTGCTCCATAACCTGTGTCAGTATAGAGTAAGAATTATGATTAGTCTGCCCGAAATTCCTAGGCATGCTAGAGGCCTTCTTTGTAATTAATATTTTGTAATATGTAAGCCACACATTGTAAGCTTTGAAAGGAAATAAACATTTACATTTTCATTTTCATATTCGTACTATCGAGAAGTTGGGCTCAGTGCGGCTTATACTGTCAGTGGCCCTGACAAACCCAACTAAGAAAGAAAGAATACGGCAACAGTTGTGGTGACCCTATAAACCCCCAACAACAAGTAGACTATAATAAGAGGCTTCTCTAAGTGTTCCCGATTTTTTCGTCTTAATTTGGTAAATATTTTTCTCCTCAAACTCCGACAGGTAAGGCGATATACGACGTAAACTTTTGTTGTTTTGAGTCACCCAACAACAAATGAAATCAACTGTTAATAACGGACACTGACAAGAGAACCATGCACTTAGTGTGCAAGGTCAGCTAAGTAAGTAAGTAAGTTTATTCAGGTATACACAAATACAGATACATAGAATTATCATACATAGCAGCATATGTGTAGAGAACCTAGGATAACCCAAAAAAGTCAGACAGAGCTCTATTATAAAGTTTCTATATAGTGAAATTTTTCATAAATGCGATTAAAAAATACATCCATAATTGAATAGCACAAAGCCAGGCCTTCATAGTACGTGTTATTCAATTTTCGATATACTTTCTAAATCACATTTACAAAAAATGCCCTATGTAAAGGAGGTTTATAAATGATTTTGAGGAATTTTAATGCAACCTTTGTCCTCAGAACATCTACTTCTTTCTCCTTCACAATTTTCATAACCTTGTATTTGATGGGGTTGAATTCTTGAAGTCACTTATTTGATCAGTCATGTAGTTTATCCAGGTCCATTAAATTCAATTCAATTCAATTCAATTCAAATTCAAAGTTTATTCTCTATAAGGATTACAATGCTGAGTTTACAGAATTTGGTTATTGTGTGGTTTACATGTAGTAAAATAATAATTACAGAGTGTACCACTAGAACACCTAGCATGGCTAGGCATTTCGGGCAGACTTAGTTTAATTCTTAATTTTAAAATATTACAAATTATGAGGTAAGTTGGTATTATGGCTAAGTGACTAAATATTAGTTTGTGAGTTTAGCAATGCGAATGCTTTTGTTTTGGCACAGTACATAGTTTCAGTATTGGAGTATCACAGGATTCATTATTTTAAGATTGAGATTAATATTTCTGTTTATGGTCAAATGGGTGGGTGAGTGAGTGTAAGTGTGAACCACCAGGTGGTATTCGTGTAGTTAGTTGATGGGGTTTATCAGGGAGATAAGATGTTTTCTAATGGTAGTTTTGAAGGTGATGAATGTGTCTGCAGTTCTAGAGTTCTCAGGTAGGGTGTTCCAGATTTTAGGGCCTTTGACATACATTGAATTTTTTGTAAAGGTTTAGTCGGACCCGGGGAATGTCATAGAGATGTTTGTGTCTGGTGTTATGCCTGTGGGTTCTGTCACAACTATCAAGAAAGCATTTTAGGTCAAGGTTGATGTTGAGTTTAAGGTCCTGTAGATGTAGATTGCACAGTAGTAAGTGTGGATGTACTGAACAGGGAGTAAGTTTAGATCTATGAAGAGTGGGGGGGGGGGCTGTTGCCAGGGATGGGATTTAGTGATTATTCTTACTGCGGCTTTTTGTTGGGTTATTATTGGCTTTAGGTGTGTTGCTGCAGTTGATCCCCAAGCACAAATAGCATAGGTGAGGTATGGATAAATAAGTGAGTGGTATAGTGTGAGTAGGGCATTTTGCGGCACGTAGTATCGTATCTTGGAAAGGATCCCAACCGTTTTGGATGCTTTTTTGGTTATGTGTTGGATATGGGTGCTGAAATTCAGGTTGTTGTCAAGGTATAGGCCAAGGAATTTGCCCTCATTATGTCTGGTAATTAGAGTGTTGTCGATCTTAATGTTAATTTGTGCATCTCCTGCTCTGCTACCAAACATAATATACAGTGGACCCCCGCATACCGTTGGCATCACATAACGTTAAATCTGCATACCGATACATTTTATCCTAAGATTTTGCCTCGCATACCGCTAAAAAACCCGCTCAACACTATTCGTCCGAGACGCATCTAATGTGCGGCCTGAGCCAGCCTCACATGTTCCGCCGGTGGCATTGTTTACAAGCCAGTCTCCGCGGTAACATCCAAGCATACAATCGTAACATTTCATATTATTACAGTGTTTTTGGTGATTTTATCTGCAAAATAAGTGACCATGGGCCCCAAGAAAGCTTCTAGTGCCAACCCTATGGTAAAAAGGGTGAGAAATATTATCGAAATACTGTGGTACCATGGCCAACTGCTGATGCTGCTGCTGCTGTAGCACTGTCAGCTGCTGCTGCTGCTGTACCACCTTCATGCTGCTGCTGCTGCTGCTGCTGCTGTAGTACCATCTGCTGCTGCTGTAGCATCGTCTGCTGCTGCTGTAGCACTGTCAGCTGCTGCTGCTGCTGCTGCTGTAGCACTGTCAGCTGCTGCTGCTGCTGTAGCACCATCAGCTGCTGCTGCTGCTGCTGCTGTTACCACTGTCAGCTGCTGCTGCTGCTGTAGACCGTCTGCGCTGCGCTGCTAGACCGTCGTGCTGCTGTAGCATCGTCTGCTGGTGTAGCATCGTCGCTGCTGCTGTAGCACTGTTGTTGGTGTGGCTTATTGAGAATACCAAGAAATAATTAACCCCAGAGGGTTAACCACCCAGGATAACCCAAAAAAGTCAGTGTCATCGAAGACTGTCTAACTTATTTCCATTGGGTCCG
>NC_069406.1:54051301-54059092 GCF_026875155.1 Cherax quadricarinatus | reverse complement strand
TCACCGAATAAAATGCAAGACAGGGGCAAAGTTGATCGAGTGACTAATGAACGTATCGAAAACCGTGTCAGTGAATGATTATACCCCAAAACATGCGCTTGGTTTTGACAAGTGTGACATGCAGATTGGTTTTGTTGACTGTGTTCGTAAGAGTTACAAGTGGTACATGAAATTTTCTTCCATCTCATGGACATTTCAATGCTCAATGCATATAATATGTACCAAATAAAGACTGGAAAACAGACCACCGTATGGTGAATTTTGTTTGTCTGTTGTCAGACAACTCATAATGAAGTACCAGGTAACAACACCTGCAATACAACATGGTCCTCGAAATTCCTCAGGATATACCCAAGCGTTTTGAGGAGAGAAGGTGATCATTTCATAATACAGCTTCCTTCAACTCAAAAAAAATTTGCTCAGAAGAGATGCATTGTCTGTGCACAAACAAAACGACGGCAAACAAAGACGCAAAGACACTCGGTTTTTATGTTTTGAGGAATGTAAGGTGCCTCTGTGCATGGTGCCTTGTTTCAAGGAGTTCCACAAGCTCCAGCAGTTCTAAAACCATGTCCAGTGATTGTAAATATGTAAATAATGATAGAACATTAGTTTTATACAATATTTGTGCATGTTTATTGAAATAAAAAACAGGGGTAAACAATAATATATAATAACTTTAGTGCATTATTGTGTTCAATACAGTGAGTTTATATATATCAATTATATACAGTATTGGTCTCTCAGGCCCCAAATGTTAGTAGGAATAGAAAAAAATTGGAAAAGAAAAGAAAAAACAACTAAAACAACAAAATAATATAATACGCGTATGTGGAATTCGTCGATGTTGCCACCACCACATCATTTTCTATAAACTTCTTGGTACTGTATCTCGGTAAGTACTGATCAGATTCTTATTTTTTTTGTTTTATTACCTTCACAAAAATATGCTCTTTAATTCTGTAAGAAAAAATAATTTTTTTTTTTTTTCAAAATTTCTTGGACACTGGTGCGTGACTTCAGATTTTGGCCTTGGACCCTGAAAGGGTTAATCCATCCATGATATTTTCTTCAAAATTATGTAAGAAACACGTTACATAGCATATAAACATGCCTTCGTTACTCGTTCACTCAGTGCCCCGCCATAGTAATACTAATAGTACGTAATAATAATCACTCTTGGGCACATTAAATGTCAAATTTTATGTTAATATAGACATTTTCATTAATCCATCTGTGATATTTTCTTCAAAATTACGTAAGAAACATGTTACGTAGCATATAAACATTCAATGTTCATACGCAGTGGAGGGTAAACATTACATTTTCTCTGGTCCAGCATTAGAGAAAACTGTATGAATCTGCTTTGGCCCAGTAACCGCCATTAATATTAGCTTTTGTTCACAATTCTCGTCAGGAATTATTCATTGCTTCTCCCTTTGTTTATGATGGCATCTAAAGGTAGTTGTTAGAAATGACTAAATTCAGTGAGCATGGTATGTCAATGGTAATAATATGGCTGTAGGCCACAGTGTATGTAGCTGGTAGGTATACACTGGGATGTAGTCTGCCTAGGACTACAAATAAATACTACTCACCAACAAGATTTTTAAAAAGGAGTAATGTTCATTTATCTTTAAAAATTTGTCTTTTTTTTTATTTCCATTGTTTTCTGTAGTAAAAACTTTAGTTATTCTTTAAAATGATTTTTTTTTAAAATTTTTTTGGGTGTCTGCCATTTTAGTTTTGGCCCAAACCCTTGGAATGGTTTAAATTAGAAAATGGGGGGTTTCTATTATACATGAAAAAAATAAGTTGTGCATGTTATATAAAATGAAGAAAAAAATTCAAATTGTCATAAATTTAAAATATAACCCAAAAAACATTTTAATTATTACACTCACAAAGTCACCCCCTACATTCATTTGTCGAGTTTGTTTTTAAACTCTTCTTTCCCATTAATATTTATATAATGAAAGTTATTCTAAAATAGTAGGGGGACCAAAATATAACTGGGAAATGCGTATTATATTCACAGTGATGAGCTAAAACCCGTAATGGGTACGTGCCTGGGTTGAGGGGTTTTATCTGTGATCCAAGATCAAGGCCATTCCTTAAACAATAGCACTGTGTGTCATTTTTGAGTTCACCACACCCTGTGAGTTTTAAAATAGTATGTGTCCAGTTTTTTGTTGATTTTCCCCAATTCCTTGCTCAAAAAAAACCCCTTTACAGCTCAAAGGACCCATTCAATACTGAAAAAGGAACCAGATTCGTTTTTTTTCTTTGCTCACCTCGACTGGTAAAATGGACCCTTGGGGAAAAGCCGCATCAGCTAATGCTCACTTTGGGGTAAAAAAATCGGGTGGATAACACCTGAAAAAATCGGTTAGGGGTTTGTCCCAAAAGTGTCCGCCCCCGGCACCCGGCAGGCCCGGCCCTCCCCCGTGTACCCGCCGTGTGCCATTGTTTCCCAAACCCCGCAAGGGCGATTCCCCTGTACATGCGATATTTTGTACTTTTCCCCATTTTTTTAGGTTCGAAAAAATTTGCAAAAATAAGCCACCAGGGCCCCAAAAGAAAGCTTCTAGTCCCAAACCCTGTGGAAAAAAAGGGGTGGGGTTTGTACTATCGTTTTAAAAAAAAGGAGTTTAATGGAAAAGTAAGAGGGGGAAGTTTTGTATTTTGGGGTTTTGGGAAAAAAGTTATATAACAAACCCCTTTTAAAACCATCACTACTATTTTGCGCAACAAAAAGGGGAATCAAGGAAGATGTTGTTGCAAAAGGTGCAAGCGGCTTACAAAACAGAGAAACGCAAATACTCGAAGATGTGGGAGAAAAGGCCCAAGGGAGTTGCTTTAGGAAAACTCAAATTTAAAAAATTTCCTCCCCAAAAAGTGCTGCTTTTTGATGAATTTATGGCCAGCAAAGGCTGGTTTTTTGGGGATTTAAAAATCATAGTGGCATAAACAGGGGTGGGTAAGGCATGGGGGGCTTTCCAAATTCGACAAAAAAGTGCCATCCTCGCCCTTTCCCACCCCTAAAAACCCCTCATCAAAAAAGTCCACAATAAGAGTAAGAGTGTGATGTTTTTATTGTTTTTTTAAATTGTGCATGTATCATTGTTTTTCTGTGTAGGGAAATGTATATTTCATATAAAAAAAATTATTTTGTTTAATACTTTTGGGTGTCTGGAACGGATTAATTGGATTTCCATTATTTTTTATGGGGAAAATTAATTTGGTTAAAGGCTAAATCGGTTAAAGCCTAGCTCTCTGGAATGGATTAAAGGTGTTATCCAAGGGTCCACTGTATTTGGCAGGTTAAACACCTGTAAGTTCAGTGTTTCTTTATAACTATAATAACAAAAATCCACTTATTTCTGTCATTAAAATTTGCTTTTGGAATAACATTTTTAACCTGTTTGTTGCAGTAAACCATTAAGGTAATTGTAAAATTTTGTTTCTTGAATTAGGCAGAATTTCTTTAACTACGCAAATGTTAAGAAGTAAAATAAATTTTAAACTGTCAGTACTGTATTTTACTAGAAAAAAATTAATCCCATGCTATTAATATAAATATATGCATAAATTTTAGATAATGAAATATCAATGTTCATAGTATGGTACTTGAGTTGCACATGCAGAGTTGACATCAAATAATAGTATTTATAATGAAAAGCCTTTACATAAATAACCACAGATGTTTGTGTATTTGTATATATGTACTCACCGAGTTGTGTTTGTGAAGAAAGTCTCAGCCCCTTGGCCTGCCTCTAAATGTATAGTGAACTGACATCATTGATTACTGGTCTCATGGGCCTTATAATACTCACTCTTGAAACTATGCAAGGAGTTTGCTTCCAGTATTTATTCAGTATTCAGCACATTCTAGTCTCCTACTGCCCTGAGAGTAAATAAGTATAGTACTTCCTAACATCAGTGTAGGTAATCAGTTTTAATTAACATTATATTAAAAAAACAAGCACTAAACCCTTATGGGTCATACAGGTGAGTTTTTAAGCTTCAAACAATAGTCCCTTGCCCTTTCCCTCTCCTTCCTTCCCCTGTGAAAAAGTCTCTCCTCATTCTGCTTGTCAAATCCTCTTGAGTACAGTAACTTGTAATCATATGTGGCTCTCTTGAATCTATGTTTTTAGGCAAACTTGCCAAAGGAGCTAAATTTCCTTGAAAATGTTTTTAAAACTTTTGCCTTGGTTTTTTAAATCTACAACAAACAAATAACCTAAACAAATACATGTACTTCATTGAATTCTGCCTAACATATGTGTCAAGATTAATCTTAATTAGTACAGTATTATTTAATCATCAATAATGTACCTATTTCTTTTTGTGATTTGCAAGTGCTCAACCCATAGGGGTCACGCAAGTACAGGTTAGCTGGTGTTAAAAAAAAAAAAAAAAAAAAGGCTCGTTTAATCAAAATATATGTAAAAATTATGATAAAGATACACCTGACTGCCAATTTAAGCTTTAATTAGATGACCTAATTACAGTTTTTTACTAAGTACCTTAACAGATTAATGTGTTCATCATGAAGCATTATATACTGTATATAGGGAGTAAACAACTTGTTACACAGACATACACTTCTCATATTCAGTCCTAATAACTTAGAATGTCTTAGATTTATTAAGATTCTCAGTTATACTGATGCTCACTTGAAGAAATCATTCCTAATGCCCCACTATTTAGCAGTCCTTCGTGTTTTCGTAGCAAGTGAGACTTCATGTGTGCCTTAAGCCTTGCACAAGTAATTACAGTGAGGGCATTTGTATGGCTTCTCTCCTGTGTGAACACGAATATGGCGCTCCAGATCCCTTGGAGAGTAGAAGGAGGACTTGTTGCAGTAAGGGCAGACTGGGGTGAAGGAGGTACTAAGGTTGTGTTTATAGACACTTGCGGATGCAGCTGCTAAATCGTCTTCGGGTCTTACTGATGCCACCATTGCTACCTAAAATAGAAAGTGATCACTGATCAGCAAGTTCTTCAGGTGGGCTCATTACTGATTTCCAATACCTAATTTTGTGCTATATGATTGATAGATACTGGGAAAAGGTCCAGATTTTTTTTTATCTTTAATTAGTAGCCTTATGATTGTTCCAGAAAAAATCAATGAATAACATCTTTAAGAGATTTACCTTTGAGGAGCAAAGCAGCAAATCTTGCTGAGTAGTGAAGGGCCATTATAACTAAGACCCCATCAACTCTGCCATAACCTCTTCCATTACAAAAGTGTATCTAATTAAAGTGGCTTAAAAACTAGTTAAACTAAATACTATGTCTTCTCATTTACTTGAAAAGATATACTAAACTGAATTTTTCCACTGTACTGAGGTCCTGGAGTGGCAGTTATTATTATGGTCATGGGGAAATGCTAAACCTGTAGTAGTTATAATACAGTGACTGCAGATTGAGAGGTAATTTGGCTTGATCCAAGGAAGTGAAGGGTAACTTAAATTTCCTGGATCAAGAGCCCTTTACCAGCATCAAGGCAACCCCCCCTTCCTTTTAAGGGTTGGAGTGATAATGCAAAAAATATATGTCCAAAGAAAAGAAATAAAATATTGGATTTAACCAAGCACCATTATACAGCAACTAAAAAGTACAGAATAAGATTTATAAATAATCACTTTAATTATCAAGATTTACATGAGAAAGCAAAAAAAAATATCAGTGCCATCACTCTGTTCAATTGCTTTTAAACATGTATTTGTAAGAGGGAGGGGAAAGAGAAAATAAAAGGAGGAATGAAGACAAGACTTTTATATCAAATTAATTTGGAAAACATCTCAAATTTATTTTATATACAAAATAACACATAAGGTAGACCAAATAATGCTGAATGGAAGATGTGTGAATCTTCTTGTGCCTTAGTAAATTTCCCAGTGCAAGTAACACGGTTATCCTGATGTTATATGGTGCAAATAACTTTTTCCTTAAAATATTGGTAATTTCCTTCATCTCATCGAACAAAATCCAGTAGTGGGACAATCTTTTCTTTGGTTTACCAACATACATTTTATTTCATCTTTCCTTATTATAGTTAAGTATACTACTAAGGCAGTGAGATCCAGGGATTAAATCCCTGGCCAGGAAAAAATCATACTCTTTTCTAGACAGACAAAACTTTTCCCAAATTAAGGGTATGCTGCTTGTTCCCTAATTATTACATGTATTTCTATCCTGTTCTAACTCTGACTAAGTATATTTTACTACAATATTATATATCTGTCAAAATGTTCCTTACTGCTTCCAATTTAATCTCATATTTCTGAAGTATATTTTCTTCATATTTTGGTGATATTTTTACATTCACAGGGGAGTGCTAAACCCCCACAGAGATCATATAACACTTCCTTGCCAATAAAATTTCTCCCATAAAATTGATTATACTGTATTACCCAAAATAATGCCTTAAAATTCAATAAAAAAATTTTTATAAAAAATATTATGATAATGCATAGTCAATTTTCCCATAAGTCGTTCTTAACCCTTTCAGGGTCCAGCCTGTAGATCTACGGCTTTGAAGCCGGGGTCCAAGCTGTAGTTTCTATGCCAGAATTCTAGTGGCTTTCAAATTTAGAGCGAGAAGGCTGGTAGGCTACATCTCAGAGAATGGTCTGTGTACACAGTAAACAAAAAGGGGGCACTGCATTGCATTGTGGAACGCCAAATCTCAGTACCTTTTTTTCATCGTCCCTTTGGGAGAAAGGAAGCTCTCCTCACTGGCGAATTCTACTCCCTCTTCCCAAGTTATAGTTCTACACTGATGGAAGTGGATCGAAGAGGAATTCTAGGGTTTCGAACCATAGGGTACATTGTACAATATGATACAATGGTACCATATGGTACAGGTACGGGACCCTAAGGAATAAAGTCACTTTTAACTTTTTTTGGGTTATCCTAGGTTATCCACACATATGCTGCAATGTATGATAATATTAACGTATTTGTGTATACTTAATAAATTTACTTAGAGGCTACATGTGTTTGGGGAGTAAGTTTATTCAGTATACACAAACACATTTTACTTTACATTATCATATATAGCAGCATATGTGTAAAGATCCTAGGATAACCCAAAATAGTCAGACAAAGTGATTTATTTTCATTAGGGTCCCTGTACCTTGTACCATATGGTACCCTATACCATATGCAATTCCAAGAGGACTGAGTACATACCGTGGCCCTACACCTGGAATAGAGAGTGAAAGTGATGATGATGTGGCTACAATTGGGATGGATAGACCACATGCGTCAGTAGGTAGTAGTGATGCCACAAGCATGCAAGCATGCATCCGTGCAGCATGTGGCACCAGCCCAGACTGGGAGTGAGTCTGGGACTCAAGCCACTGAGGAAGCAGTTCCAGGACAAAGCACATCGCATCCACCGGTGGAAGTAGACGACTGTGGCTGAAATGTATTTGTTTTTTTGCAACAATAATGCTTATGCCTCATGTCTATAAGCATAATAAAAAATCATATGGGTCCACAGATGAGTATGACACCACTGTGAATGACACCTTGTTTCAAAGACTTTCACAGACTGTAGCAGTTCTAGGAACATGTCTATTGACTGTACATATGTAAATATATAATAGAACATTACTAATATACAACATTTTTGCATGTTTTTTGTTGTAAACAATTATTGTAAACAAAATAATGATGAAAATATTTGTGCGATTATTGTGTTGAATACGAGTGCACATATATACATTATTCATTATATTGGTCTCACAGGCCACAAACATTACTGGAAAAATG
>NC_069406.1:54041301-54046301 GCF_026875155.1 Cherax quadricarinatus | reverse complement strand
GAATTGTGTTATAGTGTGACTTCCAAACTATTGTTTGGGGGATCATGAAATTGACTCATGTGAGGGTGTGCAACAGGGGGACCATCTCGCCCCCTTTCTATTCTGTTTGGTCATCAAGGAAGTCACAGAAGCACTCTCCAGTGAGCTCAATATCTAGTTCCTGGATGATGGTACACTAGCTGGCACAACAGAATCTCTCCTAGAGGACATCAGTAAAATTAAAGACATGGGAGAAAGCCTGGGCCTTTCTTTAAACCCCACCAAATGTGAAATAGTTTCTACCAATCAACAGATGATCCAGAATATTAGCGCCATTTTACCAGGAGCACGAGCCATTGATCCAGCCAATAGCACTCTCCTTGGTGCTCCTCTTGGGTCCAATGCCATCGATCTGATCCTAGAAAAAAAAGTCTCAGGCCTCCGGACGAAGGAAAGCAGGATGAAAGACATTGACACACATGATGCCTTCTACCTACTCACCAGGTGCCTGTCAATCCCAAAACTTACCTACTTTCTGAGATGCTCCCCAGTCTTCAGCAGTCCAAAACTCAAGGAATATGACTCTCTTCTAAAGACCATGCTAGAGAGTGTATTGAATCTTTCCCTTGAAGATGGACAGTGGTTGCAAGCCTCACTTCCGGTCAGGCTTGGGGGGCTAGGAGTACGCAGATCCTCCCAGATTGCTCTACCAGCTTTCCTATCCTCTTCCATAGCATCAAATGAGTTGATAAGACAAATTCTTCCTGATAACCTCAGTGACTCAGCAGGAATACAGGACTCTAGCTATGAAAGTGCCATCACTGAATGGGAGGCTCTTGCTGCTCCAGCACCAAACCCTAGTGCAGCACTGGCTCACAAACAGTGAAGCTGGGATGACCCGATCGCTGAAAAGGTGCTTGCCAACATGCTCAGGGCTGCAACATCAGATAGGGAGACTGCCCGTCTCCAGGCTGTGAGCGCACATCACTCCGGGGACTTTCTCCAAACAGTTCCCATATCGGCAATGGGAACGTGACTCGACCCTAAGACCCTCCGTATTGCAGTGGCTCTGCGCCTTGCTGCCCCAATTAACACAGAATATATGTGTATTTGCGGTGAAGCGCAAGCAGACCAATATGGTCTATATGGTCTTAACTGTTCCAAAACCAACGGCTGGCATGCAAGACACAATGAGGTCAACGACATCATAAAGAGAACCCTTGCCACAGCTGGATGCCCAGCCGAGAGGGAGCCCCGATCACTACCAGCCAACAATACCCACAACCCAGCATACCGCCCCGACGGGATCACCATTTATCCTTGGAAGAATGGCAAGCTCTTAGCATGGGACTATACCTGTGTGTCCACACTGGCTGACATCTACATCCAACAGGGAGGACCAACAGGGAGGAGCTGCTGACCACAGTGAGTAGTACAAGATCAGCAAGTACAGGGAGATAAGCCAACAGCATCAATTTGTCCCAGTGGGATCAGAGACCTTGGGATCATGGGGAAAAAATGCCACACGTTTCCTTAAAGAATTGGGTTCCAGACTCATCGACACCACCAGGGACCCAAGGGCAGCCACTTTCATGTTCCAGTGCCTCAGCATGGCCATCCAGAGAGGAAATGCTTGCTGCATACTCGGCTCGCATCCGGCTTCGGAGGAGCTGGAGGAAATTCATGATCTTTAATACATTATACCATTGTATTCATGTTTGTGTTTTTCTGCAAATGTATTCTGTTTATTAATAAATGTTCACATAGAATATAAAATATAAGGGGTGGTAGGAGAAAATATTCAAACAGCTCCGGGGAGAACCTTGAGTTTTCCGTGAGGTACGTTTATTGTCTTCTCTGAGGATGAGGGTCCCCATTCCAGCTATAGAGGTAGTACTTCCCAATATATTTTAATATATATATAATATATATATATATAAAATATATATATATATATATATATATATATATATATATATATATATTTATATATGTATATATATTAAAAAGTCGGCTGTCTTCCACCGAGGCAGGATGACCCAAAAAGAAAGAAAATCCCCAAAAAGAAAATACTTTCATCATCATTCAACACTTTCACCTCACTAACACATAATCACTGTTTTTGCAGAGGTGCTCAGAATACAACAGTTTAGAAGCATATACGTATAAAGATACACAACATATCCCTCCAAACTGCCAATATCCCAAACCTCTCCTTTAAAGTGCAGCCATTGTACTTCCCATTTCCAGGACTCAAGTCTGGCTATATAAAAATAACCGGTTTCCCTAAATCCCTTCACTAAATATTACCCGGCTCACACTCCAACAGCTCGTCAGGTCCAAAATACCATTTGTCTCCATTCACTCCTATCTAACATGCTCACGCATGCTTCCTGAAAGTCCAAGCCCCTCACCCACAAAACCTCCTTTACCCTCTCCCTCCAACCTTTTCGATGACGGCCCCTATCCCACCATCCTTCCCCTACAGATTTATACGCTCTCCATGTCATTCTACTTTTATCCATTCTCTCTAAATGACCAAACCACCTCAACAACCCCTCTTCAGCCCTCTGACTAATACTTTTATTAACTCCACACCTTCTCCTAATTTCCATACTCCAAATTTTCTGCATAATATTTACACCACACACTGCCCTTAGACAGGACATCTCCACTGCCTCCAACCATCTCCTCGCTGCAGCATTTACAACCCAAGCTTCGCACCCATACAAGAGTGTTGGTACCACTATACTTTCATACATTCCCTTCCTTGCCTCCATAGATAACGTTCTTTGTCTCCACATATACCTCAACGCACCACTCGCCTTTTTTTCTTCATCAGTTCTATGATTAACCCTTTGACTGTCAAGATCATATATATGCGTCTTACGAGGTACCGTGTTTGACGTATATATACTCACAAATTCTAGCGGCTTCAAATCAAGCAGGAGAAAGCTGGTAGGCCCACATGTGAGAGAATGGGTCTGTGTGGTCAGTGTGCACCATTTAAAAAAAAATTCCTGGAGCATGCAGTGCATGAGAAAAAAAACTTACCTTTTTTTTTAATTAAAATGAAGAATTTGTGGTCTATTTTTGTATAGTATTTATGGTTGTATTCTCGTTTTCTTGGTCTCACTTGATAGAATGGAAAACATATTATAGAAATAAAGGTGATTTGATTGATTTTACTATAAAAAGAACCTGGAAATGGAGCTCAAAGTAGGGGAAATGTTTGATTTTTGCCAATGTTGAAAAGTAAACAAATGATGTCATTGTCCAATAAATGTCCAACTAGCCATTCTAATATGCAGTCATGAATTGGTTGATGTTATTTATACAATTATTACAGTATTGCAGTAGTCTGCATAACAGTAAATCTTCTATTTTTTGTTTGAATAAAAATTCAAAATAGAAAGCAAGAGATATATGAGAGGGGCCTGGAGATGTGACTGATGAACAAAGAAAATGTTATTTTAGAGCCAGGAATGTCTGCATTGTTCATTCTGGACCTTATTTTGAAATTGTCATATTTTTTAATTTTCGTGAAATTGGCCAAATTGCAAATTTCTGACCACGTTATTGGGTTGTTGACATCGGTAAATGGGCAGTTTCTTATACTCAATCGATAGAAAAAATGGATTTCTAAAAAAATAGTTATGAGTTTGGTCAACTGGAACAATGGAATTAGCCGAAAATAGGGCTCAAAGTGGGCAAAATCGCCGATTTGTAAATATCGCCGAGGTTGCTAACTTAGCGAGAGCGTAATTCCATCAGTTTTCCATCAAATTTCGTGTTTTTGGTGTCATTACAATCAGGAAAAGATTCTCTATCATTTCATAAGAAAAATAATTTTTTTTTTTTTTTAATTTTGTGACACCAGGAGACACTTCAGGATTGGGATTTGCGACAGTCAAGGGGTTAACCTCATCCTTCATAAATCCATCCGCTGACACGTCAACTCCCAAATACGTATCTGAAAACATTCACTTCTTCCATACTCCTCTCCAATTTGATATCCAATTTTTCTTTATCTAAATCATTTGATACCCTCATCACCTTACTCTTTTCTATGTTCACTTTTAACTTTCTATCTTTACACACTCTCCCAAACTCGTCCACCAACCTTTGCAATTTCTCTCTAGAATCTCCCATAAGCACAGTATCATCAGCAAAAAGTAACTGTGTCAATTCCCATTTTGTATTTGATTCCCCATTATTTAATCCCACCTCTCTCCTGAACACCCTAGCATAAATGTTAAACCTAAAACCCAATCTAACTTTATTATTTTTTAAATACACTACCTAACAGAATACTCCATATGACTGAATGTACAACAATGCATGCAACCATATGACCTGTCTTTGTAATACTCACTTGTGCTTTATAGTAATCTGTTTACGTTAATGTTTTATCACTGATTTCATCATTGCTTAGTTAATCTTAAGTTAATTTTAAGCCAGCCCGTAATGCTATGCATAGTATAAGTGGCTTTGGCATGCTGCTCTTATCTGTATTTTTTTTTTTTTTTGTACCTCTGTATGTGTGCTCAAATTGTAAATAAATAAATAAATAAATAAATAAATTTACTTCTTTTACAACCCCATCTATAAATATATTAAACAACCATGGTGACATTACACATCCCTGTCTAAGACCTACTTTTACCGGGAAGTATTCTCCCTCTCTTCAACACACCCTAACCTGAACCTCACTACCCTCATAAAAACTCTTTACAGCATTTAGTAACTTACCACCTATTCCACATACTTGCAACATCTGCCACATTGCTCCCCTATCCACTCTATCATATGCCTTTTCTAGATCCATAAATGCAATAAAAACTTACCTACCTTTATCTAAATATATATCCCCTTCAGGGTCCAAGGCCAAAATCTGAAGTGGTGCTCCAGTGTCCAAGAAATTTTGAAAAAAAAAAAAAAAAAAAAAAAAAAAAAATCTTACAGAATTAAAGAGTATATTTTTGTGAAGGTAATAAGACAAAAAAAAGTTTTTTCTGATC
>NC_069406.1:53978801-54036301 GCF_026875155.1 Cherax quadricarinatus | reverse complement strand
TATATAGAAAGCCACTTGTTATGCAGAGTATTTCAAACAAATTAAGTCAGTGTCCCAGGATAACACCCACACCAGTCCACTAACACCCAGGTACCCATTTACTGATGGGTGAACATAGACAACAGGTGTAAAGAAACACACCCATTATGTATGGCTAACCCTAGCCAGGTACTAGAAGTAAGCCATGTTGTCTGACTTTTTTGGGTTATCCTAGGTTCTCTACACATATGCTGCTATGTGTGATAATCTATATAGAGAAAATAGCTTTTTTGTTTCAGGTTTATGGTGAAGTACAAGTGTATATCACAGTTAGCCCTGTGCTATACTCCGTTTTCTCTAATATAAGCCTTCAAGACAGGAATAGGAGAATGCCTAGCCATGCTAGGTGTCCTAGTGGCCCCCTCTGTAATTAGTATTTTAAAACATGTAAACCACACAATATCCAAAATCTGTAAACCCTGCATTGCAATCCCTATAGAGAATAAACTTGATTGATTGATTGATTGGTACTTGTATCTCATATTCTCTTCATACCTCCGTCGAACTGCTCGGTATTATGCCAAATATTATTCATTCTGGAGTATTTAATACGTTATTTATATTGTTTATTATGCCATATTAGATCAATTGTGATAGGCAATAAGATGTAGTGTTGATATTAGTGTAATAATAAAGCATATTCCCCTGCATCACGAGACTGAGCTCATAGCAACCAACAGTGGCTTCAGAGCCACCTTATCTCTAATGGACAATGTACTGTGTAGGTGCTTTACACAACGAAAAGTATTTCTTTTATTCATTGGAACCATGGCTAGGGCTAAAAGTAAGCAGGCTATAACAATAAATGGAGAAAAAGAAATTAGAATGATTTATGCGGCAAGTAGCACCCCCAAAACCCAGTACCGGGCAGGGGGTGGGGTTGGTCCGGGAAATTGAAATTTTGCTAGCCGAAATTAGTGAAAATAACTGTTTTCCCGGAAATTTGTGATGGGGGGACGTATTATTAGAGGGAACCCTTGGTTCTGAACGCCTATTTGCCCAAAAAAATGGGTTTTTAAACCAAGGAATTTGAAAAAAAAAAAAAGTCCTGGTTTTTTTACATGCTCTTGGTTGGTGGGACCGACAATGTTTTGGATCACGGATAAACCAGACAAAGCATCCAGGGCGGGGTCTCTCAGTAAAGAAATAACACACTTTGCGTAAATATCTTTTGAGCCCTCCTTGCATTTTGCAAATTTTTTGTGTTATTTCCCGGTTTTGGGTGAAATTTTTTATTTTTTTGGTGAGAAATAAACATAGGGCCCAAAGGATAAAGAGATGAAAAAAAAAAAAAAATTTTGTAAAATTTTTATTGTTTTTTTGTTTTTTGTGGAATTTTTTTCAATCTGTTTTTTTATTAATGGTAACACAAAAAGAAATGGGGCAATAACTTACTTCCCGAATTTAAAGGGAAAGGCACACATAGTTTAATTTCCCTTGGGGGGAAAAAAAAAAAAACAAGAGAAAATCGGGCTTTTTTTCATTTCTACATACAAGGGGTGATCTAATATATTTTACCTCATGCTATACAGGGGAACCCAAAGTTTGGGCTGTAATTCATTACAGAACCCCGGGCCAAAACTCAAAAGTTCTAAAGTCAAAGCAAAAATTTCCCCATAAGAAAAAATTTGAAAAATCTAATTAATCCATTCCAGACACCGAAAAATTCACAAAAAAAAAAAAAAAAAAAAAAAAAAATAAAAAAAAAAAAAAAAAAAAAAAAAAAAATAAACACGTGAACTGGGGTACGAACATTTCAAACACAAACAATTATTAAGTGTATTTATGCATGTTCCTTTGTAAAAGGCAAAGGGAAAAAAGAGAGTGAAAAAAATTATGGGGGGAAAAGTCTTTTGAGGTACCTGAAAGTGTTGGTGAGTTATAATTAAAAGAATTAAGAGAAAAGACGGAGAATAGGATAAAAATGAAAAAGGGGGTTTTTAAAAGGTAGGGGGTGTGGCCCAGGGTTACAGTGAAACATATAAGTGAAAAGTATTTAGAAAAGGGGCCTAAAGAGGTCTTTGGGGCATTTATGGTTTTGGAAAGGCTTATACAGGGGGATGGGGGGGAAATGTGGCAGATGTTGCAAGGTATGGTTGGAGGTAGGTTAGAAAGCAGTGAAGAGTTTTTACGGGGTAGGAGCCAAGTTAGAGAGTAGGAAAGAGGGAAATTTTTCCCAGTAAAAGTAGGCCTTAGACAAGGATGTGGATTCACCGTGGTTGTTTTTAATATATTTTTAGAGGGGGTTGTAAGAGAAGAAAAAGGAGGGGGCTTGGGAAGAGGCGTAGTTAAAAGATAAAAAATCACACCAAAGTGGGAGTTTCACGCTGCTCTTTGCGATGACACTGGCTCTTGGGAGGGGTTCGAAGAGAAATTTCAGAGATTGGTGGATGAAATTTTGGGAGGGTGCAAAAGAAGAAAAAATTAAAGGTAATACAGGAAAAGTAAGGTTTTGAGGGTACAAAAAGATTTGGTGATGAAAGATTTAATTCAGTTTTGGGGGGAGAGAGATGGAGGAGGTGAACGATTTAGAAATTTGGGGGTGGAGTGTCAGCGGATGGGGCTATGAAAAATGAGGTGAATCTAGAAATTTTTGGGGGGAAAAAGGTGAGTGGGGCACTTAGGGGGCTGTGGGGACAAAGAACTTTTTCCTTAGGCAAGAGGGGAATTATGAGAGTAAAGTTTTTTACCAACCTCTTATATGGGTGTAAAAGCGTGGGTGATGAATGTTGCAGCGAGGAGAAGGTGGAGGCAGTGGAGATGTCATGTCTGAGGGCAATGTGTGGTGTGAATATAATGCAGAGAATTCGTAGTTTGGAATTTGGGAGGAGGTGCGGGATTACCAAAACTGTTGTCCAGGGGCTGAGGAAGGGTTGTTGAGGTGGTTCGGACATGTAGAGAGAATGGAGCGAAACAGAATAAACTTCAAGATGTATCAGTCTGTAGTGAAGGAAGGGGGGTGGGGGTCGGCCTGGGAAGGGTTGGAGGGAGGGGGTAAAGGAGTTTTTGTGTGCGAGGGGCTTGGACTTCTCAGCAGGCATGCTGAGCGTGTTTGATAGGAGTGAATGGAGACAAATGGTTTTTAATACTTGACGTGCTGTTGGAGTGTGAGCAAAGTAACATTTATGAAGGGATTCAGGGAAACCGGCAGGCCGGACTTGAGTCCTGGAGATGGGAAGTACAGTGCCTGCACTCTGAAGGAGGGGTGTTAATGTTGCAGTTTAAAAACTGTAGTGTAAAGCACCCTTCTGGCAAGACAGTGATGGAGTGAATGATGGTGAAAGTTTTTCTTTTTCGGGCCACCCTGCCTTGGTGGGAATCGGCCGGTGTGATAATAAAATAAAATAAATATTTATGCATGTTCTTTTATAAGTGTATTTTGGGGATCTGAAACGGATTAATCTAATTTACATTATTCCTTAAGGGAACAAATTCTCTCGGTATCAGCACTCTAACAGCCTTCTGGAATGAAATAAGTTCGTATCCCGAGGTACCACGGTATAGTTCTACATATAGAAAACAATGAGAAATAAATATAAATAAATAGAAACATTACGTTGGCTTGAAGACTCTTGTTGGCTTATGGAAAACAGGGAGGAGGAGAGTTTGTTTGGAAACAGGACAAGATACTCCTTCAATATGATGCTAATATCAACCTCTACAGCTTATTTATCAATCGCAATTGATCTAATATGACATAATAAACAATATTAATAACATAGAAACATGATATATACTGTAGAATGAATAAAATATGTCATTACGTATGTCACGAGTGGTGGTGGTGGTGGTGTTGTTGGGTTATAACGGCCACTGGCAGCATAAGCTGTATAGTGGTGGTGGTAGCAGCAGTGTTGTCAGTGACCCTTTATGCCACCAATAACATTGGAGGAGTTAGTTTCATGTCCTTTTTCTATGCTTAATCGTTTTAACTTACTTGCTACCTGTTGAACTACCTTTATGCGCGGCACATAGCCTTCATCGCCTCCTGCTGCTTTGTATCATACATACATAAATCACCAAGTCACGAAGGGGGGCACCTCTTCCCTCCTCTTCCTCCTCCCCTTATGTACTTTGCTACAATTTATTTTTTCAAATTTTACGTGTTTCTACTTTGTTTACCAAAAGGGCTGGCACAGAAAGTTTCTCTGGGCCCATGGGTTTTTAAAAAGCATCGCACTCAATCAACAAACACAAAAAAAAAATGGGTTATTGTAAAAGTTTGGGTGGAGCCAGGGTAAGTTCCTCACCCAAAAAAAAGCCCCCTCCCGATTTTCCCGTATCCATTAACTCTCCCCTAAGGTAAAAACATTAATTTTTTTTTACTGTGCAGTATTTCGGTAAGTTTCTTTTAGTATGAATTTTTACAGTTTTATGTAGTATTTAGTACATTTTTAATAAATTATTATATTGTCATTTGAGGTCTGGAATGGATTAATTCTATTTACATTATTCTTTTGGGAAAAATTGCTTTGGGTGTTTGAACTTACATCTGGAATGAATTAAGTTCGAAAACTGAGGTTCCACAGTGTGTGTGTGTACTCACCTATTTGTGGTTGCAGGGGTCGAGTCTTAGCTCCTGGCCCCGCCTCTTCACCGGTTGCTACTGGGCCCTCTCTCCCCCCGCTCCATGAGCTTTATCAAACCTCGTCTTAAAACTGTGTATGGTTCCTGCCTCCACTACGTCATTTTCTGTGTGTGTGTGTGTGTGTGTGTGTGTGTGTGTTGTGTGTGTGTGTTGTGTGTGTGTGGTGTTGTGTGTGTGTGTGTTTGTGTGTGTGTGCATGTGTGTGTGTATGTATGTGTGTGTGTGTGTGTGTGTGTGTGTGTGTGTGTGTGTGTGTGTGTGTGTGTGTGTGTGTGTGTGTGTGTGTGTGTGTGTGTGTGTCTGTCCTGTGTGTGTGTGTCTGTGTGTCTGTAAACTTTCCAAAATTTCAAGTGTTTTAAACTTATTTCACATTTTATATATACTCTGATAATTATATTTTAGCATGCGTGAGCGTGTTAGATAGGAGTGAATGGAGACGAATGGTATTTGGGACCTGATGAGCTGTTGGAGTGTGAGCAGGGTAATATTTAGTGAAGGGATTCAGGGAAACCAGTTATTTTATAGCCGAACTTGAGTCCTGGAAATGGGAAGTACAATGCCTGCACTTTAAAGGAGGGATTTGGGATATTAGCAGTTTGGAGGGATATGTTGTGCATCTTTATACGTATATGCTTCTAAACTGTTGTATTCTGGGCACCTCTGCAAAAACAGTGATTATGTATGAGTGAGGTGGAAGTGTTGAATGATGATGAAAGTATTTTCTTTTAGGGGATTTTTTTCTTTTTGGGTCACCCTGCCTCAGTGGGAGATGGGAGACACATTAAAAAAAAAAAAATACTTATGTGTACCTGTACCTAAATATACTTACACACTGTGCTGGTGTGCAGTTACACATTAAAATCAGTAAGAGTGTCTTATTAGCCTTGAAGATTCCATATTAACCCTTTGACTGTCGCGGCTGTATATATACATCTTACGAGGTACGAGGTACCGTGTTTGACGTATATATACTCATAAATTCTAGCGGCTTCAATTCAAGCAGGAGAAAGCTCGTAGGCCCAGTTGTGAGAGAATGGGTCTGTGTGGTCAGTGTGCACCATACAAAAAAATCCTGGAGCACACAGTGCATAATGAGAAAAAAAAAAACTCCGACCGTTTTTTTTAACCCTTTCAGGGTCCGTCCCGTAGATCTACAGCTTTACGGTGAGTGTCCAAACCGTAGATCTACGCCATGAGCTCAGCTCACTCTGATAAACTGTGAGTGGTACATTTGGGCCTAGATATGAGAGAATACATCTATGTGGTATGTGTGCACCACATAAAACAGATCCTGCAGCACACTGTGTATAATGAGAGAAAAAAAATGAAATCATGATTTTTCGATTAAAACAGCAACTTTGCAGTGTTTTTTCGTATGTTTTTTTATAGTTGTATTGCGATTCTGTCTCATTTGATAGAATGGAAGACATATTACAGAAATAGAGAAAGAATTTATTGGTTTTAGCAAAGAAATGGCTTAGAACTGAGCTCAAAGTAGAGAAATGTTAAATTTTTGCCGATAATTCAAGAGGGAAACAAACGACCTCATCACGTCTAATACACGTCATGGTGGTCTAATATACATTCACAAATATGGTGTGATATTTATACAATAATTACAGTATTGCATACATAAATCTCTATTTTTTGGAGATGAAAAAAAAATTCATTATGTGAATAAAAAATCAAAATGGAATTTATTTTTAAAGCCTCAAAACATAACTAAAGAGCAGAGGAAATGTTAGTTTAGTGCCAGAATGCCTACATTGTTCATTCTGGACCCTATTTTGAAATTGGAATAATTTTGAACTTTGTGTCAAATTGGCCAAATTAACAATTTCCGATCACTTATATTTTGTAGTTGAAACAGTTGACTTGGCGATTTCTGTGCTCAATCGATAGAAATAGAAGTAATACTAGTGAAATAGCTAAGAATTTTGGTTTGATTGGAATAATGTAATTGGCCTAAAATGGGAGTCAAAGTCGGCAAAATCGCCGATTCGTAAATATCGCTGACACATCAAAATTCGCGAGAGCATAATTTCGTCAATTTTCCACCAAATTTCTTACTTTTTGTTTTATTACCTTCACAAAAAGATTCTCTACGATTTCATAAGAAAAAATAACAATTTTTTTTTTTTAAATTCTTGGACACTGGTGCGTGACTCCAGATTTGGGCCTTGGACCCTGAAAGGGTTAAAACAGCAACTTTGCAGTGTTTTTTCGTATGTTTTTTATAGTTGTATTTACGATTTCTTGGTCTCATTTGATAGAATGGAAGACATATTACAGAAATAGAGATGATTTTCATTGGTTTTAGCACTGGAAATGGCTTGAAACTGAGCTCAAAGTAGCGGAAATGTTAAATTTTTGCCGATATTCAAGAGTAAACAAACGACCTCACACGTCTAATACACGTCAGCTGGTGGGTCTAATATACATTCAAAATATGGTGATGATATTTATACAATTATTACAGTATTGCATAACAGTAAATCTTCTATTTTTTGGTGTGAATAAAAATTTCATTATGTGAATAAAAAATCAAAATGGAATTTATTTGTAAAGCCTCAAAACATAACTAATGAACAGAGGAAATGTTAGTTTAGTGCCAGGAATGCCTACATTGTTTATTCTGGACCCTATTTGAAATTGAATATTTTGAACTTTGTGTTAAATTGGCCAAATTAACAATTTCCGATCACTTTATTTTGTAGTTGAAACAGTTTTACTTGGCGATTTCTTGTGCTCAATCGATAGAATAGAAGTAATACTAGTGAAATAGCTAAGAATTTGGTTGATTGGAATAATGTAATTGGCCTAAAATGGGAGTCTAAGTCGGCAAAATCACCGATTCGTAAACATCGCTGACACATCAAAATTCACGAGAGCATAATTTCGTCAATTTTCCACCAAATTTCGTACTTTTTGTTTTATTACCTTCACAAAAAGATTCTCTACGATTTCATAAGAAAAAATAACAAATTTTTTTTTTTTGAAAATTCTTGGACACTGGTGCGTGACTCCAGATTTGGGCCTTGGACCCTGAAAGGGTTAACTAAAATGCCGACTTTGTGATCTATTTTCATATAATATTTATGGTTGTATTCTCGTTTTCTTGGGCTCATTTGATAGAATGGAAAACATATTATAGAAATAGAGGTAATTTTGATTGATTTTACTATAAAAAGAACCTGGAAATCGTGCTCAAAGTAGGGGAAATGTTTGATTTTTGCCAATGTTCAAAAGTAAACAAATGATGTCATTGTCCAATAAATGTCCAACTAGCCATTCTAATATGCAGTCATGAATGGGTTGATGTTATTTATACAATTATTACAATATTGCAGTAGTCTGCATAATAGTAAATCTTCTATTTTTTGTTTGAATAAAAATTCAAAATAGAAAACAAGAGTAATATCAGAGGGGCCTTGAGACATGACTGATGAACAAAGAAAATGTTATTTTAGAGCCAGAAATGTCTGCATTGTTCATTCTGGACCTTATTTTGAAATTGTCATATTTTTTAATTTTCGTGAAACTGGCCAAATTGCAAATTTCTGACCACATTATTGGGTAGTTGAAATCGGTAAATGGGCAGTTTCTTGTACTCAATCGATAGAAAAAACGTAGTTCTAAAGACATCGCTATGAGTTTGGTCGACTGAAACACGGGAATTAGCCGAAAATAGGGCTCAAAGTGGGCGAAATCGCCGATTTGTAAATATTGCCGAGGTCGCTAACTTTGCGAGAGTATAATTCCGTCAGTTTTCCATCAAATTTCGTTTTTTTGGTGTCATTACAATCGGGAAAAGATTCTCTATCATTTCATAAGAAAAAATAATTTTTTTTTTTTATTTTGCGACACCAGGAGACACCTCAGGATTGGGGGTTGCGACAGTCAAGGGGTTAATAATGATAATAACACAATTATAATCACTCTGAGGCACATTAACCCTTTGACTGTGTTTGACGTTTTAATACGCATAAATTCTAGCAGCTTCAAATCAAGTGGGAGAAAGCTGACAGGCCTAGATGTGAGAGAATGGGTCTGCGTGGTGGGTGTGCGCCCTGTGAAAATAATCGGGGACTCAGTGGTGCATTGTGGGAATGCCATCTTTGTAGTCCATTTCCACCATGCCTCACGGTAAGAAGTACCTCACTCCTCGGTGGATTGGAGGTCTTTTGTTCCCAAGTGATAGCTCTAACAGTGATGGAAGTGCCAGTGAAAGTGAATTTCATGGTTTTGGAGAGGGTCGCACCCAAAAGCAGTGCCCAGGATAACGCAATTAGTGATGAAAATCCAGATGACCCACAACCTTCCACCTCTGGTGTTGGGCCGTCTCATTCACGTTCACCTGCACCAGGACGAAAGAGAAAGCTATTTGCCCATGTACAAGACTCAAATGTGAGCAGTGAAAGTGATAGTGATTTCTAAGCCATTGAAAGCAGTTCTAGTTGCGACAGTGAAGGTGAATATTCTCCAACGAAGCAGCAATATGTATGACACAGCATGCATTCTGGTAGTGTGCCATATGCTCTTCCAAGGGGAAGGAGTAAATCTCGGAGTACATCCCGTAGCCCTACACCACGAACTGATAGTGAAGATGACGATATTGTTAAAATGGGGATGAATGATGTGCGTGGGGCAGCGGGTGGTGATGGTGGTGGCGACATGAGTCATGCGGCACCAGCAGCGGGCCATGCTACTACCCATGCTGCTAACTCAGCACAGCCACAACCACCCTCAACCACCACACAACATCCACAACCACAACCTGCACAACCACAACCTTCACAACCACAACTACCTGTAAATATTCAGTACCCACCAGCAGACCACATCTGGGATTGACAGCAAGGTAACGATTTTGTTCCCAATCCCCATCACTTTGATGAAATACAAAGTGGAATACAGCCATCATGTACACTTGGGAACAATGTCACTGAACTGGAATGCTTTCAGTTATTCTATGATGAACCCCTAATGGACATTATTGTCAGGGAAAGCAATACAGTAGGGCCCCACTTATACAGCAGGTTAGGTTCCAGGCTACTGCCAGAAAGCAGACATCGCCAGAAAGCAGAATACCATTTTTTTCCACTTATAAATGCGTATAAATGCCAGATGACAAGTTTACACTAACATATATTAAGTTAGCAAGAGAACTAGGCATTAAAACAATAAAAAAGTAAAATACACACACAGTACACTTATTATTTACCTCAAAATATTTGTAGTCTTATTGTAGGGCAAAAGGTGAGTAGTATTTACAATAAAGAAGTTAGGTGTGGTAGCCCTCCTGGCCATCCCACCCACATATAATATACTACAACGATGCTTAAAGCTCCATAGAGTGATAAAATGCATATACAGTACACTCATTACTTATCTTAAAATATTTGTAGTCTTACCATAGGGTGTAAGGTGAAAAGTATTTATTTGTACAAAGTCATGTGGTAGGTAGGGTAGTGTAGGGAAGCCAGCCTGGCCACCCCACCCACTATATAAACAAACAGATGAAGCATCTGGTTATGGTTCATAAACATTCATACAAACACTTTACATTATGTACAAGTTGTCTCTGCAGTGGTACAGTAGAATAAATAAAGACCAACACTTCCATTCTCATGTAATTTTTAGAAGGAATGATGCTCTGACAAATGATTTTTATTACAAATTATTATTATTACAAGTTATTATTATTACAAGTTATTATTATTACAAGTTATTATTATTATAATCATAATAAAAAAGAAGCACTAAACCCACAAGGGTCATGAATTTCTGTATATAGAGTGAAGGCATATGAAAGGAATATTTATCTACAATTATCCCCCAGTGTTTGATTAGAGAAAACGTAATTCTTCCCACACTCCTACAATGCCGCTTTGTAAATAAATCTCATATTTATGTAAATTTTTATTCTTTGGGTGTATGTATAATGTTTATATGCTATGTAATGTATTTCTTATATAATTTTGAAGAAAATATCATAGATGGATTAATGAAAATGTCTATATTAACATAAAATAAGACACATAATGTGCCCAAGAGAGATAATTATTATTACATATTATCACTGTGGTGTCATGAGTAGAGAGAGACTTAGTGATTTTGATGTGTACCTGCATGCCAGCACAGTGTGTAAGTATATTTAGGTACATGTACACATAAGCATAATTATCAGAATACATATAAAATATACAATACAGTGGACCCCCGCATAGGGACCTTAATCCGTGCAAGAGGGCTGGCTGTTATGCGAAATGTTCGGTATGCGAATGAATTTTCCCCATAAGAAATAATGGAAATCAAATTAATCCGTGCAAGACACCCAAAAGTATGAAAAAAAAAATTTTACCACGTGAAATATACATTTTCCTACACACAAAGAGAAGGATACATGCACAATAGTAGAGTAGTACATGCACCATATATATTGTGCATGTACTACTCTACTAAATGAAGAATAAATGACACTTACCTTTATTGAAGATGCAGCAATGACTGATGAAACACTGTCCTGGGAGTGCCTTTTCCTCCTGAGTACTGTAGGTCCTGTTTGGTATTTTCTTCCAGAACAGGCCTTATCACACTGTGTATGCCACTACGATTCTTAAATCTCTCAAACCAACCTTTGCTGGCTCTAAATTCACCAATATGAACACTAGTTCCAGGCATTTTCCCTGTTCACCTGGGTGTTAGTCGACTGGTGTGGTTGTCATCCTGGGAGACAAGATTAAGGACCCCAATGGAAATAAGTTAGACAGTCTTCGATGACGCACTGACTTTTTTGGTTATCCTGGGTGGCAAATCCTCTGGGGTTAATTGTTTCTTGGTATTCTCAATAAGCCACACCAACAACGTGGTACAGCAGCAGCAGCAGCTGACGGTGGTACAGCAGCAACAGACGATGCTACAGCAGCAACAGACGATGCTACAGCAGCAACAGACGATGCTACAGCAGCAGCAGACGATGCTACAGCAGCAACTGACGATGTTACAGCAGCAGCAGACGATGCTACAGCAGCAGCAGCAGCAGACGATGCTACAGCAGCAGCAGCAGCTGACGGTGGTACAGCAGCAACAGACGATGCTACAGCAGCAACAGACGACGCTACAGCAGCAGCAGACGATGCTACAGCAGCAACTGACGATGTTACAGCAGCAGCAGACGATGCTACAGCAGCAGCAGACGATGCTACAGCAGCAACACAGACGATGCTACAAGCAGCAGCAGACGATGCTACAGCAGCAACTGACGATGTTACAGCAGCAGCAGACGATGCTACAGCAGCAACAGACGATGCTACAGCAGCAACTGACGATGTTACAGCAGCAGCAGACGATGCTACAGCAGCAGCAGACGATGCTACAGCAGCAGCAGACGGTGCTACAGCAGCAACAGACGATGCTACAGCAGCAACAGACGATGCTAACACAGCAGCAGACGATGCTACAGCAGCAACTGACGATGTACAGCAGCAGCAGACGATGCTACAGCAGCAGCAGCAGCAGACGATGCTACAGCAGCAGCAGCAGCTGACGGTGGTACAGCAGCAACAGACGATGCTACAGCAGCAACAGACGATGCTACAGCAGCAGCAGACGATGCTACAGCAGCAACAGACGATGTTACAGCAGCAGCAGACGATGCTACAGCAGCAGCAGACGATGCTACAGCAGCAACAGACGATGCTACAGCAGCAGCAATGATGCTACAGCACAACTGACGATGTACAGCAGCAGCAGACGATGCTACAGCAGCAGCAGACGATGCTACAGCAGCAGCAGACGTAATACAGCAGCAGCTGACGGTGGTACAGCAGCAGCAGCTGACAGTGCAGCAGCAGCTGACAGTGCAGCAGCAGCTGACAGTGCAGCAGCAGCTGACGGTGGTACAGCAGCAGCAACAGCTGTACCACCAATAGTAGCGATGGTTGATTGGGGTTTTATTATACAACCTGGCCAGCTCGGAGACACGCACTCCACTTTCATACTTATCAATGATCTTTTTCTTCATCTCCATAGTAATTCTCACCCTTATTGCTGTAGGGTTGGCACTAGAAGCTTTCTTGGGGCCCATGGTCACTTATTTTCCAGAAAAAATCACCAAAAACACTGTAATAATACGAAATGTTCCGATTGTATGCTTGGATGTTACCGCGGAGGCTGGCTGGTAAACAATGCCACCGTCGGGACATGTGAGCGTGGCTCAGGCCGCACATTGGACGCGTCTCGGACGAAGGGCGGTGAGCAGGTTTTTGGGCGGTATGCGAGGCAAAATTTTTGCGATCAAAGCGTCCGGTATGTGGATTGTACGGTATGCGATGCGTCCGGTATGCGGGGGTCCACTGTAACTTTAAAAAACTTGAAATTTGGAAAGTTTCCAGACATAATAGATGTGCTCAGGGAGAATGCAAACAAACCGGGTGGGGCGCACCATATTTGAAAGACTACTTGTTGTATAGCAAATTTTGGTCATAATTTGAAATCGCCGTATTAGCGGAACACCGTAAAGCAGGGCCCTACTGTACATACTTCGAGTACGTACACCATGGTAAACACAATTCTTTCACCAAGGTCACGGCTACACCAGTGGAAGGACACAACTGTGGCGAGATGTATCTGTTCTTTGCCACAATAATGCTTATGCCGCATGTGTATAAGCACAGTGTCAACACATACTGGTCGATAGACCGCCTGATTTCAACCCCAGCTTTTGGTGACATTATACCAGTGAATCTATTTGTGCTACTGTTACGTATGCTACACTTTTCAGACAAAACAAGGCCTGACAGAAGTGACAGGTTATGTAAGATCAGGAATGTGTTCATGTACCTGACACAAAAGTGCTGTATGTATTTTTATCCCTTCAGGAAGCTTGTTATTGATGAGTCTTTGATTTTGTTCAAAGGAAGACTGTCATTCAAGCAGTATATACCAAGCAAGAGGAAATGCTTTGGTATAAAGTTATTTGTACTGTGTGATTGCAAAAGTGGTCTGGTTTTGGATATAACTGTGTACACTGGCAGTAATACATTGCAAGATACCAGGAAGTTACTGGGTATCACTGGTGATGTGGTTAGAACAATGATGGAACCATCTTACCAGAAGATATCAAAAACACTGCTGGAACAAGTGTTGAAGCCTTCAAGAGGAAACTAGACAAGTATCTTCAACCAGGCTGTGATGGCTATGTGAGGCAGCAGGCCTCCAGCAGCAACAGCCTGGTTGACCAGGCGAGCACCAGACGAGCCTGGCCCATGGCCGGGCTCAGAGAGTAGATATACTCTCGAAATTCTTCAAAGGTATATCTTGGTAAGGGGCATATTTTATATACTGATAACTGGTACACAAGCCCTTTACTCAGTGATTTCTTGTGAGTGAACATGACAGACGTGTGTGGCACAGTGCGTGGAAATCGTAGACATATGCTTAGGTTCGATGCAGGCACTTGTAGAGGTGAAGTTCAGGAGTTTGCTGCCAATGACATCATGGTATTTCGGTGGCATGACAAACATGATGTCACATTGTTGACATCAATTCACCGACACGAAATGGTAGACACTGGCAAGCAGAATAGAGAGACCAATGAGCCTATTGTAAAACCTGCAGCTGTGATGGACTACAACCTCAATATGCGCTTAGTGGACAAATGTGACATGCAGACTGGGTTTGCTGATTGTATTCGCAAAAGTTATAAGTGTTACATAAAACTCTTTTTCCATATTCTTGACATTTCCATGCTGAATGCTTATTAGATGTATAAGTTGAAGACCAACAACAAACCCATATATGGTGAATTTTGTTTGTCAGTTATCAGACAAATAATATTCAAGTACCAAGGAACAACACTTGCAATAGACCAGCGCCCACGAAATTACCAACTTTATGCCTCTATATCTCGGTAAGTACTGATTGCAATTTTTTTTTGTGTGTGTGTGTGGGGGGGGGGGGGAGGGGCTTAAAATAATCAGAAAATTATTCTTAACATTTTCATACGAAAAAATAATTTTTTCCCGAATATTTTTCGACACCAGGAGATACCTCAGGATTTGGGGTTGTGACAGTCAAAGGGTTAAATGTTGTATATTATGTTAATATAGATATTTTGATTAATCCATCTATGATATTTTTTCAAAATTATATAATAAACACTATGTAACGTATAAACATGATAAATACACCCACAGTAGAATAAATTAACATAAATATTTAATATTTTTCCATCATGTTGTCAGAGCATTGGAAAGAATAACATTTTCTCCAGTTCAACACAAAAGAAAATGTGTACACAATAGTATTACTGGGGATAACAGTAGAAAATTATTCTTTTCATATGTCTTCACTCAGAGTGTTATTCCTTTTAAAATGGTGTGTTACATGAGAATGGGAGTGTTCCTCTTTATTTATTCTACTTTACCAATGTGGAGACAACTTGTACAAAATGTAGTGTTTGTGTTATGGTATAAGATTCACAGACATGGGAATGAACGTGTATGAACCAAAAGCAGATGCAGTCTGTTTGTTTACATACTCTGCAGCTCTGTCCTCTCTCATTTACTCATTCTCTCTTGTTTATTCATTTTTATATTGTTTACTCACCTCTCACCCTACATTAACCCTTTCAGGGTTTCTGACGTACTAGTACAGCTTACGCACCAAGGTTTTTGACGTACTAGTACGACTAAATTCTAGCGCCCTCAAATCTAGTGAGAGAAAGCTGGTAGGCCTACATATGAAAGGAGTCTATATGGTCAGTGTGCGCAGTATAAAAAAAAATCCTGCAGCACACAGTGCGTAATGAGAAAAAAAAAACTTTGCAGTGTTTTTGGTTTAAAACAGCGACTTTGCACTGTATTCGTATGGGATTTATGATGGTATTTTAGCTTTCCTGGTCTCATTTTATAGAATAGAAGACATTTTACAGAAATTGAGACGATTTTGGTTGGTTTTACAATGAAAAGTACCTTGAAATTGAGCTCAAAGTAGCAGAAATCTTCGATTTTTGCCAAAGTTTAAAAGTAAACAAATTATGCTACGCGTCCAATACACATCAACTGGTGAGTCTAATATTCTTTCACAAGCGCGCTGATATTATTTATACCATTTCTACACTAATGCAATAGTGTGCATAACAGTAAATCTGTTTTTTTGTGAGAATAAAAATTCGAAGTGGAAAGCAAGAGAATGTAAGATGGGCGTGGAGACGTGACTAATGAACAGAGGAAATGTTATTTTAGTGCCAGGAATGTCTTTCTTGTTTATTCTGGATCCTATTTGGAAATTTGCATCTTTTGGAAATTTGTGTGAAATTGGCAAAATTGCTAAATTCTGACCACTTTATTGGAAGTTGAAATCGGTAAATGGGTGGTTTCTTGTACAGTGGACCCCCGCATACCGATGGCATCACATAACGATTAATCCGCATACCGCTTGCTTTAATCGCAAAAATTTTGCCTCGCATACCGCTTAAAAACCCGCTCACCGATTTTCGTCCGAGACGCGTCCAATGTGCGCCCTCAGCCAGCCTCACATGTGCCGCCGGTGGCATTGTTTACTAGCCAGCCTCCGCGGTAACATCCAAACATACAATCGGAATATTTCGTATTATTACAGTGTTTTCGGTGCTTTTTCTGGAAAATAAGTGACCATGGGCCCCAAGAAAGCTTCTAGTGTCAACCCCTACAGCAAAAAGGGTGAGAATTCCAATAGAGATGAAGAAAGAGATCATTGATAAGTAGAAAGTGGAGTGCGTATCGCCGACCTGGTCAGGTTGTACAAGAAACCCCAATCAACCTCGCTACTATTGTGGGCACCAGAAAGGCAATCAAGGAACTGTTCTTCCCAAAAGGGTTTTAACTGTGTTTTTGAAACAAAGATCGCAAGTGATGGAAGATTTGAGAGACTCTTATTGGTGTGGATAAATAAAAAACAGCGAGCAGGAGATAGCGTCTCTCAAGCGATCATAAGCGAAAAGGCTAGGAAGTTGCATGAGGATTTAATTAAAAAAATGCCTGCAACTAGTGCTGATGGGGTGAATTTAGGCCAGCAAAGGTTGGTTTGAGAGATTTAAGAAGCGTAGTGGCATCCATAGTGTGATAAGGCATGGTGAGGCTGCCAGTTCGGACCACAAAGCGGCTGAAAAAATGTGCATGAATTCAAGGAGTACATAGAGAAATGAAGGACTAAAACCTGAAAAAAGTGTTTAATTGTGATGAAACAGGCCTGTTTTGGAAGAAAATGCCAAGCAGGACCTACATTACTCAGGAGGAAAAGGCACTCCCAGGCATAAGCCTATGAAAGACAGGCTTACTTTGTTGATGTGTTCCAATGCTACTGGTGATTGCAAAGTTAAGCCTTTATTAGTGTATCACTCTGAAACTCCCAAGCGTTTTAGGCAAAAGAATGTCCCCCAAGGAGAATTTGTGTGTGCTGTGGAGGGCAAACATAAGGCATGGGTCACTAGGGACTTTTTTTATGACTGGTTTACACCATGCATTTGCCCCCAATGTGAAAGATTACCTAACTGAAAAGAAAAATTAGAACTTTAAATGCCTCCTGGTGTTAGACAATGCCCCTGGTTATCCTACAGACGTGGCAGAGCGACTTTTGGGGACATGAAATTCATTAACATCAAGTTTTTGCCTCCTAATACCACTCCTCTCCTGCAGCCCATGGACCAGCAGGTTATTGCAAACCTCAAAAAAACTGTACACAAAAGCTCTGTTTGAAATGTGCTTTGTAGTGACCTCAGAAACTCAACTGATCTAAGAGAGTTTTGGAGAGAACTTAATATCCCCAATTGTGTAAACCTTATAGGTAAGGCTTGGGAGGGAATGACTAAGAAGACCTTGAACTCTGCTTGGAAGAAACTGTGGCCAGAAAGTGTAGACAAAAGGGATTTTGAAAGGGTTTTAGGCTAACCCTGAGAGATTATGCAGTTGAGGAATCCATTGTGGCATTGGGAAAGTCCTTGGGGTTGGAGGTTAGTGGGGGGGATGTGGAAGAGTTGGTGGAGGAGGACAATGAAGAACTTAACCACTGATGAGCTGATAGATCAACTTCAACAGCAAGAGGCCAGACCTGAGGAAACGGTTCAGAGGAGGGGAGAGAGAAATTGAAGAAGTTGCCTACTACAAAGAATTAAGGAAAAAGTGTGCAAAGTGGCTTGAAGTGCAAACCTTTTTTTGATGACAATCACCCTCACACAGCTATTGAAGCCGTGTTGGCACCTGACACTGACAATGTTGTGAAACACTTTAGGGAAGTCATAAAGGAACGAGAGGTTACAGGCCACTATGGACAGATATGTTGTGCGAAAGAAGTCCAGTGACTCTGAACTGGTCCTAGTGGCATTAAAAGAAAAGGGAAGTAACCCCCGAAAGGACTCGACACCTCAAGTCTTAACCCTTTGAGGGTCGACAGGCCCTCTTTCCGAAACTCGTTCTCAGGGTCGGCCAAATTAAAAAAAAAAAAAATTATTTTCTCTTATGAAAAGATAGAGAATCTTTTTCCCGATCATAAAGACACCAAAAGTGTGAAATTTGATAGAAAACTTACGAATTATGCTCTCGCAAAGTTAGCGGTCTTGGCGATGTTTACGCATCGGCGATTTTGCCCACTTTGAGCCCCATTTTCGGCCAATTTCACTGTACTAGTCGACAAAAAACATGAATATTTCGCTAGAACTCCATTTTTTCTATCGAATGGGTGCAAGAAACCACCCATTTATAAATTCAACTATCCAGTACAGTGGTCAGAATTTAGCAATTTTGCCAATTTCACACAAATTTCAAAAGATGCCAATTTCCGAATAGGGTCCAGAATAAACAAGAAAGACATTCCTGGCACTAAAATGACATTTCCTCTAGTCATTAGTCACGTCTCAAGGCCCCTCTTATATTTTTTTGCTTTCCACTTTGAATTTTTAGTCTCACAAAAAATATAAGATTTACTGTTATGCAGACTACTGCATTAGTGTAAAAATGGTATAAATATTATTGGTGCACTTTGTGAAAGAATATTAGACTCACCAGTTGACGTGTATTGCACGTTTGGCACGATTTGTTTACTTTTGAAGTTTGGTAAAAATCGAACATTTCTGCTACTTTGAGCTCAATTTCAAGGCACCTTTCATTGTAAAACCATCAAAATCATCTCAATTTCTGTAATATGTCTTCCATTCTATAAAATGAGACCAAGAAAACTAGAATACAACAATAAATACCATACGAAAATACACTGCAAAGTCGCTGATTTATTAAAAAAATGGTCAAAGTTTTTTTTTTCTCATTATGCACTGTGTGCTGCAGGATTTTTTTTAGACTGTGCACACTGACCACAAGACCCATTCTTTCATATGAAGGCCTACCAGCTTTCTCCCACTAGATTTGAGGCCGCGAGAATTTATGAGTACTAGTACGTCAAAAACCCCTACGCGTAAGACGTACTAGTACGACCAAAACCCTCAAAGGGTTAATGGAAGGGGATTCCCCTTCTAAACACTAACACTCTCTCTCCCCTCCTCCCATCCCATCAATCATCACCAGATCTTCAATAAAAGTAAGTGTCATGTAAGTGTGCATGCCTTTTTCAGTTTGTGTGTATTAAAATTAACATTTCATGTGGTAAAAATTTTTTTTTTCATACTTTTGGGTGTCTTGCACGGATTAATTTGATTTCCATTATTTCTTATGGGGAAAATTCATTCGCATACCGATTATTTCGCATACCAATGACCTCTCTTGCACGGATTAAAATCGGTATGCGGGGGTCCACTGTACTAATTCGATAGAAAAAATGGAGTTCTAGCAAAATAGTTATGATTTTTGTCGACTAGTACACTGAAATTGGCCGAAAATAGGGCTGAAAATGGGCAAAATCTCTGATGTGTAAGAATCGTTGAGATCGTTAACTTCGCGAGAGCATAATTCCGTAAGTTTTCCATCAAATTTCATACTTTTGGTGTAATTATGATTGGGAAAAGATTCTCTATCTTTTCATGAGAAAAAATAATTTTTTTTTTTTGAAAATTTGTCAACCCTGAGAACAAGCCTGGGATAGGGCCTGTCGACCCTGAAAGGGTTAAGACTACAAATATTTTAAGGTAAGTAATAATTGTACTGTATATGTATTTTATTGCTCCAGGGAGCTTTAAATGTTGTAGTGGGTGAGATGGCCAGGTGGGCTACCATACATCGCACACCTGACTTTCTACAAATAAATACTATTCACCTCTCCCCTAAATTAAGACCATTAAGACTGCAAATAGTTTAACCCTTTGACTGTCGCAACCCCCAATCCTGAGGTGTCTCCTGGTGTCGCAAAATTTAAAAAAAAAAAAATTTTTTTTTCTTATGAAATAATAGAGAATCTTTTCCGATTGTAATGACACCAAAAAAAACGAAATTTGATGAAAAACTGACGGAATTATGCTCTCGCAAAGTTAGCGACCTCAGCGCTGTTTACAAATCGGCGATTTTGCCCACTTTGAGCCCTATTTTCGGCTAATTCCATTGTTCCAGTCGCCCAAACTCATAGCTATTTCTTTAGAACTCCATTTTTTCTATCGATTGAGCACAAGAAACTGCCCATTTACCGATTTCAACTACCTAATAATGTGGTCAGAAATTTGCAATTTGGCCAATTTCACGAAAACTAAAAAATATGACAATTTCAAAATAAGGTTCAGAATGAACAATGCAGACATTCCTGGCTCTAAAATAACATTTTCTTTGCTCATCAGTCAGGTCTCCAGGCCCCTCTGATATTACCCTTGCTTTCTATTTTGAATTTTTATTCAAACAAAAAATAGAAGACTTACTATTACGCAGACTACTGCAATACTATAATAATTGTATAAATAACATCAACCCATTCATGACTGCATATTAGAATGGCTAGTTGGACATTTATTGGACAATGACATTTGTTTACTTTTGAACATCGGCAAAAATCAAACATTTCCCCTAATTTGAGCTCCATTTCTAGGATCTTTTTATAGTAAAATCAATCAACATCACCTCTATTTCTATAATATGTTTTCCATTCTATCAAATGAGACCAAGAAAACGAGAATACAACCATAAATACTATATGAAAATAGACCACAAAATCTGCATTTTAATTAAAAAAAAAACGGTCGGAGTTTTTTTTTCTCATTATGCACTGTGTGCTCCAGGATTTTTTTTATATGGTGCACACTGACCACACAGACCCATTCTCTCACATGTGGGCCTACCAGCTTTCTCCTGCTTGATTTGAAGCCGCTAGAATTTATGAGTATATATACGTCAAACACGGTACCTCGTAAGACGTATATATACGGCCGCGACAGTCAAAGGGTTAAGGTAAGTAATGAGTGTACAGTGGACCCCTGCAAATTCATGGCCTCAGTAATTTGCGGATTTTCCCTTAGAACCTAACTAATAATTGTTCGCTGAAATCCCCGCAAATTCGCAGAATTTCATTTTTGGCTTTTTTTTTTTTTTGTGGCAATATATAATTTTTTATGCATTTTATTGCTAAATATTAAGAAAAATATAATTTAATAATTTTGTAAGATAAATATTAATGTAAATTCAGCAAAATTTCCATATAAAATATAATACTAATTCATCATCATCATTTTCAATCAGTATCATTCATTATTGATGAATACCCCTACATTTAACTTTACTTTTAGTAAATTATTACCTTATATTTACCATACGTATACCAAAGAAAATGGGGTTGCATGAATCACAGTATACCAAAGAAAATGAGCTTGCATGAATTACAGTACATATGGGGGTAACATCGGTATTTTACATTCTAGCACTGTGGGAGACATAGCAGTACAGTACTGTATGTTGGTTTATCTTTACATTTTTTTTAAGGGTGATGTATGAAGATGGGTTTGAAATTAAATTAAAGTGTTTTGGGGTTTGAACTATAAAAATAGGCATTTTTTAACTGTGTACAGAATTAGTGGTTTTTGCAAATTCGTGGGTGGTCTTGGAAAATAAGCCCTGCAAATTTGGGGGGACTACTGTACTGTATATGCATTTTATCACTCTAGGGTGCTTTAAATGTTGCAGTATATTATGTGTGGGTGAGCTGGCCAGGAAGGCTACCATACCTACCAAACCTGACTTCTTACAATAAATATTACTCACCTGTCACCCTACATTAAGACTACAAATATTTTAAGGTAAGTAATGAGTGTACTGTGTATTTTACTTTTCCTTGGTTTTTTAATGCCTAGTTCTATTGTTAACTTAATATATGTTAGTGTAAACTTGTTATCTGTTATTTATATGCATTTATAAGTGGAAAAAATGGTGTTCTGCTTTCCAGCGATGTCCGATTTCCAGTGGTAGCCTGGAACCTAACCTGCTGTATAAGTGGGGTCCTACCGTATGTGTGTGTGTGTGTATGTGTGTGTGTGTGTGTGTGTTGTGTGTGTGTGTGTGTGTGTGTGTGTGTGTGTGTGTGTGTGTGTGTGTGTGTGTGTGTGTGTGGTGTGTGTGTGGTGTGTGTGTGTGTGTGTGTGTGGTGTGTGTGTGTGTGTGTGTGTGTGTGTGTGTGTGTGTGTGTGTGTGTGTGTGTGTGTGTGTGTGTGTGTGTGTGTGTGTGTGTGTGTGTGTGTGTGTGTGTGTGTGTGTGTGTGTGTGTGTGTGTGTGTGTGTGTGTGTGTGTGTGGTGTGTGTGTGTGTGTGGTGTGTGTGTGTGTGTGGTGTGTGTGTGTGTGTGTGTGTGTGTGTGTGTGTGTGTGTGTGTGTGTGTGTGTGTGTGTGTGTGGTGTGTGTGTGTGTGTGTGTGTGTGTGTGTGTTGTGTGGTGTGTGTGTGTGTGTGTGTGTGTGTGTGTGTGTGTGTGTGTGTGTGTGTGTGTGTGTGTGTGTGTGTGTGTGTGTGTGTGTGTGTGTGTGTACGTATATATATATATATAATATATATATATATATATATATATATATATATATATATATATATATATATATATATATATATTTTTCAACAAGTCGGTCGTCTCCCACCGAGGCAGGGTGACCCAAAAAAAAAGAAAGAAAATCCCACAAAAGAAAATACTTTCATCATCATTCAACACTTTCACCACACTCACACATTATCACTGCTTTTGCAGAGTTGCTCAGAATACAACAGTTTAGAAGCATATACGTATAAAGATACACAACATATCCCTCCAAACTGCCAATATCTCAAACCCTCCTTTAAAGTGCAGCATTGTACTTCCCATTTCCAGGACTCAAGTCCGACTATAAGAAAATAACCGGTTTCCCTGAATCCCTTCACTAAATATTACCCTGCTCACACTCCAACAGATCGTCAGGTCCCAAGTATCATTCGTCTCCATTCACTCCTATCTAACACGCTCATGCACGCTTACTGGAAGTCCAAGCCCCTCGCCCACAAAACCTCCTTTACCCCCTCTTTCCAACCCTTTCGAGGACGACCCCTACCCCTCTTTTCCTTCCCCTATAGATTTATATGCTTTCCATGTCATTCTACTTTGATCCATTCTCTCTAAATGACCAAACCACCTCAACAACCCCTCTTCTGCCCTGCTCACCTAATGCTTTTATTAACTCCACACCTTCTCCTAATTTCCACACTCCGAATTTTCATGCATAATATTTTACACCACACATTGCCCTTAGACAGGACATCTCCACTGCTCCAACCGTCTCCTCGCTGCTGCATTTACCACCCAAGCTTCACATCCCATATAAGAGTGTTGGTACTACTATACTTTCATACATTCCCTTCTTTGCCTCCATAATAACGTTTTTTGACTCCACATATACCTCAACGCACCACTCACCTTTTTTCCCTCATCAATTCTATGATTAACCTCATCCTTCATAAATCCATCTGCCGACACGTCAACTCCCAAGTATCTGAAAACATTCACTTCTTCCATACACCTCCTCCCCAATTTTATATCCAATTTTCTTTATCTAAATCATTTGATACCCTCATCACCTTACTCTTTTCTATGTTCACTTTCAACTTTCTACCTTTACACACATTCTCAAACTCATCCACTAACCTTTGCAATTTTTCTTTAGAATCTCCCATAAGCACAGTATCATCAGCAAAAAGTAACTGTGTCAATTCCCATTTTGAATTTGATTCCCCATAATTTAATCCCACCCCTCTCCCGAACACCCTAGCATTACTTCTTTTACAAACCCCAATCTATAAATATATTAAACAACCATGGTGACATTACACATCCCTGTCTAAGACCTACTTTTACCGGGAAGTATTCTCCCTCTCTTCTACACACCCTAACCTGAGCCTCACTATCCTCATAAAAGCTCTTTACAGCATTTAGTAACTTACCACCTATTTCATATACTTGCAACATCTGCCACATTGCTCCTCTATCCACTCAATCATATGCCTTTTCTAAATCCATAAATGCAATAAAAACTTCCCTACCTTTATCTAAATACTGTTCACATATATGCTTCAATGTAAACACTTGATCTACACATCCCCTACCCACTCTGAAACCTCCTTGTTCGTCCGCAATTCTACATTCTGTCTTACCTCTAATTCTTTCAATTATAACCCTACCGTATACTTTTCCTGGTATACTCAGTAAACTTATTCCTCTATAATTTTTACAATCTCTTTTGTCCCCTTTCCCCTTTATATAAAGGGACTATACACGCTCTCCGCCAATCCCTAGGTACCTTCCCCTCTTTCATACATTTATTAAACAAAAGTACCAACCACTCCAACACTATATCCCCCCCCTGCTTTTAACATTTCTGTCATGATCCCATCAGTTCCAGCTGCTTTACCCCCTTTCATTCTACGTAATGCCTCACGTACCTCCACCACACTTACATTCTGCTCTTCTTCACTCCTAAAAGATGGTATACCTCCCTGGCCAGTGAATGAAATATATATATATATATATATATATATATATATATATATATATATATAATATATATATATATATATATATATATATATATATATATATATTAATATATATATATATATATATATATACACACAAAACAACCACTCTGAAAGAATAGAGAAATTCCAAGCGCTTTCGTGACTACTCACATTATCAAGGAACTATGAGATAGTTCCTTGATAATGTGAGTAGTCACGAAAGCGCTTGGAATTTCTCTATTCTTTCAGAGTGGTTGTTTTTGCATATTCTGAAATCATCTGTTTACTGTGATCTTATTGCATATTATATATATATATATATATATATATATATATATATAAATATATATATATATATATATATATATATATATATATAATATATATACACAGTGGACCCCCGGTTAACGATATTTTTTTCACTCCAGAAGTATGTTCAGGTGCCAGTACTGACCGAATTTGTTCCCATAAGAAATATTGTGAAGTAGATTAGTCCATTTCAGACCCCCAAACATACACGTACAAATGCACTTACATAAATACACTTACATAATTGGTCGCATTCGGAGGTGATCGTTATGCGGGGTCCACTGTATATATATATAATATATATATATATATATATATATATATATATATATATATATATATATATATATATATATATATATATATATATATATATACAACATACTATATACAGTGGACCCTCGCATACCGTTGGCATCACATAACGTTAAATCCACATACCGATACATTTTATCACTAAAATTTTGCCTCGCATACCGCTAAAAAACTCGCTCAACGCTATTCGTCCGAGAGGCATCTAATGTGCAGCCTGAGCCAGCCTCACATGTTCCGTCGGTGGCATTGTTTACAAGCCAGCCTCTGCGTTAACATCCAAGCATACAATCGGAACATTTCGTATTATTACAGCGTTTTTGGTGATTTCATCTGCAAAATAAGTGACCATGGGCCCTAAGAAAGCTTCTAGTGCTAACCCTGTGCTAAAAAGGGTGAGAAATACTATCATACCACAGTCAGCTGCTGCTGCACCACAGTCAGCTGTTGATGGACCAGTCAGCTGTTGCTGGATCAGTCAGCTGCTGCTGCACTACGATCAGCTGTTGCTGGACCAGTCAGCTGTTGCTGCACCACGATCAGCTGTTGCTGGACCAGTCAGCTGTTGCTGGATCAGTCAGCTGCTGCTGCACCACAATCAGCTGTTGCTGGACCAGTCAGCTGTTGCTGGATCAGTCAGCTGCTGCTACACCACGATCAGCTGTTGCTGGATCAGTCAGCTGCTGCTGCACCGTGATCAGCTGTTGCTGGACCAGTCAGCTGTTGCTGGATCAATCAGGTGCTGCTGCACCACGATCAGCTGTTGCTGGACCAGTCAGCTGTTGCTGGACCAGTCAGCTGTTGCTGGATCAGTCAGCTGCTGCTGCACCATGATCAGCTGTTGCTGGACCAGTCAGCTGTTGCTGGATCAGTCAGCTGCTGCTACACCACGATCAGCTGTTGCTGGATCAGTCAGCTGCTGCTGCACTGCGATCAGCTGTTGCTGGATCAGTCAGCTGCTGCTGCACCATGATCAGCTGTTGCTGGACCAGTCAGCTGTTGCTGGATCAGTCAGCTGCTGCTGCACCACGTTCAGCTGTTGCTGGATCAGTCAGCTTTTGCTGGATCAGTCAGCTGTTGCTGGACCAGTCAGCTGTTGCTGGACCAGTCAGTTGTTGCTGGATCAGTCAGCTGTTGCTGGATCAGTCAGCTGTTGCTGGATCAGTCAGCTGTTGCTGGATCAGTCAGCTGTTGCTGGACCAGTCAGCTGTTGCTGGATCAGTCAGCTGCTGCTGCACCACAGTCAGCTGCTGTTGCACCACCATCAGCTGTTTCTGAACATGACTCGTCCCGAACCTGTCTGTCCAGCCTGAGCGCCTGCCTTGCCGTCTTTGTTTACAAGCCAGGGTGGCCGGTTGCATGCATACATTCGATACATTTTGTATTATTCCATTATTTATAGTGCTTGTAACTGCTAAATAAGCCACCATGGGCCCAAAGAAAGCTTCTAGTGCCAACCCTGTGGTAAAAAGGGAGATAAATACTATCGTACCACAGTCAGCTGCTTCACCACGGTCAGCTGTTGCTGCACCACAGCTGCTGCTGCACCATGGTCAGCTGTTGCTGCACCACAGCTGCTGCTGCACCATGGTCAGCTGTTGCTGCACCACAGCTGCTGCTGCACCATGGTCTGCTGCTGCTGCACCATGGTCAGCTGTTGCTGCACCACAGCTGCTGCTGCACCATGGTCAGCTGTTGCTGCACCACAGCTGCTGCTGCACCATGGTCAGCAGTTGCTGCACCACAGCAGCTGCTGCACCATGGTCAGCTGTTGCTGCACCACAGCTGCTGCTGCACCATGGTCAGCTGTTGCTGCACCACAGCTGCTGCTGCACCATGGTCAGCTGTTGCTGCACCAGTCAGCTGTTGTTGTTGCTGCACCACCATCAGCTGTATTACTTGAAGATGTGGAGAGTGTTGTTGGTGTGGCTTAACGTGAAACAATTACCGAGAAACGATTAACCCTGGAGGGTTAGCCACCCAGGATAACCCAAGAAAGTCAGTGCATCATCTAGGACTGTCTAACTTATTTCCATTGGGGTCCTTAATCTTGTACCCCAGGATGCGACCCACAACAGTTGACTAACACCCAGGTGAACAGGAAAAAAATGCCTGGAAATAGTGCTCATATTGGTGAGGTTAGTGGGGAGGATGTGGAAGAGTTGGTGGAGGAGGACAATGAAGAACTAACCACTGATGAGCTGCTAGATCATCTTCAACAGTAAGAAGCCACTCCTGAGGAAACTGCTCTGGAGGAGGGGATAGAGAAATTGAAGAAGTTGCTTACTTCAAAGATTAAGGAAATGTGTGCAATGTGGCTTAAAGTGCAAACCTTTTTTGATGAAAATCACCCTCACACAGCTATTGCAAGCCGTGCTGGTGACTATTACACTGACAATGTTGTAAAACACTTTAGGAAAGTCATAAAGGAACGAGAGGTACAGGCCTCTATGGACAGATATGTTGTGCGACAGTGACTCTCAAGCTGGACCGGTCCTAGTGGCATTAAAAGAAGAAGGGAAGTAACCCCGGAAAAGGACTTGACACCTCAAGTCCTAATGGAAGGGGATTCCCCTTCTAAACACTAAGACCATCAACACACTCCCCTCCTTCCATCCCATCAATCATCACCAGATCTTCAATAAAGGTAAGTGTCATGTAACTGTGCATGTCTTCTTCAGTTTGTGTGCATTAAAATTAATATTTCATGTGGTAATTTTTTTTTTTTCATACTTTTGGGTGTCTTGCACGGATTAATTTGATTTCCATTATTTCTTATGGGGAAAATTAATTCGCATAACGATAATTTCGCATAACATTGAGCTCTCAGGAACGGATTAATAGCGCTATGCGAGGGTCCACTGTATATATAGTGGTCCCTCGCTTTTCGTAGTTCTCGGCAATCGTAAATTTCGCCAATCATAGGGGTTTTTTTTCGTAAAACATGGACTCCTTTTCATGGGTTGACTCGGAATAGTAGTTCATTCCGGGGGACCGTACCACAGTGGAGCCGGGGGGCCCTCCCTCCCCCCAGCCATCGGCATTTTTTTTCCCAGTGAGGAAAGGGTCCCCTCAAGTGCCCACGAAATTTTCATAATTTTCCCACTTTTTTTTTAGTGCTTGCAATTACTAAAAAAGCTCCTGGCCCAAAGAAAGCCCTAGCCCAACCTGTGGTAAAGAAGGTGAAAATATGACAGTGAAAAAGTCTTGGGCCATTTTGGGAAGTTTTAAAAAAAGACCCAAAACAGAGCCCTCCAATTACTTTGGGGAACAGGACTAGAGTGACCTAAAGGGTGTCCTAGTGGATTAAGAAACAATAAGAGAAGAAACCCCAGAAAACAATTGGCCCCTGAGGTGTTGCTGGAAGGGGTTTCCCCCCCAAAACTGAAAAACAATCCAATCTCCTCCCCCTCCAGTCCCCATAACCCAAAGAGAATCTCCAATAAAGGTAAGTTTTATCCCGTTAATGTTTCATTCATCTTTCCCTTTTGATTTGTTTATTACATATGATATTTCATTAAAAATTTTTTTTTTTTTAAAAAACTTCGGGGTGTCGGGAAGGGTTTAAAAAGTATTTACATTATTTTTTTGGGGGAAATTGATTCGCAAATCGAAATTTTGTCTATAGTAGCCCTCCAGGAACGATTAATTACGAAAAACGAGGACCATGTACTACGAAAAAAAACACTCTTGGGCACACTAAATGTTTTATTTTACATTAATAAGGCTTTTTTCATTAACCATCTATGATTTTTCCTCAAAATTATATAAAAACCCTTACATAGCATATAACGTGATACATACACTCACAGAAAAAAAATTACGAAAACAGTTTTTGTTTAAAAAGCAGCTGTTAGGTAGTGTCAGAAGAATTACTTTTTCTCAGCAAACTGGAGGAAAACTGAGAAAAATATTTTTTTCAATCCTTACCTATATATAGCAATTCAAAACCCCTTGGGGTTTTTATTTTTTTATAATAATAAAAATAATAATAATAATAAAATAAAAATATTTTTATTATTATTATTACCCATTTTCATCTAAAAATGGGTTTTGCTGTTTTTTATTCTGTAAAACTTGTACAATTTGACCAAAAAGATTTTTGTATTGTGAGGTAATTAAATAAAAAAATATCAGGTAACTGTTTTACAAACCTTACAAACGTACGCGAATAAACTAAAAGAGACAATATTAATCGCATTTATTTCGCCTGCCCAAGATCGCCCACCCTGTTCATTTTTGTTTTTACATGCCAACTCTGTACCATTCTTCTCTCTTACCTTTCGTTAAATTGGCTTCACGACATGGCGCAAGGTTACTGTGATAAAAAGAGAAGTCGAAGCCTCTTCTTTAGGGGCCAAAATTAAGGATGATGGTGTGCCATTCTGATTTTTTTTAAAAAACCCCCCACTCACCTCTACACATTAATAAATATTTTAAGGTAAGTAAAAGGACCTATGTTACTTTTCCCTTTATTGTGAAATTTTTAAAGCCATTTTTATTTCTAACTTTGATGTTGGTGAGGGGTCTTTTATTTAGGAACTGGATCTGTGCTCCTTCCCCCCAATTAACCCGAATGCCTTCCACATCCCCTCCCCCCGCCTGTATAATCCCGGGTTTTGCGCTTCCCCCCCGTTTTTAAAAATAATAATATTGCAACTTAATATAATTTGTGAAACTTGTTGGCATTTTTTGCAATTTTTTATGTCCTGAAAAAAAACTTGTAAGCTGGTGGTTTAGCTGGTGGGGGGGGACAAAATTAAAGTTTTCTCTCTCACCATCAGAAAACGTGTATGAATCGGGGTTTGGCCCCCACTCCCCCACTTTTGCTTTTTTTTTACAATTTTCGGGGATTAATTTTCCCTTACTTTTTCCCCTTTTTTATGATGGCTCTAAAGGCAGTTGTTAAAAGATTAAATTCAGTGAACAAGGTATTCGATGCAATAATATGGGCCCGGGGCCCCATGTGGAGCCAGAGGGGTAGCCCAGGTAGCTACACCTACCGGCACATACACGACTTCCTACAAATAAATACTACCCCACCTCTCTTCCTACATTAAGACTACACATATTTAAGTAAATAATGAGTGTACTGTATTGTATTTTACTTCCTGGAGTTTTAAATATCGTTTAAAATTTAAATATGAGGAAAGGGTAGCCAGGGCTACCCACACCAGGCTACCTGCACCTGCTCCTACAAATAAGTACTACTCACCTCTCTCCTACATTAAGATTACAAATACTTCAAGATAAGTAATGAATGTACTGTGAATTTATTTTATTTTGTGTGTTTTTAATGCCTAGTTCTATTACTAACTTAATATAATTTAGTGTAAACTTGTTGTCTGGCATTTATATGCATTTATACATGGAAAAAAATGGCGTTCTGCCTTCCGGCGATGTCTCCTTTCCGGCGACAGCCTGGAACCTAACCCGCCGTATAAGTGGGGCCCTACTGTGTTGTATATATATATATATATATATATATATATATATATATATTTATATATAAAATATATATATATAATATATATATATAATATACAGTGGTCCCTCGTTTTTCGTAATTAATCCTTTCCCTTGGAGGAGCTACTATAAACGAAATTACGATTTGCGAATCAATTTTCCCTATAAGAAATAATGTAAATACAATTAATCCGTTCCTGACACCCAGAAGTATTAAAACAAAAAAATTTTTTACATGAAATATACATGTAGTATATAAACAATACAATGGGAAATGATGAATAAAACATTAACAGCATAATACTTACCTTTATTGGAGATTCTTCTTAGTGTATGGGAGACTGGAGGAGAGACATTAGATTGTTTACAGTTTGGAAGGGAAATCCCCTTCCAGCAACACCTCAGGTACCAATTGCTTCTCTGGGGTTGCTTCTCTTATCTGTTTCTTAATGCCACTAGGACCACCTTGAGAGTCACTCTAGTCCTGTCTCGCAAAGTAACTGTGGAGAGAGCTCTGTTTCCGGCGTCTCTTTAACACTTCCCTAAAATGACCCAAGACTTTGTCACTGTACATATTTCTCACCTTCTTTACCACAGGCTTGGCACTTGGAGCTTTTTTTGGAGCCATGGTAGCTTATTTAGTACTTGCAAGCACTAAAATGAGTGGAATATTATGAAATATTTTGTAGGAGCACTTGAGGGGACCTTCACTCACTGGCAAACAATGCCAGACTGGCTGGGTAGGGAGGCCTCCCCGGCTCACAACGTGCGTATGCGTCCCAGACGAACTACTATTCGCGAGTCACCCTATGAAAAGCGAGTCCATGTTTATACGAAAATACCCCTATGATTGGCGAAATTTACGATTGCCAAAAACTACGAAAAGCGAGGGACCACTGTATATATATATATATATATTATATTTTATTATCACACTGGCCGATTCCCACCAAGGCAGGGTGGCCCGAAAAAGAAAAACTTTCACCATCATTCACTCCATCACTGTCTTGCCAGAAGGGTGCTTTACACTACAGTTTTTAAACTGCAACATTAACACCCCTCCTTCAGAGTGCAGGCACTGTACTTCCCATCTCCAGGACTCAAGTCCGGCCTGCCGGTTTCCCTGAACCCCTTCATAAATGTTACTTTGCTCACACCCCAACAGCACGTCAAGTATTAAAAACCATTTGTCTCCATTCACTCCTATCAAACACGCTCACGCATGCCTGCTGGAAGTCCAAGCCCCTCGCACACAAAACCTCCTTTAACCCCCTCTCTCCAACCTTTCCTAGGCCGACCCCTACCCCGCCTTCCTTCCACTACAGACTGATACACTCTTGAAGTCACTCTGTTTCGCTCCATTCTCTCTACATGTCCGAACCACCTCAACAACCCTTCCTCAGCCCTCTGGACAACAGTTTTGGTAATCCCGCACCTCCTCCTAACTTCCAAACTACGAATTCTCTGCATTATATTCACACCACACATTGCCCTCAGACATGACATCTCCACTGCCTCCAGCTTCTCTCGCTGCAACATTCATCACCCATGCTTCACACCCATATAAGAGCATTGGTAAAACTATACTCTCATACATTCCCCCCTTTGCCTCAAGGACAAATTCTTTTTGTCAAAAACTTGAGAGAGTAGGGGATGTTAGTAGAGGGGAGAGGGAGGTATAAGGTAGATGGCGAGAATATTTTGCTGAAACTTTTAAAAGTTAAGGAATAAAGGGAGTGGGGCGAATTTCATGCACTGGCCATGGAGGAATGATCCATTTTTTTTTATGAGGTGAAGTAGACAGAATGTAATTGGTGGAGGAGGTACGTGAAGTCATATGGAAAAATGAAAGGGGGTAAAGGGCAGCTGGAACTGATGGGATACATGACAGAAAATGTTAAAAGCAGGGGGGGGCTAACTGTTGAGTGGTTGGTACTTTATGTTTAGTAAATGTATGAAAAGAGGAAGTACCTAGGGATTGCGGAGAGTAATGTATAGTCCCTTTATTATAAAGGGGAAAGGGACAAAAGAGATGGTAAAAATTATAAGTAATAAGTTTACTGAGTATACCAGGAAAAGTATACGGTAGGGTTATAATTGAAAGAAATAGAGGTAAGAGACAGAAGGTAGAATTGCGGAGACCGAGCATGAGGTTCAAGAGTGGGTAGGGATAGTGTAGATCAAGTGTTACATGAAGCATATTGTGAAACAGTAATTAGATAAAGGAGCAATGTGGGCAGATGTAGCAAGTTATGAATAGGTGGTAGTTACTAAATGCCTGTAACGAGCTTTATGAGGATAGTGAGGCTCAGTAGGGTGTGTAGAAGATGAGGGAGAATACTTCCCGGTAAAAGTATGTCTTAAGACAGGGATGAGTTAATGTCACCATGGTTTTGTTCATATATTTATAGATGGGGTTGTAAAAGAAGTAAATGCAGGGTGTTCGGGGAGAGGGGTGGATTTAAAATTAATGGGGAAAACAAATTTAAAAATGGAATTGACACAGTTACTTTTCTTGCTGATGATACTGTGCATAAGGTAGATTCTAAAGAAAATTGTCAAATTGTTAGTGGATAGTATTTGAGAATGGTGTGTAAAGGTAGAAAGTTGAAAGTGAACATAGAAAAAGAGTAAGGTAATGAGGGTATCAATATTTAGATAAAGAAAAATTGTGATAGGCTAATTGGGGAGAGGAAGTATATGGAAGAAGTGAATGTTTTCAGAACTTGGTAGTGACGTGACGGCGGATGGATTTATGAAGGATGGAGTGTTAAACATAGAATTGATAGGGAAAAAATGTGAGTGGAGTCGTTGAGGTATATTTGGAGTCAAAAAACGTTATGCTATGGAGGGCAAAAAGGAATGTATATGAAAGTATAGTAGTACGCAAAACACTCTTATATGGATGTGAAGCTTGGTGGTAAATGCAGCAGCGAGGAGACGGTTGGAGGCATGAGAGTCCTGTCTAAGGCAATGTGTGGTGTAATATTATGCAGAAAAATTCGAGTGTGAAATTAGGAAGAAGGTGTTGGTTAAAAAAAGCATTAGTCCAGAGGGCAGAGAGGGGTTGTTGAGGTTGTTGGTCATTTTAGAGAGAACGGATCAAAGTTAGAATGACATGGAAAGCATATAAATCTATAGAGGAAGGAAAGAGGGTTAAGGGGAGTCGTCCTCGTAGGGTTGAAAGAGGGTAAAGGAGGTTTTGTGGTTAGGGGCTTGGAATACTTCCAGCAAGCGAGCATGGCGTGTTAGATAGGAGTGAATGGAGACGAAATGATGACTTGGGACCTGACTATCTGTTGGAGTTGTGAGCAGGGTAATATTTAGTGAAGGGATCAGGGAAACCGTTTATTTTCATATAGTCAGACTTGTATTCCTGTAAATTGGAAGTACAATCCTGCACTTTTAAAAGAGGGGTTTGGGATATTGGCAGTTTGAGGAGGGATTTGTTGTGTATCACTATACGTATAAGCTTCTAAGCTGTTAAAATTCTTGAGCACCTCTGCAAAAGCAGTGGATAAAGAGTGAGTGTGGTGAAAGTTGTTGAATGATGATGAAAGTATTTTCTTTGGGGATTTTCTTTCTTTTTTTTTTGGTCACCCTGCCTCGGTGGAGAACGACCGGACTTGTTGAAAAAAAAAATATATATCGTATAATATATATATAGTATAAATATAAATATATATATTAGTATATATAATATATATATATATAAACACACGATGCACACATATGATGCACACAGTGCACACAAAAGTACATATATTCATGTGCAGTATAAAAAATGACAATCTAACAATGATAGACAAGAAAATATCACATCACATGGAGTCTTCATCTGGAATCATTCTCTGAGATACCATGTGAGTGTGATGTTGTTGTAATGGGTGCGTTTCTATTATGTTAAATTGTTGTTCTGTCATCACACAAATGCACAACACAATCGACACTAAAAGTACGACAACTAGCCAAGCACACAAATGCACAAACAACAAGCAACACAACACACACACAAACAGTAAAACCCTCTTACGCGTGACCTCTCACAGTGCAATTTTGTGTAAATGTATGTTTCAAAAGAAGAATTCGTAATTTCATAATGTAAAAAAAATCTTAATATTTTGAGCCACAATTTAAATAGTACATTAACGTGCAAAACTTGTTAAATAAACTCATGGATTTTTCCATCTAATCTGTTGCCAGTCATGATCAGTACCCTAGGCTCTCAGTAGAAGAATGACTTATTATAATTACTCTTTACTGTGACATTAACAGTGTTGTATCTATCTTTGCAGTCATGTTTTACAATTGTTGAATAAGATGTTGTTTGATCGACAGAGATATAAAGATGCATCTGCATTCCCCTCATATTGATCAACATTGGCAGTATAGTTTGAGACAGAGGTTGAGGCCCACTTGCTCACATATCCATCACAATCAAGTTTCACTCCCCAGACCTAGACACAGGCAGAGAGAGATACAGTTTCTTCTTGAAAGCTACTATAATTGTTCTTCTAGCCAAATTTCTGAATCTGCTGCTGGTGCCACTTGAATAGCCTTGGAATCACAAATGTTGCCACAGTGTTTTCATATTGTGTCCAAGTATCCCCTGCTTTTCACTGGGTCCTATTTTTAATATTTCCGTCCCACCTTCTCTCCAATACATTTATGGTTAGATTTGGACCTAAACCCTCAAATATATTCCATATATATATCAAATATATCTACTTCGTTTCCACAGAGGACAATCTAAGTACTTTGTAAGCATTCCCCAGGTGAATTAAAAAGTTCAATTTGCTCAATGTAGACAGTAAACAAATTTTGATTTTCAACTCTGATATCTCCACTGCTTGAATAGATCCATCACACATGATATTCCATACATGAAGAACACATGTGATTTGAAAGGGTGTCATCATCTGGCCTTTTTTTTTTTCTTTTTGAAAAATTCACATTATCCACACAGTGCATTTTTCTGCTTTTGCATCATAAACCATATTGTGTTTCTCTATATGAAAAGTCATCTGAGATTATTATACTCATGGTCATGCACATGTTTCCTTTTGTTTTTATGAAATGGTCCTCCTGTGTTTTATTTTTTATCCTCCATTCTTTCTATATCTGAGTACTGGAATTGTCAACCACTAAACACATCAATATTTTTATTTCCCACTGCTAGATTTTGTTGATATCTGATTGGCAAATTTTCTTTGCCTTTCACCAAGGCAGCCCTCCCCACACATTCATCAAAAAAAAAGCTTAAGTAATGACTAACAGATGTGAGGTAAATAACACAGTATTAATTTTTACCTAGCATAATAGTAAAGACAAATTGTTTGCAGATTTTGAGCTGCCTAGGAACATAACCCTAATTTTTTTCAAATGTATCTTCACTTATAAGCCATTTTTTTCCATAAGTGCAGATTCTCAGACTCATATCCCCCCCCCCCCAGCATTATGAAAGGCCTTTAAAACACATTCCCGCACAGACTGGAAAAGCCCACACGCATGCACACACACGATCCAGCCCTGCAAGCATAGCACGCACAACACACAACCTTAATGTTTATATAGTATATATATATATATATATATAATCTATAGTAGTATATATAGTAACGAATATATAAATAATATATATAATATATATAAATATATATATATATAATATGTATACATACCAACACTGCGCTAGCCAAGGATCCGAACTCCATTGTACTGGCAGCTCATGGTAAGGCGAGAAACCCATAACCCTTTAAACCACAGGAACCAAACCCAACCATTATATATATATTATATATATATATTATAAATATAAATATAAATATATATATATATATTATGCAGCAAGCGAGGAGACGGTTGGAGGCATGGAGAAGTCCTGTTTAAAGGCAATTGTGTGGTGTAAATATTATGCAGGAAAATTCGGAGTGTGAAATTTATGAGAAGGTTGGAGTTAATAAAAGTATTAGTCAGAGGGCAGAAAGGGTTGCTGAGGTGTTTGTCATTTAATTTTAAGAGAGAATGGATCAAAGTATAATTACATGGAAAGCATATAAATCTGATAGGGGAAGGAGCGGGGTAGGGGTCGTCCTCAGGAAAGGGTTTTTGATAGAGAGGGGGGTAAAGGAGGTTTTGTGGGTAAGGGCTTGGACTTCCACAGCAGGCGTGCGTGACGTGTTAGATAGGAGTGAAATGGAGACGAATTGGTACTTGGACACTGACATCTGTTTTGAGTGTGAGCAGGGTAATATTTTAGTGAAGGGATTCAGGGAAACCGTTATTATTACATCAATAGTTCGGCTTGAGTCCTGGAAATGGTAAGTACAATGCCTGCACTTTAAAGGAGGTGGTTTGGGAATATTGCAGTTTGGGAGGATATGTTGTGTATCTTTATATGTGTATGCTTCTAGACGATGTATTCATAGCACCTCTGCAAAAACAGTGATACAAACTGTGCGAGTGTGGTGAAGATATGAAGGATTATGAAAGTAAATTTTCTTTATTGGGGTATTTTCTTTCTTTTTTTGGGTCACCCTGACTCAGGTGGGAGACGGCCGACCGTGTTGAAAAAAAAAAAAAAAAGAATATTGGATATATATATATATAATATATATATATAAATATATATTATATATTAGTATATATAAACATATAAAGAATGTGTTGAAATTAAAGCTAAGTAAAGTTTAGTGTTTAAGAACAGCATGTGACATATCTCCTTCATGAACTAAAATGGTTACCAGTATTGTACTATACTTTCTAAAACCAAATTTGAAAATTTCTTTGCCAGTTCATAATTTAATCTAAGTTCTTAATACTTGAATACTAAATTTATAAATCACAAAAAGATAATTAACAAGCTACAAACATTCTTCCAGTGTATCAAAACAGAAGAACATTCATATGCTTTTCAGAATCATAGATATGTAATACCCTTCTTTTTTAAAAGAAAAATTGTCATAATTTTGTACCAGTCTCAGTTTAAAAATTTTACACTGGCCACAACCATAAAAGCTATTCTTTGATTTTCTAACTGTAGTCACTTTCACATAAGTACCATTATAACGAAACATCTATATTATATCTATTTGTGCACACAGCGCACATGTGTCTTTAGAATTTCCTATTTGAATAGTACGAAAACTTGCAGAAGGGGGCATGAGAATGGTTTCTCTCCAGTGTGAGTATTGTAGTGCTTGAGAAATTGTTCTGTGAAGAAAGACTCTGCCACACATGGTCATACCACACCATATCCCGTGGGGGCGGATTGTCCTGCAGTGCCCACACCAACGTATCCATCCTACAAGACAGAATAACACCACTTACATAAGTGATACCTTCATACATACAGCAACAAATACTTCCAAGTTCTTCTACTTAACTACTGACTATAAAGTACAAATCAAAAAAAACAATCCGATTACTATAAATAATTTTCTTTTAAATACTCAAGACATGATTCTTCACATCTATAGAAACACCTTTATTCTAATTTGCAAAGCTATTTTATACCGCTTATACTGTAAATAAAATATATAAATAAAAACATTAGCATCCTTATCTAGGTGAATCATAACCGTTTATGTACTTTACACAATCCCTGTATCCAGAGCCCCTCATCATCACGAAGGCCCACACTCTTCGTATGACCTTTCATGGAATGCTTAGTTTACACAAACCTACTTACCAAATACCTAAAAGTTGCACACTAGACCATTAGCTTAAATCACTAATTATGCATTCTTCAGTTGTAGTATTACCAAAACATACATTAAATTAAACTTTGTACTGCACAGAAATATTAAAAATATACTTGGCCTGCCTTCAGATGTACACAAGATTTCACCTCATGCCAGCGTCTTCAATTATATAAAAAAACTACCATACAGATGATCAACTATTTATTGTTATTTTTTCTTTATTGATATTTTTTGCAAATTAAAAATGTATCATAAATTAAGACAAGGCAAGTGACACCCCCTCTGATGTAAGATAAGTAAGAAACTACCAATGATTGGGATGATCAGACGATTCACCCTCATCTATGCATAGACCCATCCGCTGACACGGTCCGCACTCTCCCAAATATCTTAATACGTGCACCTCCTCCAGACTCTCTCCCTCCAATCTGATATTCAATCTTTCATCACCTAATCTTTTTGGTATCCTCATAACCATACTCTTTCTGTATTCACCTTTAATTTTCTTCTTTTGCACACCCTACCAAATTCATCCACCTATCTCTGCAACTTCTCTTTCAAATCTCCCAAGAGCACAGTGGCATCAGCAAAGAGCAGCTGTGACACTCCCACTTGTGTGTGATTCTTTATCTTTTACTCCACGCCTCTTGCCCAAGACCTTCGATTTACTTCTCTTACAACCCACCATCTATAAATGATATTAAACAACCACGTTGACAATCACACATCCTTGCTAAGCCTACTTTTAACTGTGGAAAAAATTTCCCTCTTCTACCTAATACACCTAACTTGTAGCCTCACTATCCCGAAAAACTCTTCACTGCTTTCCGTAACCCTACCTCCGACACCATATCGTACACTATGCAACATCTGCCACATTGCCCCCCTATCCAGCTCCTGTCATACGCCTTTTTTCCAAATCCATAAATGCCACAAAGGGACCTCTCTTATCCTTATCTAAATACTGTTCACTAATATGTTTCACTGTAAACACCTGGTCCAGCACACCCTACCTTTCCTAAATACCTCCTTGTTCATCAGCTATCCTATTCTTCCAGTCTTACTCTTATTCTTTCAATTATAACTCTACCATAACACTTTACCATGAGTAGATATAAAATATGAAAACTTTTAAAAACATTTGAAATTGGAGTTTTCCAGAAAAATGGAGAACTTAGTGCTTACTGAGCTCACGAAGGATGTAAAACAAACAAGGTGGGGCGCGGTGACTGTATTAGAAAGTCAGTGGGAGAAGCCGTATAGCGAGTATTTGTCAAAAATTCTGAAAGACAGCATTAGCGGAACGCCGTAACAGTATACGCCATAAAGCGGGGCCCTGCTGTATATATATATATATATATATATATATATAAATATATAGTATTTAGTGAGTTGGGTAGACAGCAACCGCCCAGGGAGGGTACTACCATCCTCCAAGTGAGTGTAAAAACGATAGCCTGTAATTTGTTTTGCATGATGGTAGGATTGCTGGTTTCTTTTGTCTGTCAATAATCATGGAAGATTTCAGGTAAGCCTTACTACTTCTACTTACAGCTTAGGTCAGACACTACACATACATGTACAAGCATAGTATATATACACACCCCCTCTTGGTTTACTGGCTATTTTCTTTCAGTATCTTGTTCTTTTTTATTTTTCCCTCTTATCTTCCATGGGAAGTGGGTAACAGAATTCTTCTCCAAATAAGCCATGTGGTGATCGTAGGAGGCGACTGAAAAGGCAGGGAGCAAGGGCCTATAACGCCCTCTCCTGCATATATTAACTAAAAGTTTTGAAAGGAGAAACTTTCGTTTTTCCTTTTTGGGCCACCCCACCGTCGTGGGATAAGGCTGGTAACAAGTTGAAAGAAGAAGTATATATAACATGTGTATATATATATATACATGTACGATAGAGCGAGCAAATATTTATAATAAATATATATAAATATATATATAGAAAATATATATATATTAGATATAATATATATATATATATCATATATATATATATATACACACACATACACACAGTGGACCGCCCGGTTAACGATATTTTTTTCATTCCAGAATTATGTTCAGGTGCCAGTACTGACCCAAATTTGTTCCCATAAGGAAGATATTGTGAATTAGATTTAGAACCATTTCAGACCCCCAAACATACACGTACAAACGCACTTACATAAATACAACACTTACATAACGGTCCGGCATTGGGCGAGGTGAATCGTTAAGTGGGGGTCCACTGTGTATATATATATATATATATATATATATATATACAGTAGACCCCCGGTATTCGATACTAATCCATTCCGAGAGCTCATCGAATACCGAAAAATATCGAAAAGGCGAATCAATTTTTCCCCAAAAGAAAGAATGGAAATCAAAATTAATCCGTGCAAGATACCCCAAAGTATGAAAAAAAAAATTTTACCGACATGAAATATTAAGCTAAGCACTACGAATAATTACAATAACAACAATAAAATAGAATAATTGGACACTACTTACCTTTTATGAAGATCTGTGATGATTTGATGGGATGGGAGGGAGGAGAGTGTCCGAAGTCATCACTTGTTTATGAAGGAGAAATCCCCTCCATTAGGTACTTGAGGTAGCATGTTCCTTTATCCGAGGTTACTTCCCCTTCTTCTTTTAATGCCACTAGGACCACTTGAGAGTCACTGACCCCCAGGTCGCACAACAAATCTGTCCATAAGCTCTGTACCTCCATTCCATTAAGATTTGTCTAAAATGGGCCACCACATGTCATGTAATAGTCACCCAGCACGGCTTCAATAGCTGTGTTAGGTTGATTTTCATCCATAAAGGTTTGCAGTTCAACCCACTTTGCACACATTTCCTTAATTTTGAAGTAGGCACAATGATTCCAAAACTGGCATAGGCCTCTCATGGTTAGCCCCAAACCCTTCAAAATCTTTCTTAATTTCCATTTAATTCTCACCCATTATTAATACCACAGGGTTGCACGAGAAGCTTCTTGGGCCCATGGTGACTATTTTGCAGAAACAAGCACCAAAAACAGTGATAATATGGAATGTACTCTAGAATGTATCCCTTAGATGCGCTGCACAGACGCCTGGCTTGTAAACACTGGCACAATACGGTGCAGTTCAGCCACAGTGTGGACAGTTCTCGTACGAATCGCATCGAATACAGTGGACCCCCGCATAGACCGGACTCATCGCATAACCGTACAATCCGCATACCGTAAAAACGCTTGATTGCAAAAATTTTGAGCCTCGCATACCGCGCCAAAAACCCGCACAACCGCCCTTCGTCCGAGACCGTCCCAATGTGCGGCCTGAGCCACGCATCACAATGTTCCGACCGTTGGGCATTGTTTAGCCAGCAGCCTCTGCGTAACATCCAAGCATACATCAGAACAAATACGTATTATCTACAGTGTTTTTGGGTGATTTTTGTCCTTTTCTGAAAAATAAGAGACGCATGGGCCCCAAGAAGCTTCTATCCAACGCCTACAGCAATAAGTGGTGAAATTACTATGGAGATGAAGAAAAAGATCATTGATAAGTAAGGACAGTGGAGTTCGTGTCTCCAAGCTGCCAGGTTTGTGATAATAAAAACCCCAATCACCATCGCTACTATTGGTGGTACAGCTGCTGCTGTAGCTGCGTACCACCGTCAGCTGCTTGCTTGCACTGTCATCTGCTGCTGCTGTACCACCACAGCTGCTGCTGTGAGTACCGTCTGCAGCCTGCTGTAGCATCGTGCAGCTGCTGAGCTTGTTAGCATCGTCTGCTGCTGCTGTAGCATCGTCTGCTGCTGCTGTAGCATCCGACTGCTGCTGCTGTTAGCATCGTTCTGTTGCTTTTGGCCATGTAGCATCGTGTCTGTTGCTGCTGTACCACCGTCAGCTGCTGCTTGCTTGCGTAGCATCGTCTGCTGTTGCTGTAGCAATCGTCTGTTGCGCCGTAGCAATCGTCTGTTGCTGCTGCACCACCGTCAGCTGCTGCTGACGCGCTGTAGCAACGTCTGCTGCCTGCTGCTGCTGTAGCATCGAGTCTGCTGCTGCTGTAGCATCGTCTGTTGCTGCTGTAGCTCATCGTCTGGTTGCTTAGCGAACCACCGTCAGAGCTGCTGCTGCTGCTGTAGCAATCCGCTGCTGCTGCTGTTTTTTTTTTTCTGCTGTAGCATCGTTACTGCTGCTGCTGTTATACCTCCGTCCAGTTGCTGCCTGTACATCGTCTGGCTGCTTGCATTTAGCATCCGTCTGTTTGCTGCTGGTAGCATCGTCCTGTTTGCTGCTGTAGCATCGTCTGTTTGCTTGCTGTACCACCCGTCAGCTGCTGCTTGCTGCTGTAACCACCGTTGTTGGTGTGGCTTTATTGATGAATACCAAGAAACAATTAACCCAAGGATTTGCCACCCAGGATCACCCAAAACAGTCATGTCATCGAAGACTGTCTAACTTATTTCCATTGGGTCCTTAATCTTGTCTCCCAGATGCAAACCACACCATCGACTAACCCCAGGTGAACAGGGAAAATGCCTGGAACTAGTGCTCATATTGGTGATATTTAGAGCCAGCAAAGGTTGGTTGAAAGATTTAAGAATGTAGTGGCATACATTGTGATAAGAGCCCTGTTTCTGGAATGAAAATACCAAACAGCGACCTACAGATACCAGGAGGAAAAGGCACTCCCAACACAGTGTCTCATCAGTCATTGCTGCATCTTCAATAAAGTAATGTCTATTATTCTCATATTTAGATAGACTTGTACATGCACAATATATACTGTGCATGTACTACTCTACTATTGCATGTATCCTTCTCATATAGTGTGTAGGTAAAATGTATATTTCATTGTGGTAAAAATTTTTTTTTCATACTTTGGGTGTCTTGCAACGGATTAAATTGATTTCCATTTTTCTTTATGTGAAAATTCCATTCACATATCACGACATTTCGCAAACAGTCCAGCCCTCTTTGCACGGATTAAGGTCGCTATGCGGGGGTCCACTGTACCTTGTTTTTTCGATCGTTACTGATGACGAAATTTTTTGCGTAAATTGCATCAAATAACCGGATGTATCAATACCCGATGCCATCGAAACCGGGGTCTCACTGACATACATGTATATAAACAGGGAACCTCTACTTATGAGTTCAATTCATTCCGTGACCCTTGCTCACATCTGGATTTGTCTCGTCTGCAGGAGGTCCCCTTTGATCCTCATTTAAATTAACTGAAATGCAATTAATCTGTTCCGCCTCTCAGGAGGTATGACAAGATACTTCAAATTTTTCGCTTAATATCATCTATACATGGCTTATTTTATCTTCATAATTCCACCTATATGACATAATAAACAATATAAATAACAAAGAAACCTGATATTACTCTAAATGAATAAAATAATGCCCATTATGTACAAGTGGGAGACGGCCACAACCACCACCCGCATGTTGTGGTAATCATTGCCATCTAATGACAGAGCCTTTGAAGCCGTCTATTATAATAATTATTATAATGTACTAATATAATTACAATATAAAAAATTTGTAATTTTTTGTTCACACAAAAAATAGAGATTTATTGTCATGGGCAGACTAACTGCATTATTGTAAATAATTGTCAACTCCAATTCATGACTGCACAATGGAATGGACACTGATGTTCATTTGTTTTAACTTCCGAACATCACATAGAGAATCCAACATTTCTGCTATCTGAGCTCAAGTTTCAAGGTTACTTTTATCTTTGTGAAACCAAGTCAAAATCATATCTAATTTCTTGTAACACATCTTCCATTCTAATCAAATGACACGAAAAAAACAGAATACATCCATAAAAAGCAACATGAAAATACCGCTAATGTGCGGCTAATGGCTGAGAACGTGAACTCTCCTTGATTTAATGGTCCGATTTCATTTCTCATTTTTGGTGTACATTAAGAAGTAACTTTCCTTCAAACACTTTCCCAAAGTTCGATAAATAGTCCAACAAACCAACTGAGAATCCTAATCCCTAGATCAAGAGCAAAGTCCTCACTAGCATCAAGGAACCTCCCCTGAGGCCTGTCGCATCTAGGAAATTTTACTACTCGCTCTCTGAAAGCAAAAAACTGACCAAGACCTGCTCATATCTGGAAAAACTCGTACGAGGACGTGCACTCGAAGTAGAGGTTCCAAACTGTATAAAATATATATTCTTTCAACACACCAGCCGATCCTCCCACCGAGGCAGGTGGCCCAAAAGAAAAAAACGTAAGTTTCTCCTTTACATTTTAGTAATTTATAGTCAGGAGCAGGGGTTACTAGCACCATTTCTCCCGGGGGGGCATTTTTAGAGTCGCCTCTTACAACACGAGCATGGTGTACAGTAGGAAGAATTCTGTTCCACTTCTCCATGTAGGTAAGAGAAATAAACAAGAAACATATAACTAGAAAGAAAATAGAAGAAAAATCCAGAAGGGTGTGTGTATATATAGCTAGTACATGTATGGGTAGTGTGACCTATGCAAGTAGAAGTAGCAAGACGTACCTGAATTCTTGCATGAAATTAGGAAGACGACAAACCCCACCACAATCCTACCATCAAGTAAAACAATTACAGGCTTTCATTGTACACAGATCATTTGGTAGTACCTCCCCGGCAGGTTTGCTGTTTACCAACCTACCTACCTAGGTAATATATATATTTATCTTTCTTTCTTTTAAACACAGACACAGGCCGTATCCCCACCAAGGCAGGTGGCCGCAAAAAGAGAAAAACGAAAGTTTCTCTTTTAAATTTATGTAATTTATACGGGAGGAGGGGTTAACTACCCCTTGCCCTGGCATTTTCATGTCGCCTTCTTCTACAAGCACCATGTGGCTTATGGAGGAAAATTCTGTTTCACTTCCCCAATGGAGATAAGAGAAAATAAACAATGAACAAAACTAGAAAGAAAATAGAAGAATGCCAAGGGTTGAAATATTATATGCTTGAACATGTGTGTGAGTGTGACCTCAAGTGCAAGTAGAATTAGCAAGACATACCTGAATCTTGCATATTTATGATAAGACAAAAGACACGACAATCCTATCCAATATTTAAAACTATTACAGGCTTTCATTGTTACACCTCACTTTGTAGTACCTCCCTGGGCGGTTTGCTGCTTTACCACCCACTACCTAGGTATAAATAAATAAATAAATAAATAAATATATATAATATATTATATAATATATAATATATTATAAATATATAATTAATATATATATATATATATATCTTATCCTATTTCAAAATGAGCTTGGTACCCTGGGTATGGGTAACATCGCTTATCGTTTGGCTAAGCGCCCATACTTATCGCAGTCTAGTCTTGTCTTGGTAAAGTACTGATAACTCTGATACAGATTTAGCAGGTTTGAGTCCTGCTGTGGACCAAGAGACAATGGATTGTGTGCATAATAATTTCGCCTGTTTTGCGATGTGAAGCATTTCAAATCTCTTTTCGTTATCCCATTGCATGTGGCAGGATTCGATAATATAACTTTAGCAAAATGAGCTTGTGCCTGGGGGTATGGGTAAAATGCTAGCTTCGGCTAAGCGCACATACTAATCGCAGGTCAAAGTCTCATGGTAAAGTAGCTGTAGCTGTAACTCCTGATACAGAAGTAGGCAGGTTCGCGACCTGCTGTGGAACTTAGAGACAGTTTTATATATGTGTGTTTGTGTGTGTGTGGTGTGTGTGGTGTGTGTGTGTGTGTGTGTGGTTCGTGTGGTTGTAGTGTGTTGTGTGTGTATATATATATAAACAGTCGGACCGCCCCGGTTAACGATATTATTTTTGTTCACTCCAAAGTATGTTCAGGGTGCCAGTACTGACCGATTTGTTCCCGGTGGGTTTAGGAATAGTGTGAATAATTAGTCCATTGCAGAACCCGGCAAACATACACGTACAAACGCACTTCCATAAATACACTTAGCATAATTGTCGCATTCGAGGTGATGTATGTGGGGGGTCTCACTGGTGAGTGAGCACACACACACACATTGGGCACACACACAAACACACACACAACACACACACACTCCACCACACAACTCACACACACACTACACACACAATCACACACTTATATATAATATAGTAGGGGGGTGAAGCTGTGGACCCCCGCTGATACGATCACCTCCAAATGCGACCAATTGATTGTAAGGTATTATGTAAGTTCGTTTGTCGTGAATGTTTGGGGGTCCTGAAATTGACTAATCTACTTCACAATATTCCTTTATGGGAAAAAAATTCGGTCAGTACATGGCACCTGAACCTACAACTGAAATGAAAAAAGTTCGTTTAAAACCGGGGTCCACTGTATAATATATAATAATATATATATATATTATATATAGTACACACACACACACACACACACACACACACAGTTGGGTACCTCAACCTACAGTGCTGCAACTTACGAGTTTTTTCAAGTTACGAGCCTTGCTCAGTCAGATTTATTTACTTTGAGATTCAAGCCAAAATCTGAGTCTACGAGTGAGCTCCAGTACGCTGCCACTAATTGGCTGCCTATCTGAAGTCAATACAAACTCTGTACCCAGAGAATGTCCAGGTACTTCGTCCATCCCGACATGCTTTCCTAGACATAACTAGAAGTATAATAGCTCGCCCACACTAATCCCAGATTGTATTGAGAGCACCTCGTCCCTTGTTTGGATCTCATATAAATCAGAATAGGGAGACCTCGCATTTCAACACTCAGAGTTTTTTCTAGAATCTTATAAAGGTGGGGAGTACTGATTGTGGTGGGGAATTAAGTCATGGGATGACAGTGGAGTAGTGATAGTGGTGGGTGGAGTAACTGATAGTGAATGGTGGGGGAGTAGTCACGTGGATGTAAGTGGAGTAGTGAGACTCGACACAGGGGTGAACAGATAGTGTTGGGTGAGTATTCTTGTGATGGGTGTAGTAGTGGATGGTGTGGGATATGATGGTGTTGGGGGAGTAGTGATGGTGGTGGGGTTGAGAAGTAGTGATGGTGGTGGTGGAGTAGTGATGGGTAGATGATAGTGAAATGGTGGGTGGTGGTAAATGTTGTGTGGGTGGAGTTGTGAGGGTAGTGGGTGTAGTAGAGAGTGGCTGGTGGTGAGTAGTGAAGGTAGTGGTTGAAGCGAGAGATGGTGGTGGGTGGAGAAGTGAGGTGGTAGATGGAGCATTTGATATTGATGGGAGGAGTAAATATAGAGTGGTGTAGTGAGGGGGTGGGTGGAGTATACAATATTTCTTATTATTAAATACATTTTGTCCTTAACTTAAAAAAAAATTCGATAACAACCAAATTGGGGTGGGCCTTGTTTTGTGGGGCCCTGGAAAGATTAATGGCATTTCAATTAATTTCACTGAGGAAAATTGTATTTGATATAACGAGACAAATTGATCACGGAATGAATTAAACTCATAATCAAGGTACCGAACTGTATGTATATGTGTGTTGTGTGTGTGTGAGATGAGTGATGAGGAGATATAGAAAAATATACAAATAATATATATATATATATATATATATATATATATATATATATATGAATATATAAAGTATATATAAATATATATATATATATATATTATATATATAATATATATATATAGTATATATAAAAATATATATATGTAGATGAAAGTATTTTGTTAGATTATGTATTGTGATAAAAATGGTGATGGGTAGGCTCCAGATGTACATGTTTATAGAGGTGGGCAACTGATATATCGGAATCATTATTTAGTTTTAGCTCCAGTTAGTTAGTAAGAGTAATGGAAAAGAGGAAAGGCTTTGCAACAACAAGCAAGAGGGAGGTGAAAGTGTATTAAACTAAGGGAGGAGGAAAGTTCGTGCGAGATATAATCGACTAATGGCAGAAAGTTGGGCCTATTGCAAAGATGAGTAGTGGGGGGTATCAAGTAGGGTTGGAATATTTTTAAAAATGCAGTATTAGATGTGGGGCAGAAAAGTTTGTGGTTATAGAAGGGTGGGGGCAGGAGGAAAGGAGGAGTGATAGATGGTGGAATGATGAAGTAAATGGGTGTGATAAAAGAGAAAAAGGTAGCTATGAGAGGTTTTTACAAAAGCATAAGTGTTAAAAGAAAGATCAGATTATATGGAAGGTAAAAGAAAGGTGAAGAGAGTTAGTGAGAGAGTGCAAAAGAGATACAGATGAAAGTGTGGGAGAAGGCACTGCAAGAAATTTTAAGAAAATAAGAACAAAATTTTGGAGGGAGTAAAAAAAGTAAAGAAAGCCTAGGGAATGTATGGACTTTGTCAGTTTAAAAACTTGAGAGAGTAGGGGATGTTAGTAGAGGGGAGAGGGAGGTATAAGGTAGATGGCGAGAATATTTTGCTGAAACTTTTAAAAGTTAAGGAATAAAGGGAGTGGGGCGAATTTCATGCACTGGCCATGGAGGAATGATCCATTTTTTTTTATGAGGTGAAGTAGACAGAATGTAATTGGTGGAGGAGGTACGTGAAGTCATATGGAAAAATGAAAGGGGGTAAAGGGCAGCTGGAACTGATGGGATACATGACAGAAAATGTTAAAAGCAGGGGGGGGCTAACTGTTGAGTGGTTGGTACTTTATGTTTAGTAAATGTATGAAAAGAGGAAGTACCTAGGGATTGCGGAGAGTAATGTATAGTCCCTTTATTATAAAGGGGAAAGGGACAAAAGAGATGGTAAAAATTATAAGTAATAAGTTTACTGAGTATACCAGGAAAAGTATACGGTAGGGTTATAATTGAAAGAAATAGAGGTAAGAGACAGAAGGTAGAATTGCGGAGACCGAGCATGAGGTTCAAGAGTGGGTAGGGATAGTGTAGATCAAGTGTTACATGAAGCATATTGTGAAACAGTAATTAGATAAAGGAGCAATGTGGGCAGATGTAGCAAGTTATGAATAGGTGGTAGTTACTAAATGCCTGTAACGAGCTTTATGAGGATAGTGAGGCTCAGTAGGGTGTGTAGAAGATGAGGGAGAATACTTCCCGGTAAAAGTATGTCTTAAGACAGGGATGAGTTAATGTCACCATGGTTTTGTTCATATATTTATAGATGGGGTTGTAAAAGAAGTAAATGCAGGGTGTTCGGGGAGAGGGGTGGATTTAAAATTAATGGGGAAAACAAATTTAAAAATGGAATTGACACAGTTACTTTTCTTGCTGATGATACTGTGCATAAGGTAGATTCTAAAGAAAATTGTCAAATTGTTAGTGGATAGTATTTGAGAATGGTGTGTAAAGGTAGAAAGTTGAAAGTGAACATAGAAAAAGAGTAAGGTAATGAGGGTATCAATATTTAGATAAAGAAAAATTGTGATAGGCTAATTGGGGAGAGGAAGTATATGGAAGAAGTGAATGTTTTCAGAACTTGGTAGTGACGTGACGGCGGATGGATTTATGAAGGATGGAGTGTTAAACATAGAATTGATAGGGAAAAAATGTGAGTGGAGTCGTTGAGGTATATTTGGAGTCAAAAAACGTTATGCTATGGAGGGCAAAAAGGAATGTATATGAAAGTATAGTAGTACGCAAAACACTCTTATATGGATGTGAAGCTTGGTGGTAAATGCAGCAGCGAGGAGACGGTTGGAGGCATGAGAGTCCTGTCTAAGGCAATGTGTGGTGTAATATTATGCAGAAAAATTCGAGTGTGAAATTAGGAAGAAGGTGTTGGTTAAAAAAAGCATTAGTCCAGAGGGCAGAGAGGGGTTGTTGAGGTTGTTGGTCATTTTAGAGAGAACGGATCAAAGTTAGAATGACATGGAAAGCATATAAATCTATAGAGGAAGGAAAGAGGGTTAAGGGGAGTCGTCCTCGTAGGGTTGAAAGAGGGTAAAGGAGGTTTTGTGGTTAGGGGCTTGGAATACTTCCAGCAAGCGAGCATGGCGTGTTAGATAGGAGTGAATGGAGACGAAATGATGACTTGGGACCTGACTATCTGTTGGAGTTGTGAGCAGGGTAATATTTAGTGAAGGGATCAGGGAAACCGTTTATTTTCATATAGTCAGACTTGTATTCCTGTAAATTGGAAGTACAATCCTGCACTTTTAAAAGAGGGGTTTGGGATATTGGCAGTTTGAGGAGGGATTTGTTGTGTATCACTATACGTATAAGCTTCTAAGCTGTTAAAATTCTTGAGCACCTCTGCAAAAGCAGTGGATAAAGAGTGAGTGTGGTGAAAGTTGTTGAATGATGATGAAAGTATTTTCTTTGGGGATTTTCTTTCTTTTTTTTTTGGTCACCCTGCCTCGGTGGAGAACGACCGGACTTGTTGAAAAAAAAAATATATATCGTATAATATATATATAGTATAAATATAAATATATATATTAGTATATATAATATATATATATATAAACACACGATGCACACATATGATGCACACAGTGCACACAAAAGTACATATATTCATGTGCAGTATAAAAAATGACAATCTAACAATGATAGACAAGAAAATATCACATCACATGGAGTCTTCATCTGGAATCATTCTCTGAGATACCATGTGAGTGTGATGTTGTTGTAATGGGTGCGTTTCTATTATGTTAAATTGTTGTTCTGTCATCACACAAATGCACAACACAATCGACACTAAAAGTACGACAACTAGCCAAGCACACAAATGCACAAACAACAAGCAACACAACACACACACAAACAGTAAAACCCTCTTACGCGTGACCTCTCACAGTGCAATTTTGTGTAAATGTATGTTTCAAAAGAAGAATTCGTAATTTCATAATGTAAAAAAAATCTTAATATTTTGAGCCACAATTTAAATAGTACATTAACGTGCAAAACTTGTTAAATAAACTCATGGATTTTTCCATCTAATCTGTTGCCAGTCATGATCAGTACCCTAGGCTCTCAGTAGAAGAATGACTTATTATAATTACTCTTTACTGTGACATTAACAGTGTTGTATCTATCTTTGCAGTCATGTTTTACAATTGTTGAATAAGATGTTGTTTGATCGACAGAGATATAAAGATGCATCTGCATTCCCCTCATATTGATCAACATTGGCAGTATAGTTTGAGACAGAGGTTGAGGCCCACTTGCTCACATATCCATCACAATCAAGTTTCACTCCCCAGACCTAGACACAGGCAGAGAGAGATACAGTTTCTTCTTGAAAGCTACTATAATTGTTCTTCTAGCCAAATTTCTGAATCTGCTGCTGGTGCCACTTGAATAGCCTTGGAATCACAAATGTTGCCACAGTGTTTTCATATTGTGTCCAAGTATCCCCTGCTTTTCACTGGGTCCTATTTTTAATATTTCCGTCCCACCTTCTCTCCAATACATTTATGGTTAGATTTGGACCTAAACCCTCAAATATATTCCATATATATATCAAATATATCTACTTCGTTTCCACAGAGGACAATCTAAGTACTTTGTAAGCATTCCCCAGGTGAATTAAAAAGTTCAATTTGCTCAATGTAGACAGTAAACAAATTTTGATTTTCAACTCTGATATCTCCACTGCTTGAATAGATCCATCACACATGATATTCCATACATGAAGAACACATGTGATTTGAAAGGGTGTCATCATCTGGCCTTTTTTTTTTTCTTTTTGAAAAATTCACATTATCCACACAGTGCATTTTTCTGCTTTTGCATCATAAACCATATTGTGTTTCTCTATATGAAAAGTCATCTGAGATTATTATACTCATGGTCATGCACATGTTTCCTTTTGTTTTTATGAAATGGTCCTCCTGTGTTTTATTTTTTATCCTCCATTCTTTCTATATCTGAGTACTGGAATTGTCAACCACTAAACACATCAATATTTTTATTTCCCACTGCTAGATTTTGTTGATATCTGATTGGCAAATTTTCTTTGCCTTTCACCAAGGCAGCCCTCCCCACACATTCATCAAAAAAAAAGCTTAAGTAATGACTAACAGATGTGAGGTAAATAACACAGTATTAATTTTTACCTAGCATAATAGTAAAGACAAATTGTTTGCAGATTTTGAGCTGCCTAGGAACATAACCCTAATTTTTTTCAAATGTATCTTCACTTATAAGCCATTTTTTTCCATAAGTGCAGATTCTCAGACTCATATCCCCCCCCCCCCAGCATTATGAAAGGCCTTTAAAACACATTCCCGCACAGACTGGAAAAGCCCACACGCATGCACACACACGATCCAGCCCTGCAAGCATAGCACGCACAACACACAACCTTAATGTTTATATAGTATATATATATATATATATATAATCTATAGTAGTATATATAGTAACGAATATATAAATAATATATATAATATATATAAATATATATATATATAATATGTATACATACCAACACTGCGCTAGCCAAGGATCCGAACTCCATTGTACTGGCAGCTCATGGTAAGGCGAGAAACCCATAACCCTTTAAACCACAGGAACCAAACCCAACCATTATATATATATTATATATATATATTATAAATATAAATATAAATATATATATATATATTATGCAGCAAGCGAGGAGACGGTTGGAGGCATGGAGAAGTCCTGTTTAAAGGCAATTGTGTGGTGTAAATATTATGCAGGAAAATTCGGAGTGTGAAATTTATGAGAAGGTTGGAGTTAATAAAAGTATTAGTCAGAGGGCAGAAAGGGTTGCTGAGGTGTTTGTCATTTAATTTTAAGAGAGAATGGATCAAAGTATAATTACATGGAAAGCATATAAATCTGATAGGGGAAGGAGCGGGGTAGGGGTCGTCCTCAGGAAAGGGTTTTTGATAGAGAGGGGGGTAAAGGAGGTTTTGTGGGTAAGGGCTTGGACTTCCACAGCAGGCGTGCGTGACGTGTTAGATAGGAGTGAAATGGAGACGAATTGGTACTTGGACACTGACATCTGTTTTGAGTGTGAGCAGGGTAATATTTTAGTGAAGGGATTCAGGGAAACCGTTATTATTACATCAATAGTTCGGCTTGAGTCCTGGAAATGGTAAGTACAATGCCTGCACTTTAAAGGAGGTGGTTTGGGAATATTGCAGTTTGGGAGGATATGTTGTGTATCTTTATATGTGTATGCTTCTAGACGATGTATTCATAGCACCTCTGCAAAAACAGTGATACAAACTGTGCGAGTGTGGTGAAGATATGAAGGATTATGAAAGTAAATTTTCTTTATTGGGGTATTTTCTTTCTTTTTTTGGGTCACCCTGACTCAGGTGGGAGACGGCCGACCGTGTTGAAAAAAAAAAAAAAAAGAATATTGGATATATATATATATAATATATATATATAAATATATATTATATATTAGTATATATAAACATATAAAGAATGTGTTGAAATTAAAGCTAAGTAAAGTTTAGTGTTTAAGAACAGCATGTGACATATCTCCTTCATGAACTAAAATGGTTACCAGTATTGTACTATACTTTCTAAAACCAAATTTGAAAATTTCTTTGCCAGTTCATAATTTAATCTAAGTTCTTAATACTTGAATACTAAATTTATAAATCACAAAAAGATAATTAACAAGCTACAAACATTCTTCCAGTGTATCAAAACAGAAGAACATTCATATGCTTTTCAGAATCATAGATATGTAATACCCTTCTTTTTTAAAAGAAAAATTGTCATAATTTTGTACCAGTCTCAGTTTAAAAATTTTACACTGGCCACAACCATAAAAGCTATTCTTTGATTTTCTAACTGTAGTCACTTTCACATAAGTACCATTATAACGAAACATCTATATTATATCTATTTGTGCACACAGCGCACATGTGTCTTTAGAATTTCCTATTTGAATAGTACGAAAACTTGCAGAAGGGGGCATGAGAATGGTTTCTCTCCAGTGTGAGTATTGTAGTGCTTGAGAAATTGTTCTGTGAAGAAAGACTCTGCCACACATGGTCATACCACACCATATCCCGTGGGGGCGGATTGTCCTGCAGTGCCCACACCAACGTATCCATCCTACAAGACAGAATAACACCACTTACATAAGTGATACCTTCATACATACAGCAACAAATACTTCCAAGTTCTTCTACTTAACTACTGACTATAAAGTACAAATCAAAAAAAACAATCCGATTACTATAAATAATTTTCTTTTAAATACTCAAGACATGATTCTTCACATCTATAGAAACACCTTTATTCTAATTTGCAAAGCTATTTTATACCGCTTATACTGTAAATAAAATATATAAATAAAAACATTAGCATCCTTATCTAGGTGAATCATAACCGTTTATGTACTTTACACAATCCCTGTATCCAGAGCCCCTCATCATCACGAAGGCCCACACTCTTCGTATGACCTTTCATGGAATGCTTAGTTTACACAAACCTACTTACCAAATACCTAAAAGTTGCACACTAGACCATTAGCTTAAATCACTAATTATGCATTCTTCAGTTGTAGTATTACCAAAACATACATTAAATTAAACTTTGTACTGCACAGAAATATTAAAAATATACTTGGCCTGCCTTCAGATGTACACAAGATTTCACCTCATGCCAGCGTCTTCAATTATATAAAAAAACTACCATACAGATGATCAACTATTTATTGTTATTTTTTCTTTATTGATATTTTTTGCAAATTAAAAATGTATCATAAATTAAGACAAGGCAAGTGACACCCCCTCTGATGTAAGATAAGTAAGAAACTACCAATGATTGGGATGATCAGACTTTTTGTAGTCACCACACGGCTTGCAATGCTGTGTTAGGGTGTTTTTCATAAAAAGGGTTGCATTTAAACCCCTTTCACACATTTCCTTAATTTTTGAAGTGGGCACAATGGTTTCCCCAAAACGGGCATAGGCCTTCAGGGTTAGCCCCAAACCCTTCAAATCTTTTTTTAAATTTTCCCTTTTCAATTTTCCACCCTTTTTACCACAGGGTTGGCACTAGAAGCTTTTTTGGGGCCCAGTGACTTATTTGCAAAACAAGCACCAAAAACGTGAAATAGGGAAAGTACCGAATGTATCCTTAAATGCGCGCACACTGCCGGGCTTTAAACATGGCCAAAGGGGGCATTTCAGGCCACGGGTGGACAGGTCTCGTAAATCGATCGAATACAGTGGACCCCCGCATACCGGAGCTCGAAACCCTACAACCGCAACCGGACGCTTTGTTTGCAAAAATTTTGCCTCGCATACCGCCCAAAAACCCGCTCACCGCCCTTCGTCCGAGACCCCAAATGTGGGGCCCTGAGCCACCCACATGTTCCCCCGGTGGCATTGTTTCCAGCCACCTCTGCGGTAACATCCAACTACAAAAACTTTCGTTTATTACAGGTTTTTGGTGATTTTTTCTGGAAAATAATGACCATGGGCCCCAAGAAAGCTTCTATCCCAACCCTACAGCAATAAGGGTGAGAATTACTATGGAGATAAAGAAAAAGATCATTGATAAGTATGAAATGGAGTGCGTTCTCCAAGGGGCCAGGTTGTAAAATAAACCCCAATAAACCATCGCACTTTTGGGTGTCAGCTCTGCCTCTGTACCACCGCACTGCTGCTGCACTGTCAGCTGCTGTGCTGTCCACCATCAGCTGCTGCGTATACCGCTTGTTTTGCTGTAGCATCGCTGCTGCTGCTGTAGCTCGCTGCTCGCTGTGCATCGTCTGCTGCTGCTGTAGCTCGTCCTGCTCGTCATCGCCGTTGCTGCGTAGCATCGTCGTTGCTGCTGTCCCACCGTCGCTGCTGCGCTGCTGTACATCGTCTGCTTTTTGCGTAATCGTCTTTGCTGCTGTAGCACGTCTGTTGCTGGCACCCCCGTCAGCTGCTGTGCTGCTGTGCCGTCTCTGCTGCTCTGCGTAGCTCGTCTGTGCTGCTGTAGATCGTCTGTTCTGCGTAGCACGTCTTTTGCTGCTGTCCCCCCTCAGCCTGCTGCGCGTAGCATCGTCTGCTCTGCTTGCTGTAGCATTCTCTCTGCTGAACACGTCTTTTGTGCGTGCATCGTTGCGCGCTGTACATCGTCTTTTGCTGCGTACTCGTCTTTTGCTGCGTACATCGTCTTTTTTCGGGGTTTCCCACCGTCACGCGCTGCGCTGTACCCCGTTTTTGGGTGTGGTTATTGAGAATCCCAAAAAACAATTAACCCCAGGGATTTGCCACCCAGGAAAAACCAAAAAAAAAGTCAGTGTCATCGAAGACTGCTAACTTATTTCATTGGGTCCTTTAAACTTGCTCCCAGGATGCAAACCCCCACCACGACAACACCCCGTGAAAAGGGGAAAATGCCTGGAACTAGTGCCATATTGGTGAATTTAACCAGCAAAGGGTTTGGGTTTTAGAGATTTAAGAATCGTAGTGGCATACAGTGTGATAAGGGCCTTTTTGGAAGAAAATACCAAACAGGACCTACAGTACTCAGGGGGAAAAGGCACTCCCAGGGGGCACAGTGTCCATCAGTCATCTGCTCTCAATAAAGGTAATGTCTTTATTCTTTATTTTGTAACTAGTACATGCACAATATAAGTCAAGTCTACTCTACATTGTGCAGTATCCTTTCTTTTGGTTAGGGAAAAAGATATTTCATGTGGTAAAAATTTTTTTTTTCATACTTTTGGGTGTCTTGCACGGATTTAATTTTTATTCCATTATTTTTAGGGGAAAATTTTTTCCAAACCGAACATTTCGCATAACAGCCAGCCCTCTTGAGGGTTAAGGTCGCTATGCGGGGGGCCACTGTCCTGGTTTTCGACGGATATGAGCGAAATTTTTGCTTTAAAAAGCTCAAATAGGGTTTTCAATACCGATGCCATCGAATACCGGGGGGGCCACTGTCATACAGTAATATACAGTGGAACCTCTATTGATTCAATTCTTCCCTGACTTGCCACATTGGATTTGCTCGTCTGCAGAGTCATTTTTCCTCATTTAAATTAACTGAAATGCAATTAATCTGTTCCGCCTCTCAGGGAATGACAAGATACTTCAAATTTTCGCTAATATCATCTAAAACAGCTTATTTATCTATCATAATTCACCTATTATGACATAATAAACAATATAAATAACATAGAAACCTGATATATACTCTAGAATGAATAAAATATGCCATTATGTGACAAGTGGAGACGGCCACAACCACTCCCGCATTGTTGTGGTAATCATTGCCAT